>OU612043.1:175640645-176053145 GCA_914767935.1 Coremacera marginata | reverse complement strand
GCTATTTACTAATATTTAACATGTGTTTGGCAATTAAAACTGAAGTAAGCTTCAACTAATTTTATGATTGATTTCATTTTGATACAACACACAAATCTGAATAAAAAAAAAAAAGAAAAACTTTCAAGTCCGTTGCACCAAGAAGCAATATCATATAAATAAAACAGAAATAAAATAAAGCATTTTTAAAATGAATGTTTGAAAATTTATTGAGCACTTCTCACACTCACATTCCTATATAAATAATTAGTACATTACAAAGCAAAAAATATTTACAATTTTAGCTAAAAATTAAAACACGTTATTTAACACAATTTTTGTAATTAGAGAAGCGGGTACCGGACTGAATAATAAGCTGCTTTCTTACTCATAACCAAACTTGAATGAGAATATAATGCAATTATACAATTGATGTTGAAAATTCAACACTTACATATGCCTATTGGCAATGAAATATATGATGCAAAAATAGTTTAATATAAATACTGCAGCAAAATTCAATATATGTTGCTTAATTTTACTAAAGTTTGTATATAATTATAAACATTGAAAATTTACAATGAAACTTGCAGTGAAATTACACTCCAGTTGAATTTTAAACAAACAAATAGTATTATAGTTATAGTAAATTTGTACTTATTTTTTAGAGTGTACAAATTTTTTTTTCCTTTTTTTTTTGTTTTTTTACATAAAGTGCCAAAATACATAAATATTAATTGAAATTGTGAATTTGATTTTTAAATTGAAGTGTGCAACAAACAGCATTGCCAGTTTAACATTTTTAAGGCTGAACTTAGCCTCTTATTTTTGCGATTAGCCTTTAATTTTTGGTCTCATTTTTTTAGTCTTTATTTAATTTGCAATTCTTAATATGAGTCAAGAACTTGCAATATAAACTGAGCTCAGTTTAATATATATAAATATAGCTACAAATATAGCTACAGTAGTGCAGTATTTGACAAAAGCTACAGCAGGGTCGCCTTCGCCTTCAAACGAATCACCAATTTTCGCTTAATTTCTAATGAATCACTTGGATAGAGAAATGACAACTCTACTATTTCTGGAGTCAAATACAACAAGTGATTTTTCATTTTTTCAATTACCGCGTCCAAAACAACTTTATCGATTTCAGAAAATTCGAAAAATTAAAATCCTGATTGGGGCATTACAGGCCTTAATGTAAACTTGTAAGCTAATGTAAGCCACAAAAAAATTAAGATAAATTGTGCACGAAACAGGAAAATTTTGAGACAATAAATTGCTTTTAACATAAATCTTGCGCGTGAGGAGTTGCACCACATGCGCGAAAGCACCGCCGTTATCACCAAGAAACGTGATTGCCAGCTCCAAGAGTTACTTGTAATCGACTCGTATTTTGGTATGGTTCAACTAATTTCGACAGAACTGCGTGATTTGCTCACATTCATCTACGGAAATTTTCAAACTAACAATTGAATCATCGTGGCCGCAATTGAATTGATCTCGTTTAATATTGTGCCATATGTCAGCGAATCGTTTGAAAATAAGAGCTTCAGTAGCAGGATTCCTAAACAGTTAACGATAATAGTAGTTGTCGCTATCGGTCATTGTGTATGCACAGTTTCATAATAAATGACAGTTTTCGCTAGTTAACTACATCGACTATCGTCGTTAAGGCGTTTGGGAATCCCGCTACAGGTGCACTACTTTTACCATACTTCTTCTTGAAGACATTTTTGAGTACAATCTCATAGATGTAATGTCGTCATCCAAGAGTGATAAGTTTTGGATCGAGAATATTATCCAAAAGAATACAAGCACCTTGTTCAACGCCAATGTTGGAGGAAGTAGTATCAAAGCTCGAGTCCACAACGTTTTCAGAAATTTCCCACTCGAATAGAGTATTATGATCAGCTTGAGCGATGTTGTTGCCGGTACTCAATTCAATTTTAGGAGCATCCAAAAACTTTGCTGTTCCATTGTAGCTCACGAGAACAGCGATACGATCCACATTGGATCTGCCGACTAAGTCGGGCAATATTTTTCCGTCCCAGTGAATCACTAAACGATCGATGGATTTAACTATTTCGTTGTGAAAAAGAAAAAATAAACTAACTTAAATATACATTATTCAATATGCAATGTAAGTGTAATACGTTCATTGTCTATGAACTCAGATTTTGCTTTGCTAAATTTATAGTGTCGATTTATTTCACAGGACTGCGGCAGGAGTCTCCAAAGCCTCTACCATGGCCATTAAAATATGCATCGCCAGTCTGTCCGACACCTAAACGCAAACAAGTAATAAAACTTTGGAATGATCTCAATATTTTACTCTCATTCTCTTCACCTTCGCTGTAATAAGTGCGGCACATAATCGTGACGTAATCAATATTTTCTTCGTAGTGAAACACCGCTCTTGTGTTGTGAGTACTTCAAACTCATCCTCGAAATCATCACTATCTACTGCCATGGCACAATGGTCCAGATGTTAATTTTTTTGGCATAAAGTCCAAAATTTTTCAAAATATGTATACACGCTAATTTAAAAGGCTTCAGAGATTATAAATTGAAAAAAAAAAATTTCAGGTGGCAGTTTATACGAGCTGTCAAAGTTGGCGCCAAAAAATAGCCAATATTATTGTAAGCAGCTGAGTAAACAGGTGATAAACAAAAATCGTGTGTGCATCAACAAATTGCTTAAAATTTATAAAATTAGTAATGGATAAAATTAATCAAGGTATTTAAATAAGTAAAATGTAAAAAACTTTGTTTGTTTTTGTTTATTGTTTTTATAATAACGTGTTTTGTGTAAGTCCCTTTTCTGCAAAAATCTAGAAATTGTGTTTGTGTTTCGTGGAGTTAAAGTTATGTGTGTTGTCCCGGATTATTCATAACATGTATATCAGGTGAAAGGTGATAGTGTGCACTTTATCGTGGTACGTGCCACTTTTGCCCGAATTTGAAATATCCGACATTTTCAGAAACATTCGTATTTCAACACGAACAAATTCTTAAAGTTTGGGTAGAAAGCAATCGTAATTCGGATACTGTATTCAATTGGGTTCTTCAAAAAATAAATAAAAACGAATTAAGTATTGAAAAAAAGGCGAAATTAAAAAAAAAAATTCAAAATTTGTGTGGCTATATTAACCAAATATTATCGAATCGTAATATAATGATCACTAGGCTCCAAGAGAAATACCCTGAGTGGGTTTCAGCTAACTTTCTCATAACAATAAATCAAACCGATTATGAAAAGCCATGTACAAGTAAAGTGGGAAGACCCAAACTAAGCTATACAGAGGCAAAAGACCGCCTGAAAAGAACATTAGCAACTGATCTCTCAACGCAACAAAATCATAATGTTGATCTTATGATTCACGCCACTTCAATCGCAGCCAAAAAATCTGCCAAAAAAGATTTTTCATTTATTTTAAAAAAAAGTACGTCTTCTCCAACACGTCCAAATAAAGTTAGAAAATTATTAAGCTCAGTTCAAAGAAAACCAGTCCCGCTTTCTCCTGAAGAAGCCTTATCATTATTACTTGAAAACGATTTAAGTAAATGGCAATATACCAATATGAGGTTACTCAATAAAGAAAGAAACTGTGATATATATCCGAGCTATAATGAAATTATTTAATATAAGTTAATTTGTCGACCTGATGGAAAAAACGTATCGGAATCTTTGGCCGAAGTTCCTTTACAGAATCTTTTAAATCACACAGCTAAAAGAATCATGTTGATGCAGAATGATGTTCTGGATCAGTTCGAAGACATAAATAATGTCGTTTTAATAAGCAGTTATGGCTTTGACGGAACGACAGGACAGAGTATGTTTAAACAAAGATTTCAAAATAATACACCAGAACTCTTTGATCAGTCGCTTTTTGTTACAACAGTCATACCAATAAAATTGATGGATTACTCCGGACGAACTATTTGGCTTAATCGTTCTACACAGTTCATAAGGTTTTGTAGACCACTAAGAATGCAATTTGCAAAAGAGTCAAAGGCCCACATTTTGCACAAAAACTGGAAAAAAGATAACTGTCAGTTACGAAATGCATATGACTTTAATTGATGGAAAAGTTTTAAATATTTTGACGAATACCAATTCCACTCAAACCTGTCCGATCTGTCGTGCAACACCAAAACAGTTTTTATCAACTAAAAATATAAATTCGATATTTTGAAACCAAAGCCAAATGCACTGGGGTATGGCGTAAGCCCTCTACACGCATGGATCCGCTTGTTTGAATTTGTGTTACATATTTCATATAGAATTGGTTTATATAAGTAGCAAATAAGAGAAGCAGCAGAGAAAGATGCGTTGAAACTTCGAAAATTTGAGCTACAAAGACGATTTTGGGAAGAAATGGGTCTTCATGTTGATAAACCTAAACCAAATGGAAGTGGAACATCAAATGACGGTAATACGACAAGGAGAGCATTTGGAAATTTAAAATTGTTTTCCTCAATAACACAAATAGATATGGAAATTTTGCATAATTTTCATATTATATTGATTTCTATTTCTTGCGAACTTCCTATAAGTCCTTTAAAATTTTAAAGCTTTTGCGGAAAGACGGCTTTGTTGTATATGCAAAAGTATAGTTGGTGTCCAATGTCAGCAACAGTGCATAAAATTTTGGTACATGCTTCACAAATAATGTCAAATTTTTTACTTCCGGTTGGTTCTTTTGGGGAAAACGCTTCAGAAGCTCGAAACAAATTGCACAAAAGAGATCGAATAACACATGCAAGAAAAAATAATCGAACAAATACTATGAATGACGTTTTCGATAGGGCAATGGATTCTTCAGACCCACTACTTTCCTCCTTATGTTTCTCTGCTAGAGAAAAAGGTCGAAAAAAAGAGAAACTACCGCATGATGTTTTAGCGCTTTTAGAAGCACCAAAAGAGGTATATGCTCATAGTCAAATACATTTTACACCACATGAGATTCTATCTGATACTGAAGCAGATAGTACAGACTCTGAGGAGTCGCAAGCAGACTTGGAAATATACTCGTTTGACTTAGATGTTGATGATTTTATATAACTTTAAATGTTAAAATACCATACTTATATTAAATAATAATTCTTCTATAATAATAATAATAATTCTTACTATAGAATAATGAAATAATGTGAAAATAATAATAACACAGAATAAATCATGTTGAATTAAATCAATGATAATGTCAGTTTTTTAAAAACATCAATCAGGGTTTGAATTTATATATTTATTAAAAATGTATGAAAATACATATGTGTTTTTATATATAATTCAACTTAGTTTATTTGGTTTTAGCTACTCAATAGTTAAATCTAACCAGTAAATAAATCTACACACAAAATTTAAATTTTTCTGTAATATTGTGATGCTTTACTTATTTAAAACTTTTCCGTATATGGTTTGAGGGTAAGGCTCTCACTCGATATCAACCAATTTGGTAAATAATAATGCCTATAGTACCAAAACTATATGTGCAAAGTTTCAAACGAATATCTCACTCCTACGACTTTATGACTTAGTTTCAATTCCGGTTTTGTAGCAAACTTTAATTGAGATAAGATTTGATTTTGATGAAAAATAATTTTTCCAAATTTACTTACCATATTGTTATTCAGATTCTTGTCTTATTTTAGCATATTTTGTAAGAAAAACGAAAAAAAAACAAAATAACAAAAAAAAAAATTTGTACATGAATATCCCCTTGTAAAATTTAAACCAATTTTTGGGTCCATCAATTATTCTCCGATCGTCTTAAAATTTTTGAGGTGTTCTTTTTAGGTAAAAAGAAACAATTTTTTGTCCGGTGCACAGTATACTCTTTCAATTTTAGGATGACATTTGAAGGTTTTTTTTTTTAATTTTATAAAAAAATATATTCATTCGTCAGATTATAAAACATGTATTATGAATGTGGAAAGCTCAATAAACCCAAAAAAGATAGTCCATTTTAAACAATTATAACATCGAGAGCAAAGTATATCTCAAGGTTTTGTTTTTTGGAATTTTTAAAGGTTTAAACGCCATTGAATTTTTTATAAAATACCATAAAAAATATTAATAAATCAAAATAGAAAAATTGTAGAAATATGACTGCTAATTTTTCAAGGAATATCTAGCTAATTAAGCATTATTAAAGTCGAAGGCTATAATTATCATAAAATATCGTACTTCTACCTTCTATTTCTGTAAAAACCTGCTGCATCTAGCTGCTACTAAGAAAAACCACTTCATTTGAAAAAATTTTAAAAATAAAATTTTGCCCTAAAACGCAGTTGTTTTCAAGACAAGATGTGTATTTAAACTAAAATAAGTAATTTATACTTTATTGGCATAGTTGCGTATTTACGTATATTTTTTTATTAACAGCCCTTTTTTCGAAAAAAAGTTTGACAACATAAAACTCTTTTCATTTTGATCAAAATATGAAACTAAAGCTTCGAAGAAATATTGTAAAAAGTAGATCATAAGATTATGAAAAGCCTTTTTTTTTATTCATTCGTTAATCGATCGAATCGCAATCGTTAAAAATTGAGTTCAACAGAAGATTTAAGTAATGAGATTCAAAATTAATTATTGTTCTAATTATTACACAATTTTTTTTATGCTTTTCTTACGAAAATTGCATCTATTTGAATAAAAGCATTGAATAAAAGCAAGCTGCAACTGGTTTTTTGAACAAAATGAAGCATAGTTATTTTTATTTTAACATATATTTTGCAAATAGTTTTGAAATAATGCTAATAATGGTTTTAAAATAATAGTGGTATTCACGATGTTGGGCTCTTGTTCAGGTAGATTAGCTGAATAGCAGAATAGCAGAGCAAAATGTGAACACACACCGCTTTTAATGCAGCTAATCATTTAAAATCAACGTAAAAGAAAAGGAAACGTCAGTCACAGAGTTGCATTTTTCTGTGGTAGTTTAGCTACTCAAATCTACTCAAGGGTTTGTGTGTAGCAAAAGAGCTAATGTGTAGCTAATTTCCATCAAATGTATATTCTTGTTGTTTAGAGCTAATTTGCTCTTGTATCCACTTGCCCTACATAGTGAATACCACAATTGTTTCTGTACAAATATGTGTAGAATTTTAAACAACACAAAAAAATAAAATTATTTTTTAAGTGTAACAGTGATATGTATAGAAAATTGCAAAAATGTCCTTACTTTACAGTTGATGTGATTGCAAATATTCGCGTAGAAGGTTCTTGTTTATTTATTTGGTTTTATTTGCTTAAGTTCTCCTCAGTTGCTGTTGCTCTGCTGCTGCTGCTACTTCCGTTTCCGTTTTATTCACTCAAATTGAGTGATTTAGATTAGAAATCAATTTTCGTTTCTTCACAATGACATTTCAGCTCAATGCAATGTCGACAGTTTATATGCAAATCATATAGAATTGTTCGTGGGTAGCGGGAGGTTGGTAGAGCTGCTGGTGAGGTGCTCGTGAGTGAGGTGAATGCATTGATTACGAAATTCAATTTCATGTTTGGCAACAAAATAACACTTTAGGGAGTTGTTCAATTTCAATTTTAGAAATTCTCGAATTTTTATGCATTCTAAAATCTGAGATAAGAGAGAATTCAGATTATAAAACGAGATAAGAAAACAAGAAAAAAATAAACAGCTTAAATAAAAATCACATTTACATTGAACGTATGCAAATAGGTAATAATAAGGTAACAGTTACGAGAAAAGCTTTTTTTTTTGAGAAATAGCTTACTTAACTGAAATTGGAAAATTTTTATGTGCGATAAAGAATAAGACTTGAGTTTGTGTCGATCAAGTGATTATAAAAGCTTATTGCTTTTGTAATGAATAAGACTTTTTATTAAATAGAATGTGTTATGTGCAGATAAAGTTAGTGTAAATAATGACTAAGAGTTAATTTTAGTTAGAGTTAGAGTTTGAGTTAGAGTTAGAGTTAGAGCTAGAGTTAGAGTTAGAGTTAGAGTTAGAGTTACAGTTAGAGTTAGAGTTAGAGTTAGAGTTAGAGTTAGAGTTAGAGTTAGAGTTAGAGTTAGAGTTAGAGTTAGAGTTAGAGTTAGAGTTAGAGTTAGAGTAAGAGTTAGTGTAAGAGTTAGAGTTAGAGTTAGAGTTAGAGTTAGAGTTAGAGTTAGAGTTAGAGTTAGAGTTAGAGTTAGAGTTAGAGTTAGAGTTAGAGTTAGAGTAAGAGTTAGAGTTAGAGTTAGAGTTAGAGTTAGAGTTAGAGTAAGAGTTAGAGTTAGAGTTAGAGTTAGAGTAAGAATTAGAGTTAGAGTTAGAGTTAGAGTTAGAGTCAGAGTTAGTGTAAGAGTTAGAGTTAGAGTTAGAGTTAGAGTTAGAGTTAGAGTTAGAGTTAGAGTTAGAGTTAGAGTTAGAGTTAGAGTTAGAGTTAGAGTTAGAGTAAGAGTTAGAGTTAGAGTTAGAGTTAGAATTAGAGTTAGAGTTAGAGTTAGAGTTAGAGTTAGAGTTAGAGTTAGAGTTAGAGTTAGAGTTAGAGTTAGAGTTAGAGTTAGAGTTAGAGTTAGAGTTAGAGTTAGAGTTAGAGTTAGAGTTAGAGTTAGAGTTAGAGTTAGAGTTAGAGTTAGAGTTAGAGTTAGAGTTAGAGTTAGAGTTAGAGTTAGAGTTAGAGTTAGAGTTAGAGTTAGAGTTAGAGTTAGAGTTAGAGTTAGAGTTAGAGTTAGAGTTAGAGTTAGAGTTAGAGTTAGAGTTAGAGTTAGAGTTAGAGTTAGAGTTAGAGTTAGAGTTAGAGTTAGAGTTAGAGTTAGAGTTAGAGTTAGAGTTAGAGTTAGAGTTAGAGTTAGAGTTAGAGTTAGAGTTAGAGTTAGAGTTAGAGTTAGAGTTAGAGTTAGAGTTAGAGTTAGAGTTAGAGTTAGAGTTAGAGTTAGAGTTAGAGTTAGAGTTAGAGTTAGAGTTAGAGTTAGAGTTAGAGTTAGAGTTAGAGTTAGAGTTAGAGTTAGAGTTAGAGTTAGAGTTAGAGTTAGAGTTAGAGTTAGAGTTAGAGTTAGAGTTAGAGTTAGAGTTAGAGTTAGAGTTAGAGTTAGAGTTAGTTAGAGTTAGAGTTAGAGTTAGAGTTAGAGTTAGAGTTAGAGTTAGAGTTAGAGTTAGAGTTAGAGTTAGAGTTAGAGTTAGAGTTAGAGTTAGAGTTAGAGTTAGAGTTAGAGTTAGAGTTAGAGTTAGAGTTAGAGTTAGAGTTAGAGTTAGAGTTAGAGTTAGAGTTAGAGTTAGAGTTAGAGTTAGAGTTAGAGTTAGAGTTAGAGTTAGAGTTAGAGTTAGAGTTAGAGTTAGAGTTAGAGTTAGAGTTAGAGTTAGAGTTAGAGTTAGAGTTAGAGTTAGAGTTAGAGTTAGAGTTAGAGTTAGAGTTAGAGTTAGAGTTAGAGTTAGAGTTAGAGTTAGAGTTAGAGTTAGAGTTAGAGTTAGAGTTAGAGTTAGAGTTAGAGTTAGAGTTAGAGTTAGAGTTAGAGTTAGAGTTAGAGTTAGAGTTAGAGTTAGAGTTAGAGTTAGAGTTAGAGTTAGAGTTAGAGTTAGAGTTAGAGTTAGAGTTAGAGTTAGAGTTAGAGTTAGAGTTAGAGTTAGAGTTAGAGTTAGAGTTAGAGTTAGAGTTTAGAGTTAGAGTTAGAGTTAGAGTTAGAGTTAGAGTTAGAGTTAGAGTTAGAGTTAGAGTTAGAGTTAGAGTTAGAGTTAGAGTTAGAGTTAGAGTTAGAGTTAGAGTTAGAGTTAGAGTTAGAGTTAGAGTTAGAGTTAGAGTTAGAGTTAGAGTTAGAGTTAGAGTTAGAGTTAGAGTTAGAGTTAGAGTTAGAGTTAGAGTTAGAGTTAGAGTTAGAGTTAGAGTTAGAGTTAGAGTTAGAGTTAGAGTTAGAGTTAGAGTTAGAGTTAGAGTTAGAGTTAGAGTTAGAGTTAGAGTTAGAGTTAGAGTTAGAGTTAGAGTTAGAGTTAGAGTTAGAGTTAGAGTTAGAGTTAGAGTTAGAGTTAGAGTTAGAGTTAGAGTTAGAGTTAGAGTTAGAGTTAGAGTTAGAGTTAGAGTTAGAGTTAGAGTTAGAGTTAGAGTTAGAGTTAGAGTTAGAGTTAGAGTTAGAGTTAGAGTTAGAGTTAGAGTTAGAGTTAGAGTTAGAGTTAGAGTTAGAGTTAGAGTTAGAGTTAGAGTTAGAGTTAGAGTTAGAGTTAGAGTTAGAGTTAGAGTTAGAGTTAGAGTTAGAGTTAGAGTTAGAGTTAGAGTTAGAGTTAGAGTTAGAGTTAGAGTTAGAGTTAGAGTTAGAGTTAGAGTTAGAGTTAGAGTTAGAGTTAGAGTTAGAGTTAGAGTTAGAGTTAGAGTTAGAGTTAGAGTTAGAGTTAGAGTTAGAGTTAGAGTTAGAGTTAGAGTTAGAGTTAGAGTTAGAGTTAGAGTTAGAGTTAGAGTTAGAGTTAGAGTTAGAGTTAGAGTTAGAGTTAGAGTTAGAGTTAGAGTTAGAGTTAGAGTTAGAGTTAGAGTTAGAGTTAGAGTTAGAGTTAGAGTTAGAGTTAGAGTTAGAGTTAGAGTTAGAGTTAGAGTTAGAGTTAGAGTTAGAGTTAGAGTTAGAGTTAGAGTTAGAGTTAGAGTTAGAGTTAGAGTTAGAGTTAGAGTTAGAGTTAGAGTTAGAGTTAGAGTTAGAGTTAGAGTTAGAGTTAGAGTTAGAGTTAGAGTTAGAGTTAGAGTTAGAGTTAGAGTTAGAGTTAGAGTTAGAGTTAGAGTTAGAGTTAGAGTTAGAGTTAGAGTTAGAGTTAGAGTTAGAGTTAGAGTTAGAGTTAGAGTTAGAGTTAGAGTTAGAGTTAGAGTTAGAGTTAGAGTTAGAGTTAGAGTTAGAGTTAGAGTTAGAGTTAGAGTTAGAGTTAGAGTTAGAGTTAGAGTTAGAGTTAGAGTTAGAGTTAGAGTTAGAGTTAGAGTTAGAGTTAGAGTTAGAGTTAGAGTTAGAGTTAGAGTTAGAGTTAGAGTTAGAGTTAGAGTTAGAGTTAGAGTTAGAGTTAGAGTTAGAGTTAGAGTTAGAGTTAGAGTTAGAGTTAGAGTTAGAGTTAGAGTTAGAGTTAGAGTTAGAGTTAGAGTTAGAGTTAGAGTTAGAGTTAGAGTTAGAGTTAGAGTTAGAGTTAGAGTTAGAGTTAGAGTTAGAGTTAGAGTTAGAGTTAGAGTTAGAGTTAGAGTTAGAGTTAGAGTTAGAGTTAGAGTTAGAGTTAGAGTTAGAGTTAGAGTTAGAGTTAGAGTTAGAGTTAGAGTTAGAGTTAGAGTTAGAGTTAGAGTTAGAGTTAGAGTTAGAGTTAGAGTTAGAGTTAGAGTTAGAGTTAGAGTTAGAGTTAGAGTTAGAGTTAGAGTTAGAGTTAGAGTTAGAGTTAGAGTTAGAGTTAGAGTTAGAGTTAGAGTTAGAGTTAGAGTTAGAGTTAGAGTTAGAGTTAGAGTTAGAGTTAGAGTTAGAGTTAGAGTTAGAGTTAGAGTTAGAGTTAGAGTTAGAGTTAGAGTTAGAGTTAGAGTTAGAGTTAGAGTTAGAGTTAGAGTTAGAGTTAGAGTTAGAGTTAGAGTTAGAGTTAGAGTTAGAGTTAGAGTTAGAGTTAGAGTTAGAGTTAGAGTTAGAGTTAGAGTTAGAGTTAGAGTTAGAGTTAGAGTTAGAGTTAGAGTTAGAGTTAGAGTTAGAGTTAGAGTTAGAGTTAGAGTTAGAGTTAGAGTTAGAGTTAGAGTTAGAGTTAGAGTTAGAGTTAGAGTTAGAGTTAGAGTTAGAGTTAGAGTTAGAGTTAGAGTTAGAGTTAGAGTTAGAGTTAGAGTTAGAGTTAGAGTTAGAGTTAGAGTTAGAGTTAGAGTTAGAGTTAGAGTTAGAGTTAGAGTTAGAGTTAGAGTTAGAGTTAGAGTTAGAGTTAGAGTTAGAGTTAGAGTTAGAGTTAGAGTTAGAGTTAGAGTTAGAGTTAGAGTTAGAGTTAGAGTTAGAGTTAGAGTTAGAGTTAGAGTTAGAGTTAGAGTTAGAGTTAGAGTTAGAGTTAGAGTTAGAGTTAGAGTTAGAGTTAGAGTTAGAGTTAGAGTTAGAGTTAGAGTTAGAGTTAGAGTTAGAGTTAGAGTTAGAGTTAGAGTTAGAGTTAGAGTTAGAGTTAGAGTTAGAGTTAGAGTTAGAGTTAGAGTTAGAGTTAGAGTTAGAGTTAGAGTTAGAGTTAGAGTTAGAGTTAGAGTTAGAGTTAGAGTTAGAGTTAGAGTTAGAGTTAGTAGAGTTAGAGTTAGAGTTAGAGTTAGAGTTAGAGTTAGAGTTAGAGTTAGAGTTAGAGTTAGAGTTAGAGTTAGAGTTAGAGTTAGAGTTAGAGTTAGAGTTAGAGTTAGAGTTAGAGTTAGAGTTAGAGTTAGAGTTAGAGTTAGAGTTAGAGTTAGAGTTAGAGTTAGAGTTAGAGTTAGAGTTAGAGTTAGAGTTAGAGTTAGAGTTAGAGTTTGAGTTTGAGTTTGAGCTTGAGTTTGAGCTTGAGTTTGGGTTTGAGTTTGAGTTTGAGCTTGAGCTTGAGTTTGAGTTTGAGTTTGAGTTAGAGTTATAGTAAAAGTTATTTAATCTCCATCATAATAAAGCGATCAGCCATCATAATCCCCTCGGACCACAATCCCGGCTTCAAACTAAATTTTTGTTAAATTACACAAGACTATTTTTGTACAAGTATGGTATAGATGACGCAGGGTTCAATATGAAAAACCGTACTCAAAATCAACCACAGAATGACAATAAATAGGAAACTTCCGCTAGTATTGCGCAATATTATTTAATATCCGTCTTTCGCAGAGCGTGCCTGTATGCAGCTAGGATACATCGTCTATTACTTTAAGCTCAGGGTGTGATGATTTGTCCTTTTTGTGTATGCCTTATGATATATGTATTCATGAGTCTGGCAATCGTGCCATGTCAAATTCCCTCAATTCAATTTGAATAATTTTTATTAAGAATTTATGATTATGACCATGATGACGATGATGTTGCTGATGATGGAGACGATGTTTTTCTTTGTTGCTGTTGTTACTGATGACCGAACGTAAGTAATCCTTGTGTAAGCCAGGACGTTGACGGTGACAAAATTTATTAATTTTCCTCACACTAGCACGTAAACGTTCATGTAACGATTCTTTCAGGTCGGTCTGCATATCACTATCACCACCATCACCACCAATGCATGGGAATATTTTTCTATCTACCCACAAAATTTGCATAAATATTGCATTTAGAGCGTGTAGCCTGTTTGAGGCGGGTGTCACAGTCGTTGTAGCCGGTGTTCGAGTCGTTATGTCCTCATCATATTTATTTTTTTTAATTAAAGTTTATTGCTTATCATTGCAAGCTGCGCGTCTTACAGCATCATCATCAACTTCATATGAGCGGGGACTTTTTTGCGCAGATTTTATAAACAGGATAGTGCTTCATAAGTTGTTAATAAACGGTTTGTATGTCTATGAATTAAATATCTTTTCCATAATGATGAAGTGAAAAGCAAAAAAAAACCCCTACAAATCAGAATGATTATTTAATTGAAACATATATTGTTTTTCCTTTTGAGTGATGAATAATAAATTGAATATTAAATTTTTAGTATTCAATTGAGTATTATGAATATTGAATTTTTTAAGAGACACCATAATCATAGATACGCATTTTAGTGATGGTGAAAATAACTGACAATAGTTGTTATTCTAATATTATGACTCTTTAAATATAAGCGTGATTGATTAAATTTGATTTTGTAGTTTATTGATTGGTTCATTTTAAAATTCTGTGTTTTCTAGAGTTGAAAGAAAAAGGTGTTATAGCGAAAAACGCTCAAATATGTTATTTAAAAAAATTTTACATATGGGGATGGTAAAATAGATGTGCTCACATTAATTAAGAAATATGCTTATTTTTTATTGTTTTCTGCAGTTATTTGAGGCGAAGTATAGTTCACGAATTGTTGTCAAAAAAAAAAACTTTAAAACGTTTTTAACGCAGCGACAAAATTTGATTTTTTCTACTTTCGAATCTTGTAATCTTCAGTTAGACACAAAAACATTTGTATACAAAATATTAATTAATAATTATGTAATACCTCAAAAGATGGCTAACTTTCTCAATAGTAATTGTTATAAGCCATTTATATTTCCATCATTTATTTTTAATAATTCTACGTTTATATTTGACCTTGATGACATAAAGTTAAATAGCCCCATACCATTAAATTGCACATTTTTTTGTACAGAAACAGCTAGCTGGACAAAATTATTTTACTATGTTTTTGTATTTATCAAGTTAAAACAAGGAAAAAACCAAATTATGTGGAAGAAGCCCCCTTTAGCCAGTATGGGTTAATTTATATTTCAAAGAGAATTATGCATATCATCCAATAACGTCTAATGAACTAAAGCTAAAAATTAAGAAAGATATAATTTAAAGGATTTATTGATTACAAAACATGAAGTTATAAGTAGGTTTGTAGCCTACAATGGCAGTAAGAAGATTAAAAAAAAAAAAAAAAATATATACACACAGTTTCGATAGTATCGTAAGTATGAATTTGTTGTTCTTGTTCATTTTTATGTTGGTTAAAAATAAATATAATGCAATCTTTTGTTTAATAAATTGAAATAAATGTTTCGGAATAATATGAATTTATTATTTTTCCTGCAGTAAAGAACTTATATATATTTTAAATATAATTGAATATTTAAATTTGAAAAAGCAAAATATATTTTTAATATGTTAACATTAAATTAGTTCAATAAATCATTAAAAATAAATGATGTTTATAATAGCATAGTCAGTCTCCAATCTGCGTATATGTAAACCTGCATTGTAGTAATTTAATTTTTTGTATTATGTATGTTTTATATATTGTATTAGTCTTGCATTAGGATTAACAAAAACAATAACAAACTAAAAAACGAAAGAAATATAGATATGCAAATATTTTACATATGCGTATTAATAACAACAACACAAGCAGTTACTGAAAAATATTCGCAAAACAGTTCTTGATTTATATAATGGTTTATATGTAGTAGCGGTACGTTTTTTAAATACCAAATATAAACTAATAAAATGAACATGCATCGCTTCTTCGTATTGCAACGTCTTATTTCCTGCATACATCAGGCGGTCAAAGCCACCTCACCCTAACTGATTGGAGTCTGCCAGCAGACTGAAAGTTTTTAGCGGCGCAAGCATTTTTATACGTATGCATTGCTTGTAAAGCTCAGAGAAATTCATAAAACGATTCTATTCAACAAGCAGCACGATGTTGCGTTCAAGATTTCGGCACGAACTAAAGCAACAAGCATAAAAACGTCAGCAGCAACTGAATCATCAATGCATTCTTCTCATACAAAAATGTGAATTTTCTTCTTTTCTTTTGCTATCGTGTGACTTTATTAAAGAAGTGACAAAATCCAAAGTTAGAAATTCCTTTTATGCATAAAATAACTGATATTTTGGCATAAATTTCATCTTTGTACGATGAATATTTAAGGCTATATTATACCCTAAAGTGTCCTCCAAAAAACGTTAGCATGACCTTGAAGAAGTTTGTGAAAATACCCCCATACAAACCGCGCTGTAAGATGTAATTCTACGTTAAAATACACAAATGTTGATTTTTCCATACATTATTGTTTTTTAAAAATAATATATATGATTTTTTTTGAAGTGTTTTTTTGAATGAATATTATATTGTACAAGGCTGTTAAAAAGTATTGCAAATTTTTAATTTCGAATACACGAATACACGTGTTTTTAAAAATATTTTAAAAAATCACGTACTCGAACTCGAATGTTAAACATGCACTACACGTGTAGTTGCAAAAGTACGTGTTCACGTGTATACGTGTTCATGTGCTTACGCGTTCACGTGTTCACAGATTCCAGCGTTCACGTTTGTAAGATTTCACAATTTTACAACTTTCACGCATCTAAGATAAGACCTCGTATCTCCAATAGATTTCTAGTGTCATGGGAACTGTTTTTGAGCTATGGACACTCCTAAAGCACAAATAAAGAAACTTTTCGATATAAATTTTGATAGGTTTTTTGTTTGAGTATCTCTGCTTCAGGCCACATAAACGTGGACGTGAACGAGATTTCGTGATTTTGAATAACAATGATTTTTTTATTTTTTTACATCGGAGTCATTTTTGTGTGCCGAAATAAACATCTTATGATTTTTCTTGCCAGACCGTATTTCTAATGAAAGGCTCTACCAGAGAACGGGTCAGAAATAATTAGGTACAACCATCCAACGAAGGAAGTTGCAGTGGATTGTTCACAAATCCCCAAAAGGTGACAGTTCCATAGAAAAACATACATTGCAATTATCGCATGTCATTGGTTTTCTTTTATGAGTTTTTTAGTATACGCCTTCGTCAAAAATGTTTCATTCGATAGGCAATCGTATCCACTGCAACTATTTCGGCATTATAACAATAACAAGGACTAAGACCATCAAAGTATCTAATTCTTGTCCAAGGGTTCTGTTAAAGCCATAATTGATATCATGACCCATCCTTGACCTGAGAGGTCCAAGTACATCGCCAACAAGTCGCAATAAAGCTATGTACATGGAGTTGGTCAAACCTATAGCAAATCTCTAAATCGTGAAAACGTGAATACTTAAAAACGTGAACGAGTGTGAGTGAAGCCGTGTACTCATGTTCACGTGAACCCGTGTGCTTCTGTACACGTGAACTCGTGAACACGTACTTTTGGAACTAAGCATGAAGTAAGTGTTTAACATTCACGTGTAGTTCAAGTACGTGTAGTTCAAGTACGTGTTTTTAAATACGAACTTCAAGAAGTTCGAACTTCCGTGTACACGTGTAGTTCCAAACACGAGCTTAAGTTGGAGTTCTAGCAAACAAGTTTGGCCATTTTGAGTGGCTCGTGTCTTGGCTCATCATCGATTTTTGCTTTTTTTGGTCTTGGCCCGTGCGGCAACTTCCATTGGGACGATTGAGCTTTGGTTTCCACGTTATAACTCGTCACCAGTTATGAGCCTCAAAAACGAAATTTGGGTAATCGCGGACAGACTTCAACATCTCCTTAGCAATGTTAATACGATGTATATGCTGTTTTTGGTCGCAATTGAGCAATTTTGGTAAGCATTTCGCGGCGACCCGTCTCATGCCAAAATCATTGGTAGAAATCGAATGACACGAGCCAATCGATATGTTAAGGTCCTCAGCAGCTTCTCTAACGGTGATTCGAAGATTGGCTAAAACTATGTTCTCCCTTTCATCAATGTTTTCGTCTGTTTTTGACGTGCTCGGGCGTTCGGCACGCTTTTTGTCATTCACAACTTCTCGGCCCTCTGAGAACATTTTGTACTACCGATAAACGTAACTTTGGTCTAAACTAGCTTCTCCATATGCCACAGTCAACATTCGGAATACGTCCGCGCACTTAACTTTGGTTTTCACACAGAATTTAAGACAGATTCTTCGATCCATTTTTTTGAATAGGCAAAAATCGAAGACGAGCCAAAACACGTGCAAGCAAAGCAGCTGTCAAAAATTAACTGAATACTCAAAATGGCCTAATTTGACGGCATGGGTGAGAGACATGAGTACCAACACTACGCCACAAAAAAATCGAACATACGTTACCAGCGGAAATTCAAAATTCGCAATACATTTTGAACGGACCTCGTATATGCAACCTGGAACACATTACTCGTTAGTTTTCTTCAATTATATCATAATCCAAATTCGAGTTATAACGTTATTGAAGAAAACGACCGATATAAATATTAATATATATATATATATATATATATATATATACGAGTATATGTTGACTTAATTAACATAATATACAGGCTGGCCAAAAAAACTCATGTTATTTCGATATATCATTAAAATGAAACGGTAAAATTTCATAGTTCCTTTTTTAATGATTACATGAACCTTAAAGTTTTTTCCATTCAGTTTTTAAGATGATATCAGTCAAGTGTCTGCTGCCATTGTTGATGACCATTTGCAATCTTCTTAGCGCATATTCAGTCTTCTGGCTGGCTTAAATAGACACATGACTTCAAAAAACACCGAAGAAACAAGTCTGTAGCTGTCATATCTGGCGATCTTGGAGGCATATGCAAATTTATTAATATCGAGACATTAAGTGACCCGAAAACGCATTCTTATAGACTTCGATTGTTACGCTAGCTGTATGTGCAGTTACACCGTTATGTTGGAACCACATGTCCTCCAATCCCATTTCATAAATTTGCGCAAGTTAAAACTCATTGATCACTGATCTGATCGCTCTGCTGTCACAGATAATGTGTTATCCACGATATCCTTAAATAAAATTAAGGTCCTATGAAAACTCCAGCGTAAATGGCGCACCATACAGTGAACCAGAGAACCCTGGTTCGAATCCCACCTGACACAGAAAGTTTTTTCGAACGAAAAAAAAACGAAATGGCCATTTCAGCCCTTGAAAGGACTTTGACCGAGCTTCTTATGATCAATTGTGTTGTGTGTGATGTCAAATGTTTGCACACAAATGATCGAGAACTGGACCTACATGTGTTACGCCGATTCCGAACGGTTTATGTTCTCAAGAAGCTTTTCATGGCAGTTTTTACTCTCTGAGGTTTGCCATTGTCTGCAGAGAGGTGACGGCCGAACAGAAAAATTAATTCAATTGAAAAAATGTTCTGTGTCAGATGGAGGATTTGAACATGGGTTCTCTGGCGTAAGAGTCACACACTCTACCCACTAGTTTAGTCTAAAGTTTTTTCAATTGAATTAATTTTTCTGTTCGGCCGTCACCTCTCTGCAGACAATGGAAAAACTGCCATGAAAAGCTTCTTGAGAACATAAGCCGTTCGGAGTCGGCATAAAACATGTAGGTCCAGTTCCGATAATTTGTGTTCAAACGTTTCACAACACACATAACACAATTGATCACAAGAAGCTCGGTCAAAGTCCTTTCATGAGCTGAAATGGCCATTTCGTTTTATTTTTTAATACGGCTTCATGGATGATACGCGGATTCTCAGTGCCCCATAAGCTCGAATTTTCTTTGTAAAATCATCCGTCCAGATGAAAACGGGCCTCGTCGTTCATTACGGGCGTAGCGAGGGTAGGGAAGGGCAGTTTCCCCCATCACCCCCAAACATTAGAAAAATAAAAATTTTAGCGTTAGTTAAAGTAAGAAGTTCAAAACAATTTGTCTTACAAGATAGAAAGCATAGAAGAAATTAATATTTATTAAAACTTAATTAACTTTTTATTACAAACTTACGACTGACACATTTTTGAAGCGAAGCTTTTTGCTCCTCGTTCTGTGATTTGCTTAGAGTGAAATCTGAAAAATTTTCGACAGATTTTTTCTCGGAATTTTGATGTTTCTTTGTTGCTAGCGCTTATTACAACAAGAAAATTTAATACTTTAATATTAAATACTAAAAATATGTTTTCGTTACCGTGGGGATCGAACCCGCGCACTTTTTGACGATAGCCCAGCACACTACCCACTAGGCCATTAAGACCTGTGAGAAAATGTTGTTAATTTAATCTTAGTTATAACAGAAGCTCTGCTGCTTTAGATCGTCACCATCTATCAATAGATAGAGGATTGTGTATTTGCTATGCTACAAAAATTTGCTTTTATTTGTCACAAGGTGTCTCCAGCATCGGTGTGTTTGTATTGTGAATGCGTTTGTGGTGCTGTTGGCATAGAGTATAAATAATTATGTAGAGATTGCATCAACTCTGCTAAATCTCTGGCATGCGTTAACAATGGTTAACAGAGTGTTTTTCTTCATGTTTTTAAGTGAAATAACTCTGTTAACACTGTTAGCAGAGTTGACTCAATCTCAATATAATAAATTTCACTCTATGTTTTAAGCGTCAAAAAAATAGATGATATCAATAAATATGGAATTAACAAACGCATGCATGAAATCGGCAAGATATCTAAAATGTTTGTTAAATTTTGTTTCGTGTGCGTTCTTTAATATATATTTTTGAAGCGAAGTTTTTTAATCCTCGTTCTGTGATTTGCTTGGAGTGAAATCTGAAAAATTTCCGACAGATTTTTCTCTACGCAGTAAGCTGTTGAAGGAAAAAATTTGTTCAGTGCAGTCAAGTTCACAACCATGTGTGGAGAGTTAAAATGGAGAGTCGCTGGCATTATATGCGCGTATATGTAATTGGCGTGGAAATTTGACATTCAACAATAAAAAATAAGCAGTAAATATGTTTTCTTTATATATGTAATAAATTTTATGTTATTTTAAATTTTTGTATTTTTTAAAAGATAATTTATTAAAAAGAAAAAAATTATTAAGCTTTCAAATCTATGTAACTGCGAAAGAGCTTCGCTTCTCTCTCGTGTCCAACGACGCACCTGTGTTTTTTTTTTTATTTATTCATTAGTCACATGAGAAAAATAGTTTTTCCTACCCCTGAACAAAATTCTGGCTACGTCCATGTCGCTCATGATAACCTTTTGACAGAAAATTGTCGTTTGGACGAAATTCGTCCGACATTCTATAGGCCGCGGCCTCGATTAGCGCTATGATTTTGGAATAATTTTACAATTTCGTTGGTGGATAGTCGTAAGCAAAAGCAACAAATTTAACAAATTTTTAGTTTGACAGTTTTTTTTTTTTTATTAACTTCACTAACTTCACCGGCTTCATTTCCTTTATAAATTTAATTTTCTGTACCTAAATTTAATCCTCAAAGCACCAAAAGAAGTATAACTTAAAAAATGTTCGTGTTTGACCCAATTTAAGTAATAACTTGTATTTGTATATTAAGAAAATAAATTTCTTCTGCCAAATTTAAATGCCCATCCATTGGTTGTTTCTTTTTCTCCAAGCATTTCCCCCTTCTAATCGTTCCCCTGTGTATATTAAACTGTTGCATTCCTCAACGCTCAAAGTCAAAGATTAGCTGTGATAGTTTATAAAGTATCAAATATTCTCTCATACTCTCCCACACAGCCACACACACATACACACACTTGCATAAGCCAACGTAAAAGTCATAAATTTCATTTCATAAAAATTCACTTATCTACCCTTCAGTCACACTGCCCAACCATCACTAACTAAATGTATCAAATTACAGCTTCCGACAGCCAAAGGAACGACGCGACGAACATAGCCTCAACCTCATCATCATCATCAGCAGCAGCTTCGGCAGCTACAACAACTACATGTTGCAAACCCTTATTACAACGACTTAATCATAATCCCATTGTGTGTGCATACCGCTAAAACACACACACACATAGCACATCTTCCACCCAGCCACCTCTTCTGGTCATCATACACGCACACTTCCTATACGGTGAAAAGGACCTCGTCGCAGAGTTTCCGTTAGGAAAATATGTTTTCACTGGTAATTGGGTTATGACAATCTACGTCTCACCCTCACCATCGCTTCATCAACTTAGATATGGCAACTCAGTTACAAGCTACTCACATGGCAACGCGTGATTAAGTTTTAGTGATTTTGTGATAACCACCGTATCAAAAGCGTTTAACCCGAGTTGCCAACCATCTGCATTCACCCGACAGCCCCTTTCTCAGCTCTTGGCTTTTACTAAGACGATTAAGCGTTATGATTACATTTCGTTGTTGATTTTGTGCTGATGTATGCGCATATTAATCCAATTACCAGGCCGGACACGAAAAGGGCTTGGAGCGGATCGGAGTGAAAACCGTAGAAGAGCAAGCCGAAATCACTTAATCGTTTGGAATTGTTTTTATGAGAAAATGTTTTATTATTCGTTTGTTTAGAGGGTTGATTATAATATAAGTTGGGGTGGTAGAGATGGTTGTAAGAAGTAGATATGAGTTTTAGCGTATTAATTGTTGGTAAGAACTTTCATACAATGTTATTAGTGTTTAATTTAGTTAGTGCTTAATCGTCAAAGAGGTAAGAATGTTGATGGCTAGTTCGCACACTGTAAAAACTGAAATAAATATTTAAAAAAAAAACAATTCATAATCATTCTGTATTTAGCCACCATGCCAGAATTATGTAGCATAACCACGATTTTTTTATTGTTTATTGACTTCTACAGGGCAAAATCTTTGTTAACATTTGACATCTATTATGGGGGAGAAAAAGAACATTTAAATTGTGTACCCAATTTTAATCTGGATAGTATTCCAAATGTTTCTATATGTTTGAAATTGGAACTTTGATGTGGTCAGCTGTTATGACTTTAATAAATGAATAAGCACCCAGTATAACTGCCTCTTTTAGTATATAAGGTATACAAACTATTAACTGTTACTCTAAATCTAAGTTACAATCATTCTCTGGAACAATGAATAAAGTTAGTCTATAAGTTGAACTAAAACGACTCGGTGTTCTTCTTTGGTCGGTCACAATAGTTTTGGCGACGAGGAATAAAAAAAAAAAAAAAACAAAAAAGTTTAATTAAAAGTAAATATTGTGTGCGAAATGATGGGACAATCAGTTCAAGCCAATTTTCATATCGAACAATTCGATAGAAATAAAGGAAAATGGAACCGTTGGGTTGAACGCTTAGAAGGAGCGTTCGAAATATTTAAAGTGGAAGCTGCGCAAAAAAAGAATTTTTTATTGCATTTTATGGGTCAAGAATCCTACGATATTTTATGTGACAAGTTGTCTCCACTAAAACCAACAGCTAAGAGCTACATCGAAATAGTAGAATTGTTGGAAAAACACTTTAATCCGGAGCCGCTCGAAATAGTGGAAAACTTTAAGTTCCATCACAGGAGACAGCAGGAAGGCGAAGGTGTTTCAGAATTCTTGGTTAATCTCAGGCGATTGGCAGCAACGTGCAACTTTGGTACATATTTGGAAACAGCGTTACGAAACCAGTTTGTATTTGGGTTACGTAACAAGCACGTGCAAAACCGATGCTTGGAAAAAAAAGCTTTAACGTTGGATTTGGCTATGGATATTGCGAAGGGCATAGAGCTTTCAGAAGCAGGTGGTGCGGTAATGGGAAAAAATGCAAGAGAGGCGGTTGCAGTGTACAATATAGCGGCATCATTATCCGTTAACAAAATCACAAACTCTTCATCAAAAGGTAACGGCAACATTAATCGTAATAAGTTCCACAAACAGAAAAATAGACAGTGCGGGAGATGTGGTGGAACCCATGCTGAATCAGACTGTGTACATATTAATACCGTTTGCTCGTTTTGTAAAAGGAGAGGGCATTTGAGAAAATTTTGTTTCAAACTAAAAAACTTAAATAAAAACAAAACAAATTTTGTTGAAGAAATCGATTCAAGTACTTATGAAAATATTTTTAAATTAGATTTAGTTGAGAAAGAAAACGATGAATTTATAGCTGAAATTTCAACTGATAATAATAAAATTGCTTTTGTTGTGGACTCAGGAAGCCCATTTACATTGTTAAGTAAATTAGATTTTTGTAAATATTTTCCATCTACAAAGGTGGATAAGACATGTAAGATAAAATTAAGAAGTTATAATGGTAAAACAGTTCCAGTAGAGGGCTCAGCGCATGTAAAAATAAAATATAGAAATATGGTTAAAACCTTAAAATTATATGTAACAAATATAGATAGAATTCCATTGCTAGGTAGACAGTGGATCAGAGATTTAAATATTAATTTGAATGAGTTGGCCGGAATAGATTTAAAGAAATTATATCAAGTTAACTCTATAAATTCAAATGTTAATGAGCTTAGTTTAATAAGCAATTTAAAAACTAAATATCCAAATGTTTTTTCGAATGATGTCGGTGAAATTCCGAACTTTTTTGTAAAACTTAAAATAAAAGAAACAGCTCAACCAGTATTCATTAAGCACAGGTCTGTTCCATTCGCAATACGTGACGAAGTTGAAAATGAAATAACTAAAATGGTTAGTGAAGGAATTTTACAAAAGGTTAATCATAGTAACTGGGCTACCCCGATAGTACCAATAAGGAAGGGAAATAATAAAATTCGGTTGTGTGGCGACTATAAAGTGACTTTAAACCGTAATTTAGTCGTAGATGAACACCCTCTTCCCACTATAGAAGAGCTTTTTGCATCGATGAGTGGGGGCACCAAGTTTGGTAAACTTGACTTAACAAGTGCTTATTTACAATTAAAGGTAGACCCAGCATGTGCGGAATGTTTAACGTTGAGTACCCACAAAAGCCTGTATAGGCCTACACGTCTAATGTATGGGGTTGCGTCGGCGCCCGCTATTTTTCAGCGTTTCATGGAGAACTTATCGCATGACATACCTGGTGTTTCTGTTTTTATCGACGACATAAAAATAACAGGCCCAGACGACACCACGCACCTGAAAAGGTTAAATGAAGTAATTTGTCGTTTAAGTAAAAATAGTATGCGTGTCAATATGAATAAATGCGATTTTTTTCAAAACCGTATAGAATATTGTGGTTTTAGTATAGACAAAAATGGTATACACAAAACTAAGAGTAAAATAGATGCTCTACACAACATGGCACAGCCTTTAAATAAAGATCAAGCAAGTTCTTACGTAGGCTTAGTGAACTACTACGGTCGATTTTTTAAAAATTTGAGCACAGCACTGTATCCTATTTATAACTTATTAAAGGACAATGTTAGGTTTAACTGGGATGATAAATGTAAATCTGCATTTTATAAAATCCAACGCGATATGCAATTAGATAACTTTCTTTGTCATTACGATCCTAAGTTAAAACTTATATTGGCAACTGATGCATCTCCTTATGGTGTAGGGGCGGTTTTAAGTCACGAGCTAGCAGATGGAACAGAAAGGCCAATATCGTATGCATCGCAAACGTTGAGTGCGACACAACAACGTTACAGTCAGATAGATCGTGAGGCATATGCGATTATTTTTGGAATAAAAAAATTTTATCAGTATGTTTATGGTCGAAAGTTTGTTTTAATAACCGATAATAAACCAGTTTCACAAATTTTTTCACCCAAAAAAGGTATTCCCACTCTTTCAGCTACAAGAATGCAGCATTATGCTGCATATTTGCAAGCGTTTGATTATGAAATTGTTTTTCGTAAGACAACGGAACATAGCAACGCTGACGCGATGTCAAGATTGCCTGTAAAAGAGTCGTACCCATTTGTCATGGATGAGATGGATGTGTTAGAAATCGAACAGATAAGCACTCTGCCCGTAACGGTGCAAGAGCTGGGAAAGGAAACGTTAATAGATAATGATGTCAGTACATTATTACAAGGTCTTAGAACAGGGCGAATAGTGAACTCAAAATTTAGATTTGGAATCGATCAAGAAGAATTCAGCATTCAACAAAACTGTATTTTGAGGGGTATTCGAGTTTACATACCACCCAAACTAAGAAAGCGAGTTTTAGATGAGCTACATTCAACTCATTTTGGAGTAACACGTACCAAATCTTTAGCCCGTAGTTATTGTTGGTGGAAAAAAATTGATGATGATATTGAAGAGATGATAAAAAATTGTGTTGGTTGTCAGGCAATCAGATCAAATCCAAAAAAAATATCGACACATTGCTGGGAAGCCCCTTCATTTCCTTTTCAGCGAGTTCACATTGATTTTGCCGGCCCGTTTTTAGGTAAAATATTTTTCATATTAGTAGATGCATATACAAAATGGCCGGAGATATATATCATACCTAATATGACAACCGAAGCCACCATTAAAATATGTAGGGACATTTTCAGCCGTTTTGAAATACCATCAGTGTTGGTGAGTGACCATGGTGCACAATTAACCAACTATCAATTTAAAAATTTTTTAAGAAACAATGGAATCATTCACAAAATGGGTGCACCATATCACCCAGCAACTAATGGTCAGGCCGAGAGATACGTTCAAACGATAAAACAAAAGTTAAAAAGTGTTAGGGGTAATGACACGGATTTAAATAAAGAAATTTGTAAAATATTATTAGATTATAGAAAAATGGATCATCCTTCCACCGGAAAGTCACCGTCTATGATGATGTTCGGTCGTAATATCAAGTCACGTCTTGATTTGATGATACCCGAGACGATCAAAAAGGAAGAACGGTATGGTAATGGATCAGTAGGTCGGGCTTTAGAAATTGGTGACAGGGTGGCAGTGCGGGAGTATCTAAACAGGCGAATTAAATGGCTTTTTGGAACAATAAAGGAAAAAATTGGAACTCTGCACTACATTGTGTTATTAGACGATAGTCGCGAATGGAAACGACATATTGACCAAATAAGAAAAGTGGGATCCCTTCTTGATCAATAAAAAGTTCATGCTCAAATTTATGAAAATCCTCATTTTGATTTTAGCCTAGAACATAACGACTGCGTGGATAAATCTGTGCAAATGAATACCGGTTCAGAATTAAATGTAGGCAACGATGTAGTGGAACTACCAGCTCAAGATATAAATGTTAAAGATAAGAGTAATGAAATAGTTGATATATCAAAGAAGAGCGATGAAAATAACGTAGTTTTAAGACGATCAACTCGGCAGATAAATAAACCAGATAGATTAAGATATGAATAAAAGATTATAATTATAATTAAAATAAAAACTGAATTTGTATTTCATATTAAGAGGCGAAGAAGTGTTATGACTTTAATAAATGAATAAGCACCCAGTATAACTGCCTCTTTTAGTATATAAGGTATACAAACTATTAACTGTTACTCTAAATCTAAGTTACAATCATTCTCTTGAACAATGAATAAAGTTTGTCTATAAGTTGAACTAAAACGACTCGGTGTTCTTCTTTGGTCGGTCACAATCCTTTTTCTTTTAATTAGCCGATAACCATGAAGTTCTTTACATAACACATATATTGATTCATTGTATTATGTATAAAGATGAAAAAAAGCGAACCGTTAATGGCCGTAATAGTTAGTTATCGTAGTCTTGACTGCTTAAATATACAAATTAATTCATTCTATCATCAATTCTTATCAGTGGCCAAACTCCACGGCAATAAAATTAGGCCCTTACCATGATGCTCAGTCTTTATCGTAATTTAATGATTTGGTGGAGAATTCTAATTTACTCCTCGGTATTTTCAAAGACGAAAAATGCTTTTATCACTTATCCGATATGACACGTAGGTCTTATATGAAATAGATCTTTGTCAAATTAAGCAATGTTCAATATATTTTGTTGACAGCATTTGTTTTTTTATGCTATCGTGTCCTATCCATTCCGCATCATGGATTTGTCTTCTAATAAGTCTTAATGGATAGTATGAATAAATTATCTCCTTTATTACAGTCATCATTATGCAGCAGGATTCGAAAGACTACCTACGACTTTCTAAGTCAAGTTAAGTTTAATCAAGTCGTTAACATATCGACAAGATTTGCGGTGTGTTATGAAAGAGCTTTGCTATGTTTTTTTTTCTTTATCAATTTAGGGTTGAAAATCACTTTTCTGATTTTTGCATATTCTTGAGCATTATAAATACTGCTCCACAAAAAAAAAATTGCTCCAAGAGATTTAATAATTTTCTTTTCTTAAATATTTTAAGTTAATTAAAAAAAAAAACAACAGCTGTTTCAAAATCGACGGAGCCATATCTTGTCTTACCGATTAGATTGAATTGACCACTCTGTCTGTACAATTTTTGATCTATTATAAAAACGAGATTTCATAAAAATTTACCTATTAACTTCGGCAGTAAAAGCAAAACTATTCCGTACAGACCTGTAATTAATGAGAAAAATTTAAGAAAATCGTTATTAAAGTGCGCAAACGATAGTTTGTAAAAATATATTTTCAAGTTGCATATTTTATTTTGATAGACTGAAGACTTTTTTGGACGCGTTATGGAAAAACTTCGTTAAAATCAGACAAAAAATTAATTTTTAGGAACCATTTAAGCAAATTTTCTCATAAATATCACAGTCCATAAAACTATTCCATATTTGTAGTTCTGAAAAAAAACTTCTGCGTAAATTTTTTTTAATGAAATTAAAATAAAAAATTTACTTAATTGTTTGCTAAAAACTCATTGATAATGAGCAGTCCGTGTTCTAGAACAGTGGACGGGATTAAACAAGGCGGCGTGACACTTTAATACTTTATTTCAGGGAATACATACACCATGATCAGGGGCGGATCCAGGGAAATATTTCGCGGGGGAAGGGCGAAGGAGGGGGAAGGAGGGGAAAGGAGGGGGTTGGGAGTTTTAAAAATATTAATGTACGCTATATATGTTTCGTCGTTGGGCGTGCAATACCGCGTCTCAGCCACTTACGCATACGCACACACGGAGGAGTGCAAAAAAACTGCTTTCTTTTAAACTACTGAATAGATTATCAACTAAATTAAAAACATTTATTGAAATAAGATACTTGCTTTGTTCAGAAATCAGCATTTAATGAAAAATCCGCCCTATATTAATTAAATCAAATTGAATTAAAATCAAAATTTATATTTGGGCCTTTTTGCAATATACGCGGTATTGCAAGTGGCTGATACGCAGTATTACACGCCCAATGACGATACGCATAGTATATTTATAAAATATGTAATCAGTAAGTGAAATCACTTGTGTTTTAGATTGTAAAATGATATTAATTTTTCTTGGCTTTTCGATATAATGCCGATTTCACTTTCGCACGTGTCTACCAACACATTTTTTGTTACCAACACTTTCATAAAAAGTTTAAATAAATTCAAATTTTTCAAGGTCACCACTACAATTTTTTTGGCATTTTGAAAACATTGTCGCATTGAGGCATTTATTTTCAATGCATTCTTAAAATTTTACATTAAAAAATTATTGCTTACTATTTTAAGCGAATTTTTCAAAAACTCCATACACTATTTTTTCATACAAACACTTTCAAACTAAAAGTGGGAATTTTTTAATTTTTTTCAGATAATTTACCTCCTACGGCTTTTCTTTTATCAAGGAATAAAAGAAATAAAAGAACAAATAAAAAAAAAATTATATAAATTTGAAGCATAATTAAAAGTTTTCGGAGGTATATTACTAGCTTAAAAATTATAAAATTCTATAAGAAGTACAAAAAATACTAAAAATTACGTTTTTGATTTAACATAAAAGTGTTTTTTATGTAAAAATTTCGTAGGCAGTTTTTGAAAAATTCGTTTAAAATAGTAAGCATTAATTCTACGACGTACAATGCCTCAACACGATGATGTTTTAAAAACTCCAAAAAAATAGTCCTGCTGAACTTGAAAAATGTGAATGAAATTTTAAGTGGTCAAAAAAATTTTTATTTTTCAGTAATGTGTTGATAAGAAACTGCACATTTATAAAATGTGAAAAAGATTAAAAAATACTGATCTTTTTTTTGTAGGACTTTTGTAGGAAGTTTTGAAGATATGGTTGTTTTCCTGCATGTCCGAATGACAAATTTTGTTTTTTTTTTTTTTATATTTCTACTGTGTAAAAATTACAAAAAAAAAAATTTAAATAAATATGATATTTCTATTTTTTAAATGGTATTGACGTGCAATATTTGAAAAAAATCGGTATCGTCAAAATCACTTTTTGGACAAAGACGTCTGATTTTACATGGAATCACCAATGTATGACTGTATACAGCTAAGGTCGCGATATCGCAAGGAACATAAAAAACAGGTGCAGAACTCAGGTGTGAATATTTAAAATAAATTATTATAAAAATGATGTTTTTCTTCTTAGTACCCTTAGACCACATAATAAACACTAGTACATCACATTTAAAAACAGGTTCTCCGAGAATTTAAGGGAAGGGATGGGGTTTTTAACCCCCAAAATCTTCCCCTGAGTCCACGCCTGACCATGGTATTATTATTAGGCATTTGGGTACGTAGGATTTGTTCCAAGCAATGTGCTAAAGTGGGCGGGATGAGCGGCGTGGATATTTTTTAAAAATATATATATTAGGTTTAAAATCGAGACTCAAGGATAGTTGTTAAAAATAAAAAAAAAATAAAAGAAATGGCCATTTTAGACCTTGAAAGGACTTCAACCGTGCTTCTTATGATCAATTGTGTTGTGCGTGTTTTGAAATGTTTGAACACAAATGATCGAGAATTGGACATACATGCTTTATGCCGACTCCGAACGGATTATGTTGTCGAGAAGCTTTTAATGGCAGTTTTTACTTTCTGAGGTTTAGCACTGTCTTCAGAGAGGTGACGGCCGAACAGAAAAATTAAATCAATTGAAAAAACTTTCTGTGTCAGGTGGGATTCGAACCAGTATTCTCTGGTGTATGGGCCACACACTCTATCCACTGCGCCAAGGCCGCCACAGACCTGCTTTAAGCTTCAGCCAACTTTACGAATTGATCGTTGAACATGAACCAACCTCTCTTTCCTATTTGCGCCAGTTTAATGGCGCTGAAGCTTTTCCGTTTCTAAAAAAGTTGGTTTCAGGGGAACTGGAAGTTCCTGCTGCCACAGTAAATGTCAAAAAAATATTTTCCCAAATCAATATTAACAAAACAAAAATAAGAAATAAACTAGAAATTTCCTGTGGAATACTTAGGACAAAAGATTATTAAGTGATTGTTCAAACTTTGACGTATCAATAACTATGATACAAAAATTTAATAGTAATATTTATAACTAATGCAAATAATTCTTTTACCTGAATTATTTATTTTAAAATTATCTCAAATGTGAATAAAATATTAGAAGTTTTTTTATACATACAACCATTCAAACAATCATAATACAACAATAAATTTTTTATGTTTATATTTTATAATAACTTTGTTTACAAATGTATTTGTTAATATTTTTGTTTTGAATAAGAAACTAAAAAAAAACTTAACAAAGTGTTATTTAGAATGGCAGTTTTTGTAATCAAAATGGATTTTTTTCTCAAATTGAGCAGTTTTTTGAAAAAAAAAATCTGGCACACTTGTCGCAGCACTAGCAGAAGCAGAAAACTAGAATCAATAGCTTGTAAAGTGCTTCGGCAGTCGACAGCTTCGGCAGTCATCGTTTCGATTTACTGAAACTGTTCGCAACTGAAGCTTTGACTTACAACAACTGCTGTTGCTTCGACTTTTGATTTTGCGAACAGTTTCAGTCAATCAAAACGATGACTGCCGAAGTTGTCGACTGCCGAAGCACTTTGCAAACTATTGAAACTAGGTTTCTGCTTCTGCTGCGACTGTGTGATTTTTCGAAAGCAGTCGATATCAGAGAACTGCACAAGCCTACTTGAAGTTCAAGCTTTTTCAAATACTTGAATTCAAGTATGTATTCAAACTTGAAAAAGAGAGCTTTAGCCTGCTTACAAAAACTCCAAACAGATACAAGTCATATCCCTGCTTACTCGTTGGCTTGGCTTGTTGAGACTTACTATGCGGGTCCAAAAGTTGAAAAGCTTGAAACGATCGGCAAAAGCTTGTAAGCTCGCAAGTATTCAATTAATTGAATTTAAAAATTCAATGAATTAAAAATTCCAAAAAATTCACTAAGTTTGTTTAAGAAAAACTTAAGCGTATAAGGACTTTTTAGGGTTCTCTGGACTCCTCCGTGGTTGGAAGTTTAAGGGGGTAGCTGATTTCGGATCTGATGTCAGAATTTAAATTTCAAGATGGCGGACGGTGTTGCCACCTACATTTTTTTTTTGTATTTTTGTGAATTCTTTTTGTAATTTTGAAATTCTTACAAAGGATTTGATTTCGAATCTAAAGTCACAGTTTTACAATTTAAGATGGAGGATAGCGTTGCCCCCTAGATTTTTTAACACAATATTGCCACCGAATGAAACGTGTTATTTATAGTTTTAAGCATCAATTAACAGTATTAGGGGGTCGCTGAGTTGCCCCAAAAAATTTTTAATTTTTACGAATTCGGTGCTGGAGTGAAAACAAGGTAAAAATGGTGCTGAATTGAAATCCGTTGCCAGATTTCAAAATTGTGTCATTTTTTTTTTTTTTGTATTGTAGTATTGCCATCTACTAAAATGAATTTTTAAGAGTTTTAAACATCATTTAACAGTGTTAAGGGGGCGCTGACTTTGAATCTGATGTCGAATAATACGTGAAAATAAAAGAATTTTATGAGGCAACACTATTAACCATCTTGAATTTTAAAATTATGACCTCAGAGTCGAAGTCCGCGTCCATTTAACACTGTTAAATGATGTTTAAAACTCTTAAGAATTTGTTTTTGATTTGCTCTTTTTTTTGCAATCGCTCCATAATACATGTTCCCATCTGAGTAAAGTTTGTTAATAGCATCTCTTTTTATGTTAATGCCATAAGAAATTGAGACAATTTGCTTTAACTTACTTAAATGAAAACTATTTTAATCGTACATACCAAAAATTATCGAATACCTTCGTAAATATTTAGTGAAATATATTGATAAATTTTCCTTATTATATTAAATGATTTTGTAAAAACTGTTCAATTTGCAAAAAAGCAATAAACAATGCATTCGACTGTTGCAATTTGGAAGAGTACAGCTCAGGTCTAAAATACAACGGGACGCTTTACTGGATTGCCACATTTTAAGAAATAAATATATTGGATTTATGGACATTTTTGGCAGTGTTCTAAATAAGTTCCCCACAACTGTTTAAATAAATAGTACATTTTAATTTTTGCTCTGTACGCTCTATGCATAGACATCCTAGTACTTGTGTTTAACCCTTAAATGCCTGGTGGTACCGCAAGGAACCAACCATTTCGACTATATTTTTCGCATCTTTTCCATTTAATTTTTGTTAATTTTGTTGCATGTTATTGTTTTATGATCTAAGCGCCACAATTTTTGATTTGAAGCCAGGTGCTTTTAACTCCTTTGACAAGTGTTTTAGTTGGTCAAGAGATAACACATACAAAAAAAAAATATAATTTTACATAACATATAAAAATTGTGTTCGAGCGTTTGGGTTCCAGACAAATTAATTTTTTACAAAAATTTAAGTAACTTCGATTGGCGGATTGCACGCAAAAAAATGCCCGTACCGTATAGTTTAGCTTCCCATTTTTTTTTTTACAGCATCTCTTATAAGCCATAATACTGCTAATTAAATCTATTTGGTTTAGTTTTGGTCAACAATCTATAAACAACACAACACAATCAAGCTTGCAATTCTGACGCACGTTATTAAAGACTATAGATGGTTTCAATTACACGTACTGGGTGTAATACAACCTAGTTTGGAAATCAACAAAAAGAAAACTAAAGTAAGTGAAACAATCATAATAATTTATTTATTATTTTCAGACAAACGAAGTAAAAATAAAAAAAGAATCAAACAAAAAAAAAAAAAAACAAGGGAGGTAAGGGCAAAAGTGACATGGGAAAAAAAGTCGTAAGCATATTTATTGCTGGACAACGAAGGGTTGTTTGGATGCAGCCTACGCATACTTTATATATGACAACCTAATTCATGCTTCATTTGGGCGTAAGGCGTGCATCACAAGATTGAACGATTCTCCACAACATCATGAATTTTAATAAAATCTCAGTTTAGACCCTTGAAAAAAAACAAGTCTGCAAAAACTTTTTATTGACTTCTGCTGGGAATAATAGCGTTAGGCCAGTATTTATGGGTGGAATATTTCTGTATTTATTATTTATGATTGTATTGTTAACAGATACAAGCTGTTATTTTAACCACGTGGCAATTTAAAAGCGCTATGGAGAGGGTGTAAAACGGAAGGAAAAATATTTTTCCCCTCATGTTTTGTGCGTTTGGGGAGATGCGAAGGATATTGTGAAGGGTGTTTTTGGAATATTTATAAAAAACAGAAAAAAAAAATATATGGAAGGTGTTTAAGATTGGGTGTCGCAAGTGTAGCGAATGCTTATGAAAACAAGTTTATCAGAGTTGAACGCGTGCCGGGAGTCATTTTGCTGCCGGAAGTGATGCCGTGATTTTAATAAAAACCTTTTTTTCAAAATTTGGTTTGATAAAAAAAAAATTTTCTGAGGATTTCTCTAGCAGCATAAATTAATGCAATATTTTTAATTAGAAAATATAATTATTGTCAGAATTATTTTATAGCTGGGCAATTCCACGTAAGCCGGACCTTCACAGAAAAAGCAGAATTTACTTATTTGTAATTAAATTCGGTGAATTGATGTCTTTAAGAGAATGGCAATTATGGAAAAATAAAAACATATATAAATTTTTTTCATTTTTATCAATTTGGCAAACTTTGAAATTTGCATATACTGAACGCTCAGTTCTCCTTCTTTATATGTTTGGTCTTCATTTTACGTTTTCTTTTATTCCCTTTATCATCATTAATAAAAACCGTTATCTCTGGAAAGAATATACTCTTATTTGCTTTCTGTTGAAGTTTCGACTTTGTATGTTTATAATAAGAGTTTTATAGAGAAATTGATGTATTCAAATATTCGGTCACATCCGTCACAGCAATCATTGTTTTTTACATAATAAACACTTGATACTTTCCAACAATAATAAATTAAGCGCAATGAATAATGTAGTGAAATTTTGTGATCCTCTATTTTAATATAAGAGTATTTAGTTAAAGAAAATATCTGGTCACACCCGTCACACCATCGCTAAAAGAACATTTTTTCAATGGATGCCAAAAATAATAAAAAAAAAAATTCAAAAAATGCATACCTTTAAAAGAGCGGATGCAGTCTCTGTGTATGTTTGCGGTACATATTTATCTGAACCTAGAGAAATTACCTTAAAACAAGCTAGCCTGGATTATTCTGCTGTCTATGAAAGTACGAATAGCGAATAAGTAAATGTCTTATTATTTTGTTACGTGTTTGTCTTTGCAAATGAGATTTTTAAAAAATTTTATTTCTTCAAAGTTTTCAAGTTTTCATACTAGGTCACACCCGTCACATAAAGAGGTCACACCCGTCACGTTTTCTAAAAAGTTTTTTTTTAAAGAAAAAATAGTTTTTTTTATCAGTGAGTATTTAATACAATCAAAAAGTCTTTAAACAATTTACTATACCAAAATTATTGTGTGCGTTCTACGGAAAATTTTACAGAATATATCCTGAAAGTTATAACTCCTTGAAAGCTAAAATTTGTAAGGTCACACCCGTCACAGTCTCACTGTAAAAACTTACAGCCTTGCAAATTGTAGCCTTTTTTTTAATTATAAAGTTTTTATTTTTGAATTATAACAAAAAATGTGAGTATCATGGTCACACCCGTGCACAATGGAATTGCCCAGCTATTAAATGTTAAGAACAGAAAATATGACTGCTGCTTCTTAGTTTAAAAATTAAAAGTTTAAAAAATGATTGAAAATTAATGAGAATGAAAGCAAATAAATGAGTTCCACAAACATATTAAGTAATTTTGTGAACAAGCACTTGTATTTGCGGAAACAAGATAAAACAAAACCAGGCTTAAAATTAACTCAAGCCAATAATGAATGCCGCATATAAGTGAAAGAAAAACACGTTAAAAACCTACCAAAAAATAATATTGAAAGCGGCTTCTTTAAGTTTCTGTTCACTTACTTCTCGATGAACTTTTTTTGATCACACCGATCTAAGGTTTATTCTGTTTTGGTTGCTGTTTAAATTGAGTTAAAAGTAAACAAAATACGTAAAGACCGAAATTTTTAAAATCAATACTGCCTGGAAGCAGCAGAAGCATCAGCAGCAGCCGCTGTCAGTTTGAATTCATGCTATAACCTGTACTCGACGCTGGTGTTGATGACTGTAGTTTGTGGCTTGAGGTCTGCTTCGCTTCACTCTGATCCCGTCTGTGCAGAAGCGGCTTCTGCTTCTGTTCTTCTGCATTTGGCCATAACGTTTAGTTCAGTCAATGCTTAAATCGAATATCTGAACACCAATATCTGCTTTATATGTAGATATATGTTGGTTTATTTGTAAGTTTGTTTGTTAGATTGCATATTTGTTTGTCGGATTTACCATCTTCCGACAAATTGTGTGTTTCGTACACGTCGCCGGAGAGTAGCTGCTGGTTGTGGCTACTTTTGCTGCTGCTGCAAATCATCTCTCAGAGTTGAGTTTTATTGACTGACGAACTGGCGGATTCAGCTTTGTTGCCGTTGATGAGTCTGTTTGTATGCGTGTACAAAACACATTAGCGCTATTTGTCCATTATGCTGCCTGGCGGTTGCTTGTCCTGTTTGTCTTTCTTAATTTGGAGTCAAAATCACATACCTGAACGATTTGAAGCGGTTTGTTTTCGTTCTTTGTTTTAATGACTTTTTAAGTTGACTCTTAATTAAAAATAATCGATTAGGCTAAAATTTTTTTTTATATGTTGATGTGCTAACAATATTTATCTAATTAAAGAGGATAAAATTTGCTTTATATGTCAGAAATATATCTATTTATTCCACCAAGGATTTCTGAGATCCCAGGTTATCAGAAACATCAACAAAGAGAAAAAAGATTTTTTTGTAACACTTAATAATAATTTTTTTCCTATAATTGCATTTATATTTTTAAGAAACAATAATTGGCTTAAAAGAAATATTTCAAACTTAGAAAATTTGGTTATAATAAACTAAAATGTTATAATATTTTTTCAATCAAAATTTTCCCAACCGGCCAAAATGTTTTAGAATAATATTATAACAAGCTTAACAACATAAGCCATAAGCTTGAAAAATCTTTCAAATGAAACCATTGAAAAAGACTATCGCAGCAATTGTAGCAAAATTTAAATGGAATCCTTGTGATAATATTACTCATGCAAGATTTTTATTAGCTTTTTTAAGTTATTTAAGCGAGCTTAAAACTTACAGTTTATATTAAGCTTGTTCTCAAGTACAATCACGGTTTGCTTTCTAGATGGCCGGTTGGGTTTAGCTTTTTGGAATTAAATTTGTATGCTCTTACACACACATTAAACATTTTCTGATATCTCTGCAAACATTTTCTATCGACTGAGAATCGCCAGAGAATTGCTTGGAAGATAAGACAATCGCCGGCGAGATCATTTGAGAGTCATCCGGGTATCGCCGAATGTAAGCAGCTGAGGCCATAAAAGCGATTAGCCTGCAGCGTTCGTAAGCGATTCGCTGGGAAGGTTTGCGGACGAATCGCCGAGGGAGCCCTTAAACAATTTGCATGGAAGATTCGCGAGCAAATCGCCTAGGAGAGCCTTAAGCGATTAACCGAGAAGAGTCGCAAATGGCTAAGAAAGATTCTTAGCGATTCGCAAATAGAAGAGTCGCAAACAAATCGCCGAAAGAGATCTTAAGCGATGCGCTGGGAGAGCCGCAAATGAATCACCAAGAGAAGACCTAAAAAGGGTCAAACGATTCAGCAAAACGGGTCCTTAGTGGGAAGTTGCGAAGCTTCGTTGCTGAACGTGAAAAATTGTTTTATTTTGAGAACAGTTTTAGTTTCAAAAGCGATGCATCTTCTAATGATCGTCGGAATGAGCAAAGAAGATTTCGAAAATTTTTCTTGAATTGCGCATTAATCGCTTGGGCGATCGAAAAGCGATCCATCTTCCAACGATCGTCGGAATGAGCGAAGCAAGATTTTGAAAATTTTTCTTGAATCGCTCATTAATCGCTTAGGCGATCGAAAAGCGACCCATCTTTCAACGATCGCTGAAATGAGCGATGGAAGATTTTTAACATTTTTTTTGAAGCGAAGCTTTTTACTCCTCGTTCTGTGATTTGATTGGAGTGAAATCTGAAAAATTTTCGACAGATTTTTTCTTGGAAATTTGATGGTTTCTTTGTTGCTAGTGCTTATTACAACAAGAAAATTTAGTACTTTAATATTAAATAATAAAAATACTTATTGGCCTGCCCGTGGGGATCGAACCCACGTCCTCTTACACGAGAGTCCAATGCACTATCCACTAGACCACAAAGACTTGTTAGAAACAGTTGTTAATTCAATCCTAATTATAACAGTAGCTATGCTGCAGTTGATCGTCATAATTTATCAATAGATAGAGGATTCTGTATTTGCTATTCTACAACTATCAAAAATTTGCTTTTATTTGCCACAAGGTGTCTCCAGCATCGGTTTGTTTGTATTGTGAATGCGTTTGTGGTGCTGTTGGCATAGAGTGTAAATTATTATCTAGATATTGCATCAACTCTGCTAAATCTCTGGCATGTGTTAACTGAGTTATTTGACTTAAAAACATGAAGAAAAAAAAACTCTGTTAACCTCTGTTAACACATGCCAGAGATTTAGCAGAGTTGATGCAATCTTTAGATAATAATTTATACTCTATGCTGTTGGTACAAAAAAAATTAGCAATGCCCACAAGTGCATAGAGTATAAATTATTATCTAGAGACTGCATCAACTCTGCTAAATCTGTGGCATGTGTTAACAGAGGTTAACAGAGTTTTTTTTCTTCATGTTTTTAAGTGAAATAACTCTGAAATAATAATTTACACTCTATCACAAGTGCGTTGAGAAGTGCGTTTTTAAGTGTCAAAAAAATAGATATCAATAAATATGGAATCAACAAACGCATGCCTGAGTCAGTGCAGCCAAGTTAACAACCATGTGTGGAGAGTTAAAATGGAGAGTCGCAGGCATTATATGCCCGTATATGTAATTGGCGTGGAAATTTGACATTCAACAATAAAATAATAAGCAGTAAAAATGTGTATTTTAAATTTTTGAATTTAAAAGTTAATTTATTAATAAGAAAAAATAATTAAGCTATCCAATCTATGTAACTGCGAAAAAGCTTCGCTTCTCTCGTGTGTCCAACGACGCACCTGTATTTTTTTAATCTCTCATTAATCACTTGGGCAATCGTTCTTCTAAAGAACCCTTGGGCGAATCGTAAGTGCATCGCAAAACCAGCTTCAATTCCAAATATATGCAGGGATGAGAGGTTACTTTTTAAAATTTTTATGATATGAGATACCATATGATATGATATTTCTTCCGTATATGACTCCAGTGTAGTTTTTATAGCGTTTCTCTATGTGAGCCTTGCATTGATTTAGAGACGGCACATGCTGCAATATTAAGAAATGCAAAGATGAATCTAAACTTTTTTGTTTAATTTTTTTTTAATAACTCACATTTATAACAAGTTTAAAAAAGCTTTCGGATTCGAAACCACAACTTCGCGGTTACAAGTGCTTCCATTTCTATTTTCATCTGACTATTAACTTCAGAATGGCTAAAAGTGAAACATAAACTTCTGGTTGCTAAAATATTGTGTCGAAAATGAACTTGTCAGTGCAGGACCGTAGCCAGGATTTACCTTAGGGGGGGGGGGGGCGGGTTTTGATAAAAAATCTATAAGTAGATATCAGTAAAAACTAATAGAAAAGATATGGAAATTTGTAAGCAAATCCGTTTTAAGACTATTTGTGAATATGCCCGTTTTTAAATGGTCAGAATAGAGATGAGGAGTTTATTTAAGTTTTTTTTTACAAATCAATTTTGAGTAATAAGTTTTTAGATTTTTGCCTATGGTTTGTTGAGAAATGGTCCAAATTGAGAATTTTTAATTTTCTTTTAAAAAGTATTATTCCGAAAATTAGCACAAAAAGTAAAAATTTCTGTGACAAAATTTTACTAATTCAACAATATTAGTGTGAACGGTAAAAATAGGTTAGAAATCTTACAGTTTGTTAAAATCAAAATTAAAATCAGCTATGAAAAATGAAAACAATTTTTAATAATGGACATTTCCCATAAACGGGAGAAAAACAAATTTAGTTTTAGATTTGGTTTCTTTTTGGCAATCTTACGCTTTCATTGATCCCCAGCTTGTGCACAAATATTTGAACCTGTGTAAACCCTAGTTCGAGTTGTCGTTAAGGGCTAAAATATTACTGTTCCCGAAAACGATTTCGACAATTTAAATAATATTCAAAAGCAAATCTTTTAAGATCTTTAAAAATTTAACAGTTTCATTTCCTACTGATTCAATTCGAATAACAATCACTATGTATATGATTTTTTAATAAAATTTTTTGAGCAGAGGAATCGACTCCGCTAAAAGTCATATTTAAATTTTAGACTATTTTTTAGAAACCGTAATTCGAAAACTAGTTTTTGCACAGCACCAGTATCGTACACCCAATTTATTAGTTAAGATATCTCATGAAAATAAGTTCATGTTAATGTTAAAATAATTACTCAGTTGGTTTAATTTTTATAAAAATAATGAAACATTAACTTTTTTTGGATATTTAAGAATTTAATCGGTCGTAGATTTATATTTAAATTATTTGTAAATTAAAAAACTGAAAACAACATTTTTTGAACTTCCAAATTGGTTTTTAATTTTTAAATATAATAAAAATAATTTTAAAAATCCGACGTTTAAAAACTGTAATTGTTAATTTTTTAGTGAAAATTTTGTAACATGATTAAAAAATCATCAAATCACTATAGAATTGGACTGTATAAAATGTTTTAAAAGTATTTTTTTTATTGAGAATTTTTTTTCGAAAAAATGCATATTTAGATTTAGGGTGATTTTCCAAAACCTGTTATTTGGAAAAGACTTCGCACAGGGCTAAATTTTTGTGCCAAGTTGGAAATTTTAGATGTCTTATATACCAAGAAAACATCAAAATAAAATGGTCAAACTTTTCAGTCATTTGCTTTACGTGGAATATCCCATAATGTGTTGAATTTCATGGTTCATGCATTTTTTGCACTATACTGCTCTTAAAAATTAAAAAAAAAATCCATTGAAATCAATGCTTTTTCAAAAGTTTTGGGTCCAATAAGCTTAGCTATTGCGTAAAAAATGTCAAACTAATTTTCTTCACTTTATAAAATTATATTCGTTCTAGGTATAGTTTCATATATATTCACTTTTTGAGCGTTGAATCTGTTTTTTAATATACAAACTCCTTGGAGATTAATTCCAATATAATGATTATGACTTTTATAAGCAAAGTTAATCTTTCACTTGGCCAAAAAAAAATTTTCATTATTAAAAAAAAATCACATTTTGAATTTAACAGTCTCATTTGTGTTATTTCTTTATACTTTTTGGACCCTAAGGGGGGTGAGGGGGGAGGGGTTTGAACACCTAAAACTCCCCCCTTGTCTACGGGCTTGTGTCAGTGTATAATTAAATAGTACAAAATTTGTGATTATGTTGGCATTTCTTCAATATATGGACATTTCCAATTTGGCGTTACGTACAAATCGTACGATAAATTAAAAAATAATGACTGAGAAAGTCCAAATTTAAAAAGGTTTTTTATGTTTGCATAGTAATTAAGTAGCACTATATAAAGTAAAAGAATTACAACAATCGATCCTAAGAATTTAAAGATATAAGACTATGCTCTGGCGTGACGTTATAAAAAACAGAAGTAGTTTTCGACTTCGATTACAAAATTTGCAAGACTCTTCGAATTGGGCAAGAACTTTCGTATAAAACCTTTTTCAGAAGGTTTTAAAATAATATAAGTTTATTTTCCAAGCAATCGAGTTTAAAAATATTTTCCCGTTTTGTTGTTATTAGGCATAGTCATCTGACGTGACGTCACTGGCGTTACGTTACTTAAATGTCCAATGTTTAATTGGGACATTTAGTAATTAGGTAATAAAGTAATTATATAATTTAATAATTGATAAAATAAATTTTATATATTTTGCCTCTCCTTGCCTCAACCATTTTTCATTATTTTTAGCCAATGCCAATGCCATTTTTACTAAAACAAAAACTTTACGAAACATTTACAAAACATTAACTAAAAGGAAAAATTACATTTGTGAAACAATGCAGACGATTTGATCATCATGGCTAATGAATTTATGCTTAAATTGCTTAAATCAATAAAATAAAAATTTTTCTCTAAGATAATATCATTAAATAATAAGTTTTTTATAACTTTTACTTTTCGTGTCACGGCGGACTTTTTTCTAGAAATGCCCATATACATTTTGTCAAAAAAGTACTGGAAAATGATAACTTAAAAAGACCGCTTAAAGGGCTTGTAAAAATTATTATATTTCATATAATATTTTATAGCTGCAGCATTAAATTTCGGTGCAAATGCAGCATAGCATGCGAATGATGCAATAATTTTTTAAAATTTCTTCGAAAAGTATATTGACGCGAGGCTTTTATATTATTACGGGCATTTTTTTATTGCATATAACTCGTTGGAAGTCTTATAGCGTTAAACTTATCATAATTTTTAAGCATTTTTCGCTAAAGTCGCTGTCTCTTTCAAAAATGTGTATCAACCTACAAATTAAGTTCCATTAATACCATTGCAAATGAATATAAATCCGAAAACATAAGCCAAAAAACTTTGTTCCAACGAAATGCACCTCTTTCAAAGTGTTATTAATCAGTTATGAAAAGTTATTAGTTTTCGCTTCTAGTTACAAAGATATGAACGCAAGTATTTCTTTAAATGTCATGTCCGATTTTGTTCATATGATTAGAAATTGTTGCAAGTATATATAAACGATAAGGTTGTAAAAAGAACACTAAAAAATTTAAAAAAAAAAAAAACAACCGACTACGAAATCACTACAAATTAAAAAATAATTTTAAAAATACTTTTCCTTTTAATTTCTTGGTCATATTTGATAATTTATTTAAACATATTATTATATATGAAATCTTATTGTCTTAACTTTTTTTCTTATTTGTTTTATTATCATAAATATATTAATTGCTTGATGAATACAAAAGCTTTTAAGGTCGGCGCTAATATAATCAGACTGTTAATCAGAAGCGCCAACTTCAAAGCATTTGTATTCATCAAGAAATTTTGTTGACGGCAATTTGTAATAATTGTGCCTACCACTACACTAAATTTCAGTACCCTAGTGTCCATATTATTCGAGATACAGTGTTTTAATAATATTGCCACGCCCATTTGTCGAATAACGCCCACTTTATTGGCCATAATTTGTAATAGTAATGCCTACCATTGTACTAAATGGCAGTACTATAGTATCAATATTATTTGAGATATACTCTTTTTCTAATATTGCCACGCCCATATGTCAAATAATGCCCATTTTCTTGACCGTAGTTTATATTAACTGTGTCTACCCCTGCACTAAATTTCAGTACCCTAGTGTCGATATTATTCGAGATACAGTGTTTTTATAATATTGCCACGCCCATTTTTCGAATAACTCCCACATTATTGACGATAATTTGTAACAATAATGCCTACCCCTATACTAAATTGCAGTATTCTAGCCTCAAAATTATTCAAGATACAGTGTTTTCCTGATATTGCCACGCCCATTTGTCGAATTACGCCCATTTTCTTACATGTAATTTTTAATAATTGTGCCTACCCTTACACGAAGTTGCAGTACCCTAGTATCAATATTATTCGAGATACAGTAGTATCTATTATTGCGAGATCTATTATTGCCACGCCCAGTTCTCGAATACCGCCCACTTTTGCACGGGCACCTCCATGCTTATGATATCTATCTGTTCCCCAAAAATTATGGCAATCAGGCATATGGTTTAGGAGTTATCGATGTACATACATTTAAAAAAAAAAAAAAAAAAAAAAAAAAAATAAAAAACTGAGAAACCGACGAACTTGAGAACCTCCTCCTTTTTGAAGTCGGTTAAAAATAAAACACAACACTTCTGCTCACTTCTGCACACAACACATAAGCTTCACCGAATATTTCCTCTGTTGGTACTATTTTCAGTTTTTATTAAGAAAGTTTTATTACTTAAATAAATAAAACCTATATTTTATATTTAAACTATTTGAGTATTTTTTGATTTTGTTCTCAAATTAGAGACAAACGAGAAAGCCTCATTATATAAATAATCAGGAGAAAATCTGATCAAATAATACAATGATATAAGCGCACAATCATGTGATAGATTGCCCACATTAATATTATCAAATTTCTCAAAAAAATCAAAAATATAATGAAGTTATCACACACAATAACAATACGATAGAATCTGAATACATACTAATTAAATTATTGAAATGTACTCTATTAGAATTACAAATGCAATCAGATACTATTAGATTGGAGGAATGCTTTTCTCTGCGTGGATATTAATTAATGTAAGGCTTAAAGTTGAAGAGTATACGTATGTATGAAGGTACTTTACAAAGTAATCGGAATAGCCTAACAATCCATACAAGCTTAAATCAAAACACTTCAATAGCTTTGCCATCTTTAAAAACTACGTCATTACTTTTGTTTACTGTTCACTTAGCAATCAAATTGGGAGCGACCTATTAATTGACACCTTCTCCAAGACTTTCATTTAAATAAAATCGTTTTTTAAGAAGTCAAAACAGAAAACTGAAAGCTAATAACAATTCTTGTGGTAACAATGTAGGTGGCGGCACTTAACATATTGCGGCAAAGATCAAAACCAACCAATTAACGTGTTTTTACTTTTTTTTCCAATTTTCAGTTAACAACTTAACGTCAATTACGAAAAAGTGCTTAGATTCTAAAACGGTATGATTTAATCACAAGCTATCAACCCATTGACTTAAGCGTAAAAATGTGTTGTTGTATATAGTAATATTTGGGTTTAAAAGACTTAAATAATGCTGGAATCTAGGAGAAAAAAAAATGTAAGAGTTATACTAAATAATAATAAAAAGCATAACTATAAATGAATTTAAATTAATGCTTTCGAAATTTCATACTTAAGTAGTTTTAGTTAAATAGTATGATGATATCTTGTAATTTCAAAAGCGTCAAGCTGCAACTGGGCGTCATAATTGAATATTAATGATGTCATTATTTAGTGCAATTCGTGTTGACAAAACACTGAGTGATGCAAGCATTTTAATCATGAGCAAAATTGGAAAATTTCGAAACGTGATGGCAGATTAAGTAGCGTCGAGATGCAGCTGTCTATTGTCTGTCGGTTGTCTGAGTGTCGACGATTGGCAGAAAGGCGTTTCTTATATGCCACGTGCTGCTTTAATGAGCAATTAAGCGCTAGTTTGGTATAAATGTTGCAATGGTTGAATAAATTATGGAATTTAATTCGCAGCTTCATAGACAGAAGAACGCAACTAACATGAGTGACGTCATGACAAAAACTTTTTTTTATTAAGATAAACACTCTTCAGCAATCTTTTGAGATTTCCTAATATCCACGTATTTCAAAAAAAAATGTGTGTTTAAAAATGTACGTTTCAATTTTATATGATGGCATGTTTTTTCAGATAGAGCACAATTTGCATGAGATTCTATTATTGACAGGGTACGGAAAGGTCCGCTAGTGTACACACCAGGGCTGCCGTTTAAAATTTTTTAAGAGTAGTAAAATTTTTGGGGAGTATTTTGGGGAGTATTTTTGCATTTTTGGTAGTACTTTTATAATGCACTGTGATGTTTTTCAATGTTATATTTTATTAATTCTTTCACAATTTTTTTATTTGCAAAAAAAAATATACAGTTCGATGATTACTCGTCAAAATAAAACATATATCATTGAATCATACAGCATGTAGGCCATTTTGTTTGTCTAGTCGATGAAAATAAAAATGCATTAAAAAGTGATTTTCAATAGTCGCTACAAATTGATACTTTAAATTTTTAAAAATCCTGCGATTTTTAATTTTTATATCTTTTCAAAAAGAAATGTGAATGGGATTAAAAGGGCCTCCTTTTTCTACTATAGTTTTTATAACTCCAATTCATCATAGCTTAATATTTAATTAAAAAATTTTAGATACATTTTGTTTTGTTTTATCATAATTTTTTATATTCAAACAGAAATATAAATATGTTTTATTAATAGTTGAAATTTGACTAAAACTCACTTCAATGTTGAGTTGTTAGACTACAAATTCAAATTCTCTCTTGCAAAGTCCATGAAAAAATTGCTTTAGTTTTAAAAAGTATTCATAGAAGTATATATTAACTTCTTTATTGCAGTGTTTTTTCATAACCTGGTACCCTGGAAAATCAATAAAAGTCTACAAAAATTACAACATTATAAGGCTTATAAGTATGTTGATAACGAATATGCGGGTGAAGACTACTGAGCTTTGAACAGATTTCATTGGAAGGAAAAAAAAATATCCGCTGCAAAAAAATTAATGGAGAATGCCACAGCTTTTCTTGAGGATAATATTTTGGATATAAAGAACTTCCAAATGCTACTGGTTGAAAAAAGCGATTCAAAATCGAAATTTAGTAAGCTTTGATGAAAAAGCTAAAGAACATGATTTGAGAAATCCATCACAAAGGTTTTAGAAAACCCCTAAAAATCACAACCTTTTTATCGTCACTAAAATTTTATAAAGAAAATTTCCTTTTAAAGGACCTCAATATCAAATTTATCAAAATAAAAAATAGTAATGAACATACTAAATTTTTTATTTGAGTATCATAGGCGATAAAGACAGCGGTATAAATTATAACAAAGATATTCGTCATCAGCCAAGTTTCGTTCAGATTGAACTACACTTAAAAAGAAAAGTTAGGGAGAAAAAAAAACAACATGAGAAAAAATAAGGGAATAAGAAGAAGAAGTAAAATTTAGTGAGCATAGCGAAATAAAAAAAATACACGCATCAGAAAAAAAATCCTTTCTTGGTAAATTTAAAACAAATTTAGGTTCTTTTTTGCTATTAAGAAATAGTAGTACTATTCATATTTGGGGAGCATAGTAGTACGAACGTTCCAATGGGAGTAAAATGCTACAATTGTAGTACTTTCGGCAGCACTGGTGCGCACGTGAGCTAAAAAGAACGATAGGAAAATAGATTCAAATAAAACAACAACGGTGTAAGATATAAAATTGATTTTGGCTTTATTTTGAAGCTACATTTAAGCCGTGTCTGCTTCGCTGGCAGTGCTTCAAGCCGTCTCTCCAATTTTGATGACTCGATCCAATATGTGCTGCACTATTGCGGCAATTGTGTCTCAAATGTTCGTTTCGAGCTCGTCCAAGGTGGTTGGCTTGCTAGCGTAGCCTAAGGACTTGACGTAGCCTCAGAGAAAATAATCGGGGGGTGTCATGACGCATGACCACGGCGAATGGCGAATAGATGACCCGGTCGCTAAATTTCTCCTTCACCACTTCGAGCGTTGCGTTGCTTGACTGGCATTTAGTGCCTTCTTCTTGGAACCACAGCACGGATATATCAACCCAAATCCAACCGCAAAATACACCTAGTTAACTCTATGACGATGTCAAATACTTTAAATCGGCACCGAATCGACATTTCTGGGTCTTCTTCGACAGTGGCCTCTAAGGTAAAAGAATGGCTTGCGCACTGAAACCATCATGACGACCGAACTCACGACGAATTTCACACCTGAGTGTATTTACAACTGAGCCGAAATTTCGATAATATTCAATGTTGGAAGAAAAAGAAGGACGGCTTAGTTTTTTTTTTATTTTTTATTATCAATTTTTCCAATATAAAAAAAAAATGGTTACTGTAGTAGAATAGCGCCTCAATAGAAGTGGTAATAGATTTTGACCTTTAGCTTCATTGTACTAAAAAATTTTAAAATTTCACAATTACTGGAAAGCTTCTTCCCTTCTCCCTTGTTCTTATTTTTTTCTACACTGTATCACCACGCATTTCGTGAAAAATTAAGTCACAGACTTGAAAATGAACTCTGTTGTTTTAAAATTTTTTTTTTTTGGTTTATTAGAACTACGTAAGTAGCAGTTTTATTATTAACCGATTAGTAAAATAAAAATATTTTATCGGGTTCTAACCTAAAAAATAGCCGTTATTTTTAGTCCAAAATACGCAACGAAAGTATTTCTTAACCTACAAAATCAACACCACTTCGACGTATTGAGTGATGGCAAATATTGTCATCGCCTAATAAAGGTTTTAAATACATAAAAAAAAAATTGTTTTGTAATCAAACAGTGTGAAAAATTTTGAATTTCTTTTTATCGTACATTTCCAAATACGCAATCATTGGGGACATCGTACGCAACCGAAATTTTTATTTTTATAATTTCTGTATATAATTTTGAATTTATTTGAAATAATATATTGATTACAAATCAATTATATTACAAATAAAATATTTCTTGAAATGTCGACACTTTTCGCTGATTTATTGTGTTTTTTAAATGAACTAAAACGTACGCAACCTAGTAAATAATTTATATTTTGGTTAATGTTTTGATAAATCGATTAAGGAGGTATGCCTGGTTGGCAAAAATTTTTGTTCGATTTATCGAGATTTCTTTTTATTTCGAGAATATCGCGTTAAAAGGGTTTTTTGAAATTCGAAGGAGATATGGCCTTTTTTGTCCAGCAATGTTTCGCCAAAATGCGATTTGCTTAATTTGGCTACTTTTTGAATACAACGGTTTGAAGCAACCACCGAATTTCGTTCAACGCGTTCTTTAGTAGACAATAACTTGTTTGTATACGCATTTTAAAAATAAATGAATACTCATTTAAGAGCTTAGGTATTCGAATTTTGGCAGCGTTTAGTTCACTTTGAATTGAGTTATAAATCGGACTCGAGCGCGCATACAGTTTTGAAAAGTACAGTTTTGATAAACATTTTTGTTTGTGCTAAAGACAATGGATAGAAAAAGTAATAGAAATAAAAGAAACACCGGTAGCAATCGAAACACTCGTTCCTTGAAACGCCAGTTTCCTGGTAACCAACACGAAAGAGATGAGGACACGCACTATTGAGATTGCCAATTATATTGCAACTGTCATATTTAACGAAGGTTTTTTGCCAACACTTCAAATAATGAACCTAATGGGCATCCAGATTGGCAATGTCACATATGATTTCGCCATGTCTCGGAACGAAGAACGTTTGAAAAGGTCCGAAGCCAGAGCTCTGGCCGCATCAAAAGAAGGTAGAACTGTCCGAAGAGCACAAACAGCCGCTGAGTTCTCATTTTTTGAAGAAGGGGAAGGAGTTCTTTATGGGGCTGGCATTGCAGATTGATATATGTAAGTATTTCAAAAAAAAAAAAATGTTTTATTGCCTAAAATTTCTTTGAGTTTTTTCAAAATCACGTTTTTGAACTTCGAAGTCACTTTTCTCCGGTTCTACTGAACCGATTTTGATGAAACCAAGTGCAATCGACGCAGAATTATCAAATTTCTAAAACTGCATGCTCAAATTTTTCATTTCAACTTTCTTTTTTTGATGCAAAAAAAATAACTTCAAACTTAAACGCGTTTATCTCGAAACCACGTTTTTCGAGCTTGCGGCCCAGATTGCGCCCGTAGTTCTGAACCGATTTTGATGAAACAAAGTGCAATCGACGAAGAACTGTCACCATATTGGTCCTCACCTCAATCACAATTTTAAACAATTTTTTTACTTTTTTTTACACTAAACTAAAAAAAAAAACCCAAAATCAGTTTTTCATTTTTCAATGATCGCCATTTTGTAAAAAATAATCGCAAAATAATGATTGAGGTAGGAACTAGAATTACATCTGTACTAAATCTAACGCCGTTTATTTTTCTATTTCAGATGATCCGAAGACGAGTTATCCGGGCCGCAAGCAGCGTACCTTTTTTTTCCACGCCCATCTTTGAAGGCCGACAACTTTTTAAACAGCCCTCGTACAAAGGAAAAAAAAATTTTTATTTATTTTAATATGTTCTTTATGCAATAAAAACAACAGAATTTAAATGACTCTTTGCATTTTCAACTGAGTTTTTCAAAAAGGGTCCAAAAACAGCCTTCCCACCAGGAATGCTCCCTTAAATAAGATGACTGACTTATAAGGAAAATACAATAAAATGCATTTTGATTTCATGCTAGATGCCGCACTCTTCCTTAAGACGGCAGTGTAAAAAAAAATATTTAAAAAAACCTCGAAAGTTTCTAAACCGCTTATTTGAATTGCATAAATTTATACGGTGAGTATTTTAAATTTATTTTTTCTGATCTTTCTTGATGCACATTGGCATATAGAGATTTCGAGCACGGCAAGTGTTTTGGCTCTATATCGTTTGCACTACATCGAAAGCCAGAGAGCGCTGTTGTACAAATACTGCAAAAAAAACTGTTACTTTTTTGATTCGGAGACGGTTCACTTAAAATATTTGGAAAATAGAGGCAAGTAAATTATTTTTCAAATTTCAAACCAGCAAATTTCAAATCCATAGTTCGACTATCATTTGTAAATAAATTAAAATTCAAATCGCAAACAATTTCGTCCGTGAATTTGATATCTAAGTGATAAAAAATGTTTATTTGATAATTTGAATCTGATTAAAATTCAGTCTTTTCTGAAGACTGAAGCTTTAGTGCAAAAATTAAATATTTTATTATCCACGAAAAAAATGTATGGTTGAGTTTGGATACATTGATGACTGTGCATTGTTGGTTGTATCACGCTTCACATATTTTGCACTCCCTGAGTGCAACACACCTCCGAGCAACGCCGGGTTCCCGCTAGTATTCTTATATATTTCAACATATTCGAACATCATCATTAATATTTTTTTTATCCCGTAAATATTTCTCATAAGAATAAAGATGGCATTCAATGTAAGCAGCTTTAATTGTTAATGAATATTTATTGCATGTTTTAGAAAACAATTTAGTTTTTGCATAATAAGTTAATTAAATGTTAACAACAAATTGTGTTCAACCAGCAGCAAGCAATTTGCAAGCAATTTATTTTACTTAATTGCAGTAAACTAATGAAATACAACAGCAACAATAAAAACAACTACACAGCTTCTTTACCAGACCATCATAATAGCTTAAAAACAATTCGTTTTAAGTTTTAGCCATAAAAAGCACAAATTATATGCAAAGAATTAGAAAGTATCTGAGTCGCAAATGATTATCATGGCAATACTCGTAAATAGGAAAACTGATGATATTGATGCTTTTGAATGAAGTTGATGCTGATGAGTTTTATTATGATCATGTTAGAGGCTGCAATGGACAGCACAAAATAAATACAGTATTTTTTGCTTAAAGCGAACTTCAAGGGACTGGGCAAAATGGTTCGTTTTAAACGAAGTTCGCTTTAAATGCAAACTTGAACAAAATAATTTGTGTATCTATACACATGTATACACATGCATGTATTAACTCCTTTGTTGATTTATTAAAAAAATGTTTGGATAATTCAATATGAAAATATTAAAAAAAAAAAAATGAAATGGCCATTTCAGCCCTTGAAAGGACTTTGACCGAGCTTCTTATGATCAATTTTGTTGTGTGTGATGTGAAATGTTTGCACCTAAATGATCGAGAACTGGACCTACATGTTTTACGACGACTCCGAACGGCTTATGTTCTCATGAAGCTTTTCATGGCAGTTTTTACTCTCTGAGATTTGCCATTGTCTGCAGAGAGGTGACGGCCGAACAGAAAAATTAATTCAATTGAAAAAACTTTCTGTCTCGGGTGAAGGATTCGAACCTGGATTCTCTGGCCGCCACACAAGATAGAATGTGTAGAAGATAGAATATGAGATGGTGTAAACAACGGACAACAAAGTGTGTTTGAATCGGTTTTGATTTTTTTTGACATTTTATGTTTATGTAATACATTTTATGTTTAGGTTTGTTTTTAATTTCATTACCCATTCTATCCGACCAGAGATGCGTTTTACTATAAGACTACGTGAAATTTATTTTTCTTGTACGTACGAATTATATTTATTTTGCTTACAATAGTAACTATGATCCGATTTATTTCACAAATTTCCAAGTTTTAGTTAAGCGTTAAGTATGTGACCCGTCAGTCATTTTCAATAAATGTGTACAAAAATTTACCGGAAGCTTACCGTTTGTAAACAATTTGGTCACAAAGTAACAAATGGTAATAATTCGGTCATAAATGCAGTAAATGTGCGTCAAGCGCCCAGTAAGATCCCAGCGGTCCGAAATGGAAGCAGTTCACCTAGAATCACGATTGAAGCGCTTCATCACTGTTACATGTGCAGCAGGAAAGAAGCACACTCTTCGAATTTCTCTTTTTCTTTGCATTTCTCTACAAGCAAGCAAGCACGGAGCAGGGATGATATTGGTTTAGTTGTAAAAGGGCCAAAATTTATACAAAAATAGGGCATTTTTGTGGTCATTCAATAGTTAAGACTTTCTAATTGAATACTCGTGGCGGCCGTGGCGTAGTGGGCAGAGCGCATGGTCCATACGCCAGAGAACCCTGGTTCAATTCCCACCTGACACAGAAAGTTTTTTCAATTGAATTAATTTTTCTGTTCGGCCGTCACCTCTCTGCAGACAATGGCAAGCCACAGAGTGTTAAAATAGCCATGAAAAGCTTCTTGGGAACAAAAGCGGTTCGGAGTAGGCATAAAGGTCTAGTTCTCGAGCATGTGTGTTCAAACATTTCACAACACGCACAACACAATTAATCATAAGAAGCTCGGTCGAAGTCCTTCAAGGGCTGAAATGGCCATTTCGTTTTTTTTTTATTTAAATATTCAGCCATGACCACAAATATCCAAATAGATTTCGACTGTTTTGTGAAATCAAAACAATTTGAAGTTTATGTTTCCGTGTTTTTTTTAACCTGTTTTAACCTAAGCAGTGAAGTTTTTTATTTGTTACAAAAATGGCACAATTTAGTTCAAACGATCAGCTCTCAGAATCCAAAAATGTGGTTCACAGTTATATAGCTTAAGTGTTTCCTTAAAACAGATTTTATTTCATTTATAGAGGTCCCATTGTACTTTAGAAAAAAAGCTTGTGCATTGATTGCAAATGTCAAAAATATGCAAGAAAATAGTCAATATAAAGGGTCCGCCATCTAACGTTTTTTTTTTTCAACTAGTGCTTATTTCGTGAATGGTAACACTTTGCACATGTCTGATTTGACAGATAATTAGTTTTATACTTCCGCTGAACGAATATGGTTGTGTATACGCATGAACAACGCTGGGAAATATTGCCTGCGATCGACTTACAGAAGATGCCGATTTTGCCAAAAAAATCATCTTTTCAGATGAAGCTCATATTGATCTTGGCGGGTATGTAAACAAGCAAAATTGTCGCATTTGGGGCACAGAAAACCCGCACGCATACATTGAAAAGCCGATGCACCCAAAACGAGTTACTGTTTGGTGCGGATTTTGGTCCAGAGGCATAATTGGGCCATTTTTTTTCGAAAATGAGCAAGGAGTGGCCGTTACAGTCAATGGCCATCGATATAGGGCCATGTTGAACGAATTTTTGTTCACAAGAATTGAAGAGGAGGATATTGGCAACATTTGGTTTCAACAGGATGGCGCTACGTGCCACACAGCCGAAGCTACACTCGATGTTTAGCGCCCTGTTTTTGAAGATCGCATTATCAGCCGAAGAGCTGATGTCGTTTGGCCACTTCGGAGCTGCGATTTGACACCGTTGGACTATTATTTGTGGGGTGCCCTCAAAGATAAGTGTTAAGCCGACAAGCAAGAGACCATTGACGCTTTAAAGGACAATATTCGTGAAGCCATTGGTGAAATACAGCTGCACACAATCAATAATGTGCTTAAAAATTGGATCGATCGTGTAGGCTACTGCATGGCCAGCCGAGGCAGCCATTTGAATGAAATTATTTTCCATTATTAACCGGAAGGATTGCACATTCAAATAAAAAAAGACATTTGAGAAAATATTCAGTAGTTTTTTTTTTTTGCATTTTCAAAACAAAAAAAGTTATTTGGCGGACCCTTTAGCTTATTTTTCCAAAAAATTTTTAACAAAGCCATTTATTTATTCAGTTATTAATACCAATAAAAATAACAAAGCATTTCCACAGAAAACCGCAAATCGGATCGATATATTCATCGTTAAGGACTCTTAGGAGTATTCTTTCGAGTCTTTGGTAATATACATGTGAATGTCCGAAAGATGTGAGAAAATATATGCATTAAGACTTGCAAACAGACGAATTAATGACGCGGGAAGAAATAGGCATGATACTAAAATAAAATCAGTTCTAACAAAAAAATATATTTAGGAATCTAAGTTTAATACAAAACAATTTCATAAATGTTATACAATTTTGCAATATAGAGCCTTGAACAACAAAATTAGTTAAATCACATCGAATAAGGTGACAAAAAATGTTTCATTACTGTTTCAGTCATAATTTTTTTGAAAAAGCTTATAGTTTTTGAGTTTAAACATTCTGAAATTGAAAATTTACATTTCGTGTGCCATTTCGGGACTGCTGTGCTGAATTTTTTTCCAAACCCCCATATTTCTTAAAATTTATGACTTGAAAACACTTTTCTATTCGTAAAAGAGTGTGAACAATATCGATTTCATTTTTAGAAATGAAAATTTTTTATGTGGATAAAATCGCCTTTTTATGAAAATACTTGTTTATTACCTCTAAAGCATTTATGATGCCATGATCTGAAAGAGCGTTAAGTTTCATATAGGATATCATAAGTCGGAAATTATTTTTTATTAAAATGCATGTAAAATTGACGACATTAAATACTTAATCGGTTAGGGCTACTTAAGACCTCGTTGGAGCCTTTTTTAAGGGTTTGCGTTTTAATCTATACGTTGTATGAAAAAATGATGTAAGATATGTTTCGTGCACGAAGCAGTCCATCTCAAAATTTTATTCTTAAACCTATAGAATTACTTTGGGATACTATTAAAAGAAAAATCGGTTAAAAAATTTAGACATTCTTTTCGAAGTTTCGGGGTGAATTTTCATACTTCCTCCATTATAGTAGATTCCAAATGTTCTTAAGGAGTTTCCCTGTAGATGTCAATAAATATTACAAAATAGTGGTTATTCAGCATAGTACTAAAATGGTGGCTTTGTACAAAATATAAGAACGTCAGTTTTTAAAAAATTTTCTTCAGTTTTAATAAATTTTTACAAGTGTATTATATTTGCAGCCTACCAAAATCGTGCCTGCGCTGGCTTATATAGCTTAAATGAAGTTTAAAAAAAATAATTGGTGAGAATTGTTTTAAATTTTATTTTTCTAAGGCTATAATTTCAAAAAATTCAACAGAACTTATTTTACTGAGATCGATTTATTCGGATTTTACGAAATCAAAAAGGGCTCAAAAAAGCCCTAAAACCCCCCAAATATCATCCCTGGCACAGAGGCCATGTTTTGAGCTTTTCTCTATTGTTGCTTAGTGGGTAAGCCTATTTGTTGTTCAGTTGCGATTCAGTTGTCAGAGTGAAAAGTAAAGCAAATCAATGCACAAAGTATGCTGCGCATTAATCCATTAATGCTTAGCTTAACCACATGATAAAGCACTGATTTCTTCTTTTGTTTATTCAATCTACAAGAAATATAGAAAAAAGATGCGTTATCAATAGGTTAAAAAAAATAAGAGTAAACGCTATTCAAATGTTGGCTATTTTTCAATTGATGAGTTGAACAAAGTGGAGAGAGAGCGTAGTTCACTCATTGCTCTGCCTCTCGCTCCTTAAGCTGGAAGTTCATTAACTGCGTTTGCATTTGTGTCCGTCTACTCGCTGGCGCAATTTACGCAAGAAAATTATTGCAGAGTACAATAATTGCGTTTTTACTCCATTGCAGTTCAGGGCTACAAAGATATTGTACATTTTCTTTATTCTTGAAATACAATTTTAGGTGTATTTATGCTAACATATTAAAAAGAAATTGATTATTAGTCACATATATTTTCAACATTTACCATAAAAAAACGTCATGTTAAACAAATAGCAAGTAATGACTTATCAGAATCTTTATTTGCTTGAATTCATGTTGAACGGCCATCCCTGGAAATTTCAAAGAATGAACTCGTTTCTCTTATTCCTTCTCGTTGTTCGCTATTTGCAACGAGATGTCAAAAAACGCAATTTACGCACGAAAAGTTGAAAATATTTCTTGCGTAAATTGCGTTTTCCAACGTTACGCACGTAAACATTGAACTCGCTTCAGTATGCTTCCATGTATTTCTATTATGATTGCATCAGCGAGTAGACGGACGCAAATGCAAACGCAGTTAATGAACTTCCAGCTTGAAGGACAGCTTTCATCCATTCCATTACACCATGATATTATGATTTACAAGGTAGGAGTGACAGTTCTGTTGGTGATTTGTAGTTTGGAGAAAACGAAGAAGCAGCAAAACAGATGATAAGTTTAACTTTGTATTAATTTGACAACTCCCGATCACCGCTCGTGAGAAAAAAGGTAATTGTCAAGACTACCTTGTAAATTATTGTATCATGCATTACACAATGTTGGGCATCCAACACGCTCTTTCTCTCTTCCTCTCTTTTTCGAAATGAACTTCGAACTGCTTCCTTCCTAGAACATGCCACTTTTAAAAGAAGCACGTTTGGCTAGGAGGATGCAAGCACTTTTTAAAATGAGTTGTTGTGCTCAAGTTGTATTGTTCACATTATGGTAACAATTTTGTGATGGTAACAAAATGTTTGACGGGTGATATGAAAAGTGTGATGTGATTCTGTGAGATAGTCTAAAAAAGAAAAATGTATTTCTTCATACAAAAATTAAAAATGTCAGTGTGATAAAATTCGTTTATACTTGCTATCTCACATGTCGTAATACACAGTTGGACAATGTAAAGTGGCCTATAGCCCCAATATTAGTTTCATTTATACACACATCCAGTTGAGCCAAGTGGTCAAAAATTTGTTGTGGAGTGTCGATCGGCTGAAGAAAAGCTCTTGCATAGCTTACACTACACATTGCAATCAGTACAGTTGTGACCCGGATTGGCCCTTCGTTACATCAAAATCGACATCAACAACGCAAATGGACTACAAAATAGCTTCGTATCGCAGCTATTAGCTTAAATTCTGAAAATCCCAGAACACAACCAAACATTAATCTTGGGGAAATTCCCGGATTCGAGAACATAGGAAAATAAAACACTGCGTCTTACAGTAATGCCAGAGCAAAAACATTATTTTTTGTTCATATTGCCACTTTTTTTGTTCGTTCTAACCGAAAAATAAACAAGTTTTGCATAAAATCAAGTTCGTTATAACTGAAAGTTCGTTTTAAACGGATTCGAAATAAGCGAAAAAAATGAATGGCTTATTAGAATTAAAGCGCGTCCATTTGAAATGGATTCGTTATAAGCGAAAAGTACATTACATAAAAAATATTGCTAATGATCAGCAATTTGTGGAGTTAACTTAACAGACTTTAAACCAGTGGAGCTCACGAAATTTTACAAAAGAGCAAATGGTTTTTAAAAAACAAAATCAAACACATGATATTGCGCATCGCAACTTTTGGTAACGAAAAAAAAAACAAAAACAAATCCTGTGTGCGTTAACACGCCAGCAACGGATAATTTGCATGCATTTGTTGTTGTTGTTTACGCGTTCAAGATTAGATGATCGTCAAGAGAGATTTGTGGTGCTGTTATGAGGTTTTATTTTTTATTTGTAGATTGTGTTGTTATTTATACGCGGTTTTGCTTTCGCATAAAAACAAAGCTCATGATAGAAAAAAATTTGTATAGCGGATAACGCGAGCAAGATGAGCTACTGGGTGAGCATGTCTGCTTTAAACAAACCTTACATTCGAAATATTAGTCATAAAATCAGCAGTCATGATGTCTCTCTTTTTTTGCTTCGATAGTCGTTTAATTAGCTGCTTAGTTGAAGTGTTAATATTCAGTTTAAAAATTTAACTGGCAATCCATAAAAACACATTCTAAGCAGAATTTAAGTGCTACGTTGCATGTCTCGGTCTGCTGCATTTTATACAAATATCTAAGTTTTGTCTTGGCATAGAAATAATTCGATATTTTGAAAATTGTAAAGCATCAACTGCGCATGCTAATCATAGCTAAATAACTGCATGATTTCTAATCACAAATGTACCATCTCCGCTATAATCTAAATACCATCGGCAATAACATAAAACATAAAAACAAATAAACCCAGCAATTTAAGCACAAAATTATGCATTTCAATAGACATAAAAAAAAATGCATGCTTATTAGATGCATATCACAACAGCGCAGATACAATCAGCGGAGATATCGCTTTGCAGATAACAGTCACAACAACAAAATCACAAAACAAACAATGGTCTCCAACTGTGAACTTGACATACCTATAAACATTGATTGTCTCCCTGAAAAAAAAAATGGGTACCAGAATTTTGATTCTTTCCTGCTAGAAATAATTTTGAAAATATCCAAAAATATGCAGCCCAGCAAATAAATTACAACATAAATGTTAATAATAAGCATCAACATTTGAGTCAAGTTCATGTGCCGTCGCCGCCGCTTGTTAAGCAGGCGCTGCATTCAGCTGAACTCAGCAGCGCTTGATTTATTGCTCGATCGATTTGAATTTTGTTCTTAGGCAACATAATCGCTCGATTTAAATATTAGCCAGACTAAGCATTGCCTACGCGCGAAAATCTTCTGCTTTTCGTTGCGCCTGTTTTTTATTCGACTTCTCTGCGATTTTGTGCGTATTAATCTGTTTTCTGTTGAAATAGGAATTTTTTTCTTTTTCTTTCTTTACTTGCAGCAGTCATGGCCTCAGCGTGCAGCAGAAGCGGATTGCCTTTGAGCTGATGTTTATCTCTCTGCTGTGCTATGCCCAAAGTTCATATGTTGACTTTGGCGTTGTGCTTATTTTGGCGGTATTTCTTATTTGATTCTTGGCCGCAAAACTCAAACGTTTAAACAAATTCTACAAATGTTTTCAGCGTTTTGTTTGAAATTTCAAAATTATGTTGGTCGAATGCATTAAGTTTTTGAATTATTGTTCGATTATATTGAAATATTATTCAGCCGTATCATGAATACTTTTTCACGCGGAATCGGAAAAGAGAGTTTCCTTTTTTCAGAGAAAGCTCTAGAACTTTTTAGAAATTTTTAATGTAAATATGTTCGTTACCCGTCAATATTCATGACTGTAAAAACAAAAAATATGATGTCTATATATTAAAATATAATGTCTTTAAGACGGAAACTCCCTTTTCCGATTCCGCGTGAAAAATTATTCATAATATGGCTGATTATTTTCTGAATGCATTTTTGTTTTAAAGTGCTTAGCATGAATCTTGGTCCAATAAAGCGTCCAATTCAGTGTCTTCAAACTTCACTGGCCTCCATTTGCGCTCTTTTCCACTGATGTCATAATTATCACATTTAAAACGCCAGAACTAGTATTCACATATTTTTATTGTTGGAGCGTGTAATATGCACAGCAATCAACGTTCATCAGCTGCAATTTTCTTCAAATAAAAAAACAAAAAGGCAGCGCTTCTCTTAAATAATATTGCGATAGCAATTTTATACTAATTACATCATCTGTTGTAAGTCCCCCAAAAATGATGGCACACCCGATAAGAATAGATAAAAAAAAAATCCATAAATTAATCGATATCAATTTAGACTTATTTTAATTTAACAACAATTATTGAAAAGTTTCACTTATTATAATTTTATGATCAGATTTTCTAACCTCGTTTTTCTTTTGTAGGCCATAATCCGTAATTATATACTCTTAAACAGAATTCGAAAAACGCTTCCAAACATATGGTTCCTAAGCAAGTCCATCAATCTATTAACAGAAATGTCAATTTCTGTTAGTTCGACAAACTGCTGGCATACCTCTAGCTAACCGCTCTGCGATGTCTATCTTTGCAGTAGTGAGTGGCAGCAACCTTAAAATGAGCCACTAATTCCGGGCACAAATTAATGAGCTAATAAATTTCATCCAACTGCTCTAGAAAAGGTACTCAACACAGAGCATGCGCCTAAAAGTTATTCACAAATTAACTACTATATCTCAAAATTTATAAGCTAACAATTAAAAGAAGCCCATGCTTCAGCAAATGCTCTAGAAAATTAAGCAGAGAAGAAAACGAACTGATCTATTTTCTTTTTTTTTTTTGTCAAGAGCAGGAGCACTTATCTTGTTATCTGGATACAACTGAGCTACATGCGTTTTATTTCTTGGAATTGTTGGAGGTGTTTCGACTACCGTGTGTCGGTTGGGTCGAGTCATGCAAACAGAGGGTGTTGCTAACGTTTTACTTACGTCATAAATTCATGCTACCGGGCTATAGTGCAGTGTTGGTTATGGTAGGCCGGGCTCGAACTGTCAACATGTAAATATTAGGAATGTTTAGTATTTTTGTTCTAACTCTACCTGAAATTCTTCCCTTACCCTAGCTAGACAAAGCCACACAAATATACGAGTATTAAAAAAGCGGTTTATTAGCCTAGACATCGTTTCACAGATCTAATTCATCGATAAGGCGTTTTGTAGCAATCAAGTTGTTCAGTTCAGCTAGATCAAGATTCGGTTAGTTGAATGTATGAAAAAACTTTTCTTTTTTTCTAGTTGTTAATGAAGTTATTAAATTGAATAAATGTCAAATGCTTGACATAGGGGCGGGAATTTATGCTCAGAGCGTGAGGCGTTTGTTGGCATATCATTTGGCATCGCTACTGTCTGCGTCCGTAGTGTCTGTGTGTCTGATGGAATAGATTTTCTTATGATTATACGTTTTATTTGAAATTATCTCTATAATTGATTATGTTTAAGCGATCACTACATTTCTTACAATCAATTTAAGATCATGTGTGTATTGTAAGGGAATATAGCAGGTGAATTGCTATATATTTTTTTTTGGTGACATATTCTGGGTGAATTGATTGATAATGCGATTTCCATTAAAGCAGCACTAATGTTGTGACGTTTAGCATTTTTCACATGATTTTTAAGAAATGATCAATTGTATAGTGGGATCAATAACGAACAGATGCTTCCACGAAGTTAAGATCTAGATGGCTAGCTGTTGACTGATATAAATGTTATAAAAATTAAGTAGTTAAAAACGCTAGTTGACTTTTTTTAACTGTGTTTGTTATCTGAAATGATTACCAAGTATAAAGCTTCAGTGGAGAACCGACAGCTTAAACGTTCTATATTTCTTCTCTTGTGCTGTAATTTTGTCTTTGTTGGGCTTAATCCAAGGCCATTTAATTCTTTCCAGCGCATTCTAGCAACATTATTAGCATTGCACTGTGCAGTTTTTTTGGCCTGAGATTTGATCGAACATTGTAATTTTTAACATATTTAAACTTAGGAAAAAAAATATTAAATTTATTCAAAAATGTTTGTAATTTATCCGAAAACAAGGCCGTTTTTGAACCAGTAACGCATTTGCATAAAACAAATACGTAAATATTTAAAATTTTTAAAGCAAAACAAAAAAACGAAAAACAATGCACCAGCCGCGGACTCGAACCTGGACTTACAAGGTTCGAGCACCTCAACCAGTATGACATAAATCAATTGAAAAATTTGGTTTTTAAAAACTAATAACAAATCAAATATTGCTTACGAAAATTTATATACACAAAAAAAAATGTATTGTAAGGAAAATATTTTATTACCCACGTGCATATTTGTTATTTGCCTTAGTGTATGCATTCTTATATACCCAACAAACATTTTTATGAGCGCTCATAATTCTGACACCGAGAAGAGTTTCAATTATGAAGGCATTATGAGCGGTGTCATTTATGCTTCCAAAAAGGTTTTATGAGTGCTCACATATATGAGTTACAACAATTTGCGATATACAAAATGTGATATCATACCAGATACCTTTGTTTATGGAGACATAATTGAAGAACCGAAATGGTTATGGTCTTAAGTTGTTTGAATGCCTCTTTTGTTTTCCGATGGTTCTTTCAAAGCCTCTTTGATAGGTTTCTAATACCAGCATTAAAAATGTCGGCGTTTAGTGAGATTAACCTATCTTAAAATGTTAAAAATAGCATTTATTGATTCGCAGTATTCAGCGAAAATAGGCCTCAGAATTTTGTCTGGTTCTCAGTCTTTAAACTCGTAACATCAACCGTTGTCTTTTGGAATTATCTGCCTAAGCTTTAGTCCTCTATTAGGTCTTTCAAGCCCAAAAGCTGTTAACCCATACCACCCAGGCAATAAAGTGGCAGCGAAATTTCGCTTTGGGAGCATAAAGAACATAAAAATATAATAAAATCTCCGCAACAAATTTCTTGTTGAACTGCGCTATTGAAGGTTTTAAAACAATTTTAAAATATTTTTGTGAATTTTGCCGATAGAAAACAGAAATAATAGTTCTTTTATAAATCGAACTAATTATATAACATTATTCAATTTAAGGTGCACATATTCGTAAATAATAAGACTTTGGGATAAAGTGTGACATAGAGTGGGGGGGGAGGGTGTCAAAAACTAGCCAAAAACATGTTACGTAATTTATGAACAGCCCCTTATTTGAATTTTTAAATTTTTTAGTACTTTTAAAAACGTGAATTCACTTCTTCAACAAATAAGTATTGTATTTTTCTCAATGAATACTAACAAATTAGTAAGATGCTATGGATCCTTTTACTTTTATGGACAATATTCATCCAACACGGGCTGATACTGTGCGTACTGAAGAATACAACGCCTTTGAAGAGGTGAGTGTGAGCAAGGGCTCAAATCTATCATTTCGACACCGTTCTCAACAACTCGACCTCTGCCCGTCCACTACGTATAAGATGTCGAGAAAACATTTTGGCATATACTTGTATAAGATTCAACTGGTGCAGCCATTCAAGTCGATGCACAGTGAGCCAGCCAGTTCTGTTTTGTGGCCAAGAGTCAATATCTTTGCTTAACATAATGATAGATGGATTAAATTTTGTACATGGAGTATATATATACCTACGTAATAAACCTTATAGAGAACGAAAATGGGCGGAATTGGTCAATAGCCACGCCTACCTCTTATATTACACAAAAAATGTAAACGCTTTATTCTTCATATTAAAGTTATATCAAAATAATTTTACTCTGAAATCTGTAACATATGTATAATATACGTGTGGATTAATAAAAATTATTTTGCCACGCCCGCCTACCATGCTTTTTACACGAAATTTGCACTAAGCACTAAGAAGGAGTTGTCGTATACCAATAAAATTTGGTAAATAAGTTGAAATCAGCAATATAAGAACACAGACGAAAATATTTGTAAATCCACTCACAACCACGCCTACCTCCCATATAAAGCAAAAATTTAAAATACTTTAACTTTTTTCGTATTGAAGTTATTTATATTTAAATAACTCACTCAAAATTTGAAATGTATGTGAGCATTAAAAAAAAAATGCCACGCCCACCTACCATACTTTTTAAACAAAATTTGCATAGCAATAAGAATAAGTCGTCTTATACCTTTGACTTTTACATTAAAAAACCTAAATTCAACCTGAAATGGAATCGAAAAAACGGTTGTTGGCAACCCTGGAATTTGAAAATTTTTTTTCGACTTAGAGTTAGAAATATTTTCTCAGAATTAATGAAGGTGCTCGAAGTTTTTTCTTTTGTGATCCAAATGTTAGATACGGGCACCTTACGCATTTTTTTAAAAAAAAGTTAAGTTTCAAGAGGTATAACTTTTTTCACGAATTTCGGTTTTTTCAATATCTTGCAGAACATAGCTGAAGACCACGCGTAAATTATTTGTGCTGTTTTTTTTTCTAAATTTTGCGATTTTGACTATTGAGATTTTTTTTTTTGTACAAATACCCAAACTCGAAATTTTCAAAAAGGTACACTTCCAGCAAAAAGTTCATAACAACCAGGTTTTTCAACATAATTATACAAGTTTTTGTATCTGCATTAGGTATAGTTAAAGAAAAGATTTCCACAAGATTTCATTTAAATTTTTTTGAATTTGGATTTTGTTTTTAGATTTTTCTTAATGCAACAAGAACAAAAAACCGTTTTTTTCGAAAAGTAAAAAATCACAACTCTAGGGAGTTTCATCCAATTTTCATGTTTGATAACTTTTTTTAAAGAAAAATCAAACAGAAAAGGAACTGCAAAGCAGCTTTTTGAAAATTTACAATTATACAAAAGTTATTTAGATTTTTTTAAAAAATGAGCACTTTTTTCCCATATAACCAATTACTGACATATACCGTTAGGTGCAACAAATTTTTTTTTACATTTCTTTTAACATACTACAAAGAAATTAAGGGGGTAAGCCATAAAAAAACAACTTCAATTATTAAGGGACACTCTAGTATACATATTGCAATATTTTTGCGTAGACACTGAAACTTCATTGCGTTGTCTACGGAATTAGAAGATTTTATATAAAATTTTCGAGTTCGAGGTTTTTTGGGGGAATTTTTACTAAAATAGATACTGCAAAAAATATTTTTTCATGTTTACATTTCCGATAGCTTGGGGAACTTCGGGGAACTTTTGAATGAAAATAGTAATCTATATAAAAAACTAAACATTTTTTTATGCATTAATTTTTTCATCACAAAAACAAAATATTTTCGAAGCTTAAATTTTTTTTTTTTTTTGAGCTTGCATATATCTAAGGATATATAAAAAACTAAGAAGGATTGAAAATGTTCCTTCATATTTACAATAAAAATAATTTATATTCAAGATATGTGCCATTTTTGTTAATATTTTCGATAATTTTATTGCTGCCAACCACGCTGGACTTTATCAATTTTACTTCAAATTTCCAGTAGAGATAGCTTGAATATTTGCAATCCAAATGCCATAACTAATTTTACAAATTTTTTAAGTTTTTTAATCTGAATTATGGCCACCGAATGGCGTTGCTGGCTCTCTGTGCAATGGACGAACCATCGTTTGTGAAAATTAATTGGAAATTGAACCCGTTTTATTGTGAAATCGACTTCAGTTATGAGGCTTATTTCTGATTTAGTGGGTATGTTAGCAAACAAAAATACCGTTTTTGGAGTGAGCAGAATACCCAAGAGACTCTAGAGACTCCATTATATACCAAAAAAGTCACTATTTAGTGGTCTTTGTATGTAGGAGGCATAATGATTCCTAATTTTTTGGTTAGGTACCTCAATGCTAGTCTTCTAGAAGACAAATGGCTTAGCAGGCAAACCATCACATTACTTGGACGTACATTTGGTGAGCAAATAATCTCAAGAAGTGTGCCTGGCAATTGGCAGCCGAGGTTATGTGATTCGACTCCATTGGATTACTTTTTGTCGGGTTACGTAAAAAAGCCCACATATTTCGTATTTTTGAAGAACAAGGGTGGTTATATTGGATGAAGTGGCGCCATTTTAGGTCTTCATAAAAGATTGTTTTCAAATACCTACTAAGGGGCTGTTCATAAATTACGTAAGATGTTCTTGACCAATTTTTGAACCCCGCTTCCCCTGTGTCACACTTCATCACAAAGTCTCTACCCCATACCCCCCCCCCCCCCCGGAGTAACGTTACACTTTTACTTTCTTAAATTTTTTTATATTTTAGCAGTTTGTTAAGAAAAAAAAGACACAGTTTCGCCAACCGGACAAAATGGTTTAGAATAATATTATAACAAGCTTAACAACATAAGCCTTAAGCTTGAAAAATTCTTGAGAAACTATTGAAAAAGACTATCGCAACATAATTACTCATGCAAGCTTTTTATAAGCATTTTCGTGCAATTGTTATTATAAGTGTTTATTAAGCATATTTTAGATTCAGTTATCTATATCAAGCTTTTCTGAAGTACGATTGAGATTCTTTTGGGATCTGACTTCTAAGCAAGCTTGTTAAAAATGATATTAAGAAAAGCTTAAAACCTAAACTTTATATTGAGCTTGTTCTCAAGTGCAATTGCGGTTTGCTTTCTAGATGGCCAGTTGGGTCGATAGTATGGACGTCAGTCCTTACTGTTACGTAAGTGTGGACGTACAATTTTTTGTTTGATATATTTGTTGATGAATTTGTTTTTCTTGTTCATCTTTATGTTGGTTAAAAATAAATATAATTCAATCTTATGTTTAATGAATTGAAATAAATATTTTGGAATAATATGAATTTAATATTCTTACTACTGTGAAGAACTAAAATATATATTTTAAATTTAATTGAAAATTTAAATTGGAACAAACAAAATATATTTTTAGTATGTAATATATATAAAATTAGTTCAATAAGTAATTGGAATTTATTATGATATTTTAAAACTAAAAGGAGTTTTTAATAGCGTAGCTACCATGCAGAGTCTCCGTATATGTAAGCCTGCATGGTAGTAATATAATTTTTTTGTATTTTTTATGTATTATTTATTGTATTAGTCTGGCTGAAGATAAACAAAAACAATAAGCAAATATTTCATGCATACGTATTAATAACAAAAACAGAAGCAGTTACTGAAAAATATTCGTAATACGATTATTGATTTATAAAATTATAATGGTTTATATTTAGTAGCGCTGCGTTTTTAAAATATCAAATATAAATTATGCATCGCTTCTTCGTATTGCAACGTCTTATTTTGTATGTGTATCAGGCGGACAAAGCAACCCCACACTAACTGATTCGAGTCTGCCAGCAGACTGAAAGCTTTTTAGCAGCGCAAGAATTTTTATACGTATATCTTGACTGTAAAGGTCTGAGAAATTCGGAAAACGATTCTCTTTAACAAACAACACGATGTTGCATTCGCGATTTAGGCACGAACTAAAGCAACAGGCATACACCCAAAAAAAAAAAAATTACTAAAATATAGGAAATTTTGCGCTAAAGTCATCTATAATTAAAGATGCACTTTCCTTAGTTTAAGTAAGTTTTATCCTAAAACTGAAGATATTTCCTTTGATTAAAGAAAACTTATTTAAACTAAGGAAAGTGCCATCTTTAAAAATAGGATATGATGACCTTAGCGGAAATTTTCTTTGATATTAGTAAATTATTTTTTGGGTGTAAGAACGTAGGCAGCAATTCAATGATGTATTGATGATTTTCTTATACAAAACTGTGAATATTTCTTCTTTTCTTTTGCTATCTTTTGGCTTTATTAACGAAGTGACAAAATCCAAAGTCAGATATTCCTTTTGTTGACAATATTACTGATATTTTGGCATACATTTTATCTTAGTACGTTGAATATTAAAGGCTGTATGTTTACGCTAAAGTGTACCCCAAAAACGTTAGCATGACCTTGAAAAAATTTATGAAAATACTACCATACAAACCTTGCTGTAAGACGAAATTCTACGCCAAAAAGCTAAGCCAAAAAAGACGAAACAAGACGATTGCAACTTGCCGAACGTCTGACGAGTTGAGACGCTAAAAGTTTGGTTCTTACTGAACAAAACGCATGGACAAACTGTTTCGTTCAGCTTTGTTTAACAACGTTTGTGCAACAACATTGAATTGCATTAAAGTGAACATTTTCGTCTCTACTCGTTACGGAGCAAGTAGGTTATTTTCGTTGGGCAAAAAAGCATAGAACACGTTATATTTATAATTAATTTTATTATTATGGATTAATTTTATTATATTTATGAAAAATTTGACCATGTGAACAGAGCTAAACACAAATAAAAGCTTTTCTGACGTTAACAAGAACACCAACCAGTGGCGCTACGTTATAACTTGGATGTTCGACAATTCTGAAATTTTTGTTTGTGTTAGTTTTTTATTTACAATGACTTTGTCAGAAATGTCCGACCCACAGCCCCTCCCCCCTCCCCCTAAAAGTGTTAAGTAATTTATGATTTCAATTGAAGACTATAGCTCTTTAAACACACCCTTTAGTTAAAAAAAAAAATTGATATTTCAGCACATGAAATAACTTTGACCGAGTTTTATTGATCAATTGTGTTGCGTTTGTTATTAAATGCTTGTACAAAAATGGTCGAGAACTGCATCCTCAAGTTTTATGCCAACTCCAAACTGCTCATGATCTCTCTGAGGTATGCCATTGTCTGCAGAGCGGTGACGGCCTATCAGAAAAATTATTTTTGTTAAAAAAATTTTCTGGGTCGAGTCCGGTTCTATCATCGTTCTTTGGCATACGTACCATGCACTTTACCGTTTGGCTACGGCCGCCACAATCATTTAGTTTGCTTTTGTTTTTTTTTCCTAGCCGGGTCGCAGTATTAAGATTTTTTTAATAGTATTCTTCCAAATAATAGGTAAGTAATTCTACCTAAGTCACTTTGAATAGCATTTTTGTATTAACTTTAGGCAATATGTTCTTGACAAGAAAACGCAAGTCTTAGGTTGTTATTGGCTAAGTTTTTAGAATATAAAAGTCGAAATTAAATTACCAAAGATACCCTTTATTTGATAAATTTTAGAAATTAAAAGTAAAACTCTTTAAATAACTATTAAACCATAAACTAAGAAAAAACAATACAGTAACAAAAGTTTTTTATGTTAAATTGACAAAGAAATTTAGTTAGAAGACAATCGCTGTACTATTTAATTCAAAGCTCATTTTTCCAACTATTCTCTCTTTAAATATGATGTTCCTTTTTTTATCTTCGTTTCTTATTATCTTTTTAGCAATTTTCTCTAAGAAGTATTCTCTTCACACTAGCATTTCTTACCTTATTTTTTCCAAAAAAAAATTTTTTGCTACACTCGTAACAGCATTTTTCTGCATGTCATTCCAAACTATTGTTCGATACAAAATTAACATATGTATTTTGTTTTTGTTTCTATTTCAGTCAACTGTAAACATCCGGAAAGAATTGAACTCTTGTAATGTGTTTACAAAAAGGATAAATTATGTGTCTTGTTGACACTACCTGAAAGATCCTTTGACACCTGTCAATGGCGGCATCTATTAAAAACTTTATCGTTGGCGAATGCAAATATATATTTAGCCAATCTTAACTTTTGCACAAAAAATGTTGTAAACAGGATATCAGTTCAGGAAATAAATATTTACAGGACTCAAAAATCTATTTAGCTTAAAAAAAGTTTTAAAGTTGAATTCCGTAACGTAGTTAATTAAAACTGCAGCTGCAATTTGCGTTTTCTGGTCACATTAACAACAAAAACAAATTCTTAAACATGCACCACATCTCTTGAGAGGCGCCACTTGATTAAAATGTCTCTCAAGAAGCTGACGTATAAAAAAAAAAAGCTAAGCGCAAAATAAACCCAAAGAAGTTACGAAAATATGATAAGAAAAGAAATGCAAAAATAAGCGCGAAACGCAAAATTTTTCTTGCAAACGGCAGCCGTTTTATTCCTTGTAAGATTTATTGCCCGCGGACGCCCGCTGTTTTAATATTAATTAGTCACATTTAATAAACACATTCGACGATAATTAACGCTTTATCAAATTCACCAAATCACGCAACGAAAGCAGCCCGAGCAGGAGCTCTCATGTGAGCACGCAGATATCAATGAGCTGGGCAGGAGCGGATTGGCTAATTTGCTAAGAGGGCTCGAATGCAGCTCATGCTATAATATTAAAAAGCAAAACTTGAAATTTGCGGTAAAATCAGGAAAACAACACCCCAGGAAAGTTCTGAAATTTTAACGTAAGTCATTTAACTAGTAAATCCTGAATTGTATATATGACGACGCACAGTGTCGTGGGTGCGGACAAAAGTCAAAAAATATTTTTTGTTGGAATTTAGAAAAACTAGGTATGCATAATTACAAACAGGAATCATATTATTCCAGATTTAAAAGGATTTTATGATATCTTTTCAGTTGCAGACATGCCACGCCCCCTAATGTGGTTCTGGAATGTCATGCAGTTTCATTTATCACAGTTTAGTACCATAGATTTCATAAAAACATCGAACATTTCGGTATCGTGAAAATTCAATATTCGTTACACATATATTTCACCTGATATAACGCCAATTTTTTTTTTATTTAAAGCCTTTAGAAGTCTTACTTTGGTTGGATTTTCAGCAATATAATAACCCTTAACATGTGTTGAAAAAATATGGCTTAGTGTTAATATAAACAATATTATGATTGTCCTATTTTGAAATAAAGATAGATGCACTCCAAATTTACCAAGAGCAGGCTTAAATTTAAAACGCGTTTTTCTCAAAACGTTACTTAAAAAGTAATAACCTTCAAATAAGCCTAAGTATGCAATAAAAACGTTATAATAAATACAACAATTTTAGCAATTTAACAATTTTTTTATAAAAAAAGTAAAATTTTAAAAAATAGGTTATGTGTTTATATAACTCCAATAATTTTTGAATGATTAAAGGTTATAATTTATCGAGCTCAAGGTCAATGTTGCTTTCCGAAGAAAACAACTGAAGGAAAAACAACTAACAACAACAATACCCTAAATAGAGTGTCAATCACATAGCAGACTAGACAGCTGTTTCGTTGGCCGCTACACCAACTCATCAGTAGACCTTTTTTTTCGTGATTTTGATTTTGTATTTTTTTAACTATAAAAAAATATTTCCGCATAGAAAGTCTGTATAATGATGCATTATAGCAAAATTAAATGCATACTCTAATTTTTTTGAAAAAAAATATTTGAAAAACAGTAATTTCAAAAATTTCCCCCTGATAGATACGTAGTTGAAATTTGATTCTTGTTCTTAGACTCTTCAGACAAAAGTTGTTCCAGTAATTGACAAAACACACCCACTGACGGAGTGAGCGTGGTGTAATTAAAAAAACGAAATGGCCACTTCAGCCTCCTTGAAAGGACTTTGACCGAGCTTCTTTTGATCAATAGTGTTATGCGTGTTGTGAAATGTTTGAACACAAATGATCGAGAACTGGACCTACAAGTCTTATGCCGACTACGAACGGCTTATGTTCTCAAGAAGCTTTACATGGCAGTTTCTACTCTCCGAGGTTTGCCATTGTCTGAAGAGAGGTGACGGCCGAACAGAAAAATTAATTCAATTGAAAAATCTTTCTGTGTCTGGTGGGATTCGAACCAGGGTTTTCTGGCGTATGGGCCACACACTCTCCCACTACGCCATGGCCGCCACTGTGGTGTAATTAAAACGATATTAAACTTATGACCTTATTTTGTAAAACGCATGCAGTCACCTTACTTGGGGGTTTTTTTTTTTTGTTGTCTGACAATTCCGTTTTCGTGTAAAGTAAAACAAACACAGTTTTTCTTACTGAACTTTTCTAATGAAATTTATTGCCAGACAAAAATCCTGAAGTGAGATGAAAAAATAAGGCCACTACACCAGGCTCGTAGCCAGGGTTTACCTTAGGGGGGGGCCTTTGATAAAAAATCTATAAGTAGATACCAGCAATAACTGAAAGAAAGGATATGAAAATTTTTAGGCAAATCCGTTTTCTATTAAGACTATTTGTGAATATGCCTGTTTTTAAATGACCATAAGATAAATGAGAAGAGTTTATTTAATTTTTTTTTTACAAATCAATTTTCAGTACTAAGTGTTTTGATTTTTCCCTATAGTTTGTTGAAAATGGTCCAAATTGAGAATTTTTAATTTCTTTTAAAAAGTATTATTCCGAAAATGAGCACAAGCATTAATAATGTCTGTGACAAAATTTTACTAATTCAACAATATTAACGTGTACGGTAAAAAGAGGTTAGATTCCTTGCAGTTTATTAAAATCAAAATTAAAATCAGCTATGAAAAATGCAAACATTTTTTAATAAGTTCAGCTGGTGAAGCTGTATTCACAACTTTTATGGATATTTCATATAAACGGGAGAAAAAAAAATGTAGTCTTTAGATTTGGTTTCTTTTTGGCTATCTCACGCTTTTGTTGATCTCCAGCTTGTGTACAACTATTTGAACCTATGTGAACCCTAGTTCGAGTTATCGTTAAGGGCTAAAATATTACTGTTCTCGAAAATGATTTCGACAATTTAAATAAATTCAAACGAAAATATTTGAAGATCTTTAAATATTTAAGTGTTTGAATTTCTCATCATTGAATTCCAATAACAATTACTATATATATTTTGTTTTTTTATTAAAATTATTTATTTAGAGAAATCGACATTTAAATTTCAGACTATTTTTCAAAAACCGTAATTCGAATACTGGTTTTTGCACAGCACCAGTATCTTATACCCAATTTATTATATAAGATATCACATGAAAATAAGTTCATGTTAAAAGTAAAATAATTACTCTGCTAGATAAATTTTTATAAAAAGAAACAGTAATTTTTTTTAATATTTAAGCATTTAATCGGTTATGGATTTATATTTAAATTATTTGCATATTAAAAACACTAAACAAAAATTTTTTGAACTTCTAAATTGTTTTTTAATTTTTTAATATAATAAAAATAAACATTTTTAAGATGCTGAAGCTTAAAAAACTGTAATTGTTATTTTTTTTTATGAAAATTTGTGTAACATGATTAAAAAATCATCAAAGCACTATTAAATTCGACTGTATAAAATGTTTTACAAAAATTTTTTCATATTTAGATTTAAGGTGATTTTCCGAAACCTGTTATTTGGAAAAGGCTTCGCACAGGACTAGATTTTTGTGCCAACTTGGAAATTTTAGATGTCAAAATTTTTAGTCATTCGCTTTACGTGGAATCTCCCATAGTGTGTTAAATTTCGTGGTTCATATATTTTTTACACTTTTAAAAATGAAAAAAAAACCCAGTCAAATGAATGCTTTTTCAAAAGTTTTGGGTCTAATAAGCTTACCCAGCAAACCATAGTTGACGACTTTGTCGAAATTCCGACGAATTCATAACTATTTCGAGCTGTCTTAAAGAAATCGTTACAATTTCGTTACGCAAATATCGGAACAGTTTCACTTTCTATACAAATTTATAAAGAGTTTCGTTATGCGACTGTTTGTAAAGCATATTGAAATGCAACCAGAGTAAACTTTCCTTTCTTTCGAACTGGCTGAACGAAATCGTAACTTTTTCGTAACATTTTCGTTAAGACTCGTTACGAAATCGTTACGAAGTCGTGTCAACCGCTTCATACGATATTCTTTACGATTTACGAAGAGTTTGACACGACTTCGTAACGAAGTATCGTAATGGTTTTGTAACGGGTCCTAACGAAAATGTTACGAAAAAGTTACGATTTCGTTCAGACAGTTCGAAAGAAAGGATATTTTACTCTGTTAGCATTTTAATATGTCGTACGAGCTGTCGCATAACAAAATTTTATATAAATTCGTATAAAAAGTGATACTGTTCCGATATTTGCGTAACGAAATAGTAATGATTTCTTTAAGACAGCTCAAAATAGTGACGAATTAGTTGGAATATCGACATAGTCGTCAACTATAGTTTGCTGGGTAGATATGGCATAAAAAATGTCAAACTAATTTTCTTCAATTTACAAAATTATATTCGTTCTAGGTATAACTTCATATACATATTGTACTCGATATCAGGGACTTTTTGAGCATTGAAACTGATTTTTAATATACCAACTCCTTGGAGATGAATTTCAATATAGTGATTATGTACTCTTATAAGCAAAATTAATCTTTTACTTGGCCAAAAAAATTTTTCAATAATAAAGTGAAGTTTTCAAGAAAATTAGCATCATTATCACAGTTTATCTAAAAACAAATTACATTTTGAATTAAATGCCTCATTTGTGTTAATTCTTTATACTTTCTGGACCCTAAGGGGGGGAGGGGGGGTTTGAACACCTAAGCCTCCCCTTGTCTACGGGCCTGCACTACACTAAGCAACGTTATAATAATAAATGTGTCAACACTTTGATGGTAACAATTGTAATTTAAGCTTCTGGGAGAAAAAATTCTTATTCTAAATTAATCAGTAATAATTAATTTTGTTCAAATGCAATTTCAAAATTATAAATATAAACAAAAATTTTCAAGTTACTATATAAAAATATGTATTAAAAGTGATACAAATAATAAAGATATATTAGAAATTATATAATAACACTTAATATCATCACTATAATAAGAAATACATTAACACAATTTTAACTATTTAAATGTTCTCCAAAAACGAAAGAAAAACTAAAAAAATGCAAGACAAACTATAGCATCATAGCCATTAAAAATGACAACGACAATTCATAAATCAACTTTCGGTATTCTTAATCATATTCACAAAAAAATCCCAAAACTCCATCGCTATCTCTGAATCTCTTTAGATATTTCTTAGAATAATTATAATAAAGACAATATATATGACAAAACAGACTAAAAGACAATGGAACTACAAATTCCGATGGCTAAAATGGTGAGACGATTTTGTCAAAATTCAATAACAATTAATTATAAAAAGATTTAATAACCCAAACAAAGTTTGCATACTGGTTGCTGCGCGGCTTTTGATTTTATCTTGGCCATTCGTAAATATTTTGCGGTGACAGCCACTAAAGCGCAAATAAACTTTCGAAACTAGACTAAATTAAGTGGCAGTGCCAGTGAAGATTTGGTAGAATTTGAAAAAAAAAAATGTTTTCTTGAGTTGATAAATAAACTAGCGATGTCTACATTCGTCTGAGACTTTCTTGCACACATTAGATAAAAACATTTATTAAATTGAATTGCTAGAAGAAAACTATGCTCTCGTTTGATTGCTTGACTTCATTGACCGCTTTTGAAAATGCATGAATGAAGCCAATGTCAATGGGCATATAGAGAATATCTTAAATAATACAAAGCTATCAATAAATTTTCACAACCAATGTGCGATTTCTTGTGAAATCAAACGTGAATGGAACTTCAAACAAAATAACGTAAGACGATAGACCGATTTAATAAACCTCTTCAACTATTACGGCAAAACATTACAAGCAATGACACAAGTTTCCCACACACCAAACTTGTTATACCCTGACAATTTAAACGATCGCTGCTACTTGACCAGCCACTGATTGTTCATCTGCAAATGAAAGAGATGCTGTCTGTGTGCCTGAAGAAAAGGTCGGATTGCCTTCGATTCAATTTTCAACCATGCGCTACTAATTGATTTATTGCGGCAGATACATGGCCGGACAAGCAGTAAAGAGTGGAATTTGGCTAGATATCTGAAGAGTTGACAATGAGTTGTAAGAAAGATGCGACAAACCTGTTGCCGTCATAGAGAAAGTCATCTGAACAAAAAATGAGCTGTAAACCATTCCTAAGATCAAAAGTAACATCAGGATCAAAAACTTTTATTATGTCTTAAGTTTTATTGTTGGATGTAGATCACAAACAGTCTTTCTTAGCCTATTTCGGCAACAGGGAACAAATTTTCTAGGCAGTTAAAAAAGGCAAAAAGACTTGTGTGCAGTCAGCGAGAAGAACGTTTAAGAATAACAGGTAGTTATTCTCTTTTGACCAACTAACTCATGTCAAAATTAGGTAATAAAGATGTTAATCAATTGAAAAGAAAGTCAATCTGAAGTTGTAGATATTTTATTCTCACGATTGTCGTTATATCGTAAGGACAGTTTTTAAGGTCAGCAAAATATATTAAATTATTATAACGTTACCTATTCCTATAGCTCTTTGATGCATTTTCTAATCAAAATGATCAGAAGTAAACAAGTTACGTATCCTTAAAATATACAGATTTATTTTCGATGAAATAGTGTTTGCTTTTTATAATCATATTAATGTTATTTGCCTATCAAACTAATGCTATTTCGTTTTCCAAGCCCAAATTAATTTTTCGGCTTAAGTCTACTTAAGGAATTTGATGAATTTCAAGGGGTTGCTGGGGCAACAGGGGTAAAGTGGGCTTTTTTTCAAAACCAATATAATCTACGAAAAATAAGCCACCTTGTACGCATGATACAATTATAATTCTGCCACGTCTTGTACGAAGCAACTTTCTGAAATTTAAGTGGATTCATTTAACATAATAGATACAAAATATATTGTTAAAAATTTGTTCTGTTTAGTGTTAATGAACTTATTCTTCTGTTACATAGATATATCGTCTCACTTTAATTTTTCTGAATGTGGTTATATAATTGAATCTTTTTCAAAAGCTCGTCAATACAATAATGTCTTAAATAATTCAGACCCATTCGAATTGTAATGCAAATATCATAAAATATTGTCTGGAAGACAATACTTCAGGCGCATTCAAATTTTAATAGAACACAATATCTTTTTACAGAAGAAAGATAAAAAAGATTAATAAATTAAAACAGTGCATAACTTAATCACAGCTTGGTGTTTACCTCGATACACATACATATCAAAATGGACACCAGGGTTAACCTATACAAGTTGTTACAATTGAGTAAAATGAACACCAACCACCCTTTATAGGGACATCTATCTTTAAGCAGCTCCTTATTACAAGACGGTAAATTCTGCATGCAAACGACGATAATAAAACCCTTCCGAAGCTTCCTAGTGCGGCTTACGGATGGATCTAAAATGAAGAAAGCCATGGTAGTGTAAGCAAAGCCATTTCTATTTCCCTAATAGTGAAGCTGTCTTTAAAGCATTGAAATCGCCTATCAACAAATCTACGCTTGATCTAAAAACTGTCACCATTCTCCCAAATCTTGCTTGTGTACTCACAAGATGTGTGCAATCAGATGATTTTTGGTTGAACACAATAGGGAAAAATTTGGTTTAAATAGATCCTAAGAAGTCAAAACTCCAAATAATCTCGAAAAGAAACTACCTCAAGACGATGACAGGAATTATAACTGGTCACTGCAAGTTGAAGAACCATCTACTAAAAATGAACCTGTCCGTAGAGTTATTATGTAAACTCTACCTAAAAGATGAGGTATCTTTTAGCCATATTCTCACCAAATATCTAAACCTCCTTCAAGTAGAAAAGGGTATACTAGGCAGCGAATTAGTCCCAGCAAGATAATATTCTCACCTTACACTTGAAAAATTGTATGCTTTCTGGAAAAATAAAAAAACAAATTGCTTTCACAAATTAGGTATGGTATAATAAGATCCCTGTAAGCCATATCTATTTAAATTATAAGAACAATCTTAATCATGCAGATATCTGTACCTAAACCACATCCATCCTACCACATGCATCATATTACTCTTATCATATCCATCATACGAGTACCTAAACGAAAAGAATTTGGCACATATATTATTTCCTGTGTGCATTATTTAACTAAGCAACTGATAATGATATAAGCATTTATGCTCATAAATTTGGAGCAACTGCACCGAAAAAAAAACAATAGGTAAATCACCTAAGTCGGCTTGGCTAACGAGAATTGTATGGGAATTATAAACTTATGCTTATTCACCTAAACAATTTATTGTTTAATACAATGCTTGGAAAGAACATACTTCGATACCTTGCCAAAAAAAAACAATTTTATTCACCTCAGCCCAAAATCCAAAAATACAAAATTTAAAAGCAACTAGCATGGATGGCTTAAGCACAGTTTTGAGCTATTTTCTGCAAAAAAAAAAACACAGCTGCGTCATTAGACACACGAGAGAAGGACAGATTTGATAATTTAATGGTTTCTTTTGTAATAAAATCACTTTTAAATTCAAAAATAACATAAAGTTAATTAAAAAACATACGTTAATATTCACACCAGTAAATTTATTACATTTCATCAACAAAAAGAAAAGAAAATAGAGAAAAAAATTTCTTTGCCCGACGTGCGGAATCGAACCTTGGAACTTTTGGTGCCAGTCCATCGCTCCACCAACTGATCCAAGGAGCCTTGCTGATGTTTGCTGACATAACTGCAGCTACGTTAATTTACCTAAGTAATTTATTGTTTAATACATTGCTTTGGAAGCACATACTTCGATACCCTGCCAAAAAAAATATTTGATTCACATATGTTAACAGATGCTGCATTAACAGATGCAGTATGTCGCAGTATTCTGTTGATAGCTGCAACATAGCTTCAGTTGTAAATAATATTGAATAAATCACTTAGCGTAACGAAGTAGTTTGGCTCAATGGGTTGTGTAGTGACTTTATACACAGTAGTATCGGTTGGTTGTGGGTTCGAATCTCAACGGCATGCGAAGGTAAAATTTTTATATTTGATATTTAATTTAATTAAATGTTCTTGTTTGAAAAGACGTCAAGCAGCAAGAAGAGCGGAGAAGTCATTAAATTCTAAGAAAAACATGATTGTTGAAAAAAGAAAAATTTGGGTTGTTGCCAATTTCAGTCAAATAAATCACAGAACGAGTGGCGGTAGCTTCAAAGGAAAAAAGGAAAATAAAAAAAACCAAAACCCGAAAAATGTTATATTTTTGAAGTTCAACCTTTATTGAAAAAGTAGTGTATAAAAAATTGCCAAATACTTGATGAATTTATCACCGAATAAAAATTGGCAAGTCAACATGTAAAACTTAGGCGTTTTGATAAAGTACTTTGGTGGCTGAAAGCTGCCAAGGCCATCTTATAAATTATACTAGGTTTTTTTTTTCAATTTAACATAAGATTTTTCTCGGTGTGGTGTAAGATGTTTTACCAAAGTGTTCATGAATCATGCGTACTTTACACATAGATTATGCTCAGGATACATCAGATTAAAATAAAATAATTTAATTTTTATATCATAGATACTATTGTTAAAAAGGGAGCATTTTTTAACTATTGGCAGCTTATTATTACAATACTGAATAATAATCTATATGACTTTCAAATTGTTGCATTGCTCACATCCCGAACTCGAACTCACGTCCTCGCATTTTCACAAAGAGGATGTGCTATACATTGCACCACAGCACCTAGTTACACTACTTAGCTTTGCTTGCCTGACAATAAAACAACGCAGGCTGAAGTGCATTTAAGCAAACAGCTAAATCATCAATGTATTGTAGCGATGTATAATCATCGCTTATAAAATGTAAACGCTTTTATAAGCAATTTGTTTATAATGAACGCAATTTTGTTGATGATAACAATTGTTGAATTAAAAAAATTTCTAATAATATACGATCAGTGTTTTATACAGAATTATAGCAAAAATTGAGCATAGCGAATAATTAATAATCAAAACTTATACATGCTAAAAAATTGTTTTGAATGCTATGGAAAACTTGATCATAAATCATGAGCAAAGAATTTGTACCACCGTGTACCTATAATAAAATTTATCACATGAAACACATCCTACTATATCCATCATACCCATATCCACCATACCTGACAAACTCACTTCCCACTTCCACTTCTGCCACATCACACAGTTATGCACTCCATACTCATGCCATTATACCGATCACACCATATCCTTCAGACCAGGCCTATCCCAAAAGTCAAAAAGACTGGGTCTCTTCGAAGGAACCTTATTTCTTTCTTTTGGTAACAAGACCTGCTCCGTCGAGCGCTATCTATAAATACTTTTTTATCGCTACGTAAGGCAGTAGCAGTAATATTTGTATATTCAGGGCATTTATATACAACACAGTAATATTTTTCTGTTTTACTTCAAGGTAGCTTTTTCGTTAAAAGTAAATAATGAAATAATCGAATTCATGACTGTTATACATTGTCTCGAAAACTGAGCCGAACTGTGCAAATAAAACAACAACGTTTAATTATATATCCTTTAATAATTATTTTATCACCTCCAAAATAAGGGGCTGCTAATTAATTACGTAACATGTCTTTGGCCAATTTTTTTCTGACGTAACGCACGACCTCCCTACCCCCCTCCCCCATGTCATATTCATCCCAAATGTTTTATATTCCCCCCCCCCCCCCCTTATAAGTGTTAGGTAATTTATGAACAGGCCTTTATACACTTCGAGCCCAAATAATTTTCATTTCAAAACAGTTTGCTTTTTTTTTGATAGCTTTATTTTGATGTACAAATAATATTGTAGCTCTAAGGTTCAGGTAAACCAAATTTAATTTATTAAACTTTATTTATGGTTCCCTGTGAGAACAATGGCAGAACATAAAATTTTACTCTTAGATATATTTGCAATCGCTTGGTTGACTTGACTGGTTGACTTTTGCTTTCTAAGCTATGGTCTAGTAAATTTAATGGCAAATGTTTATGGTGTCGAAAAGCTACCTGGAAAATAAGTTTACATATATTTTTCTTAACTGACAATTAAAGGAAAAATCACCAATAAGGATACTTTGATAGCAAACTACGAGCATATTCTTAAACTTGCTTTGCATTTTATAAGCACCGTTTTACTTCCTGATTAAAATCCTCTCCCTCCAAAAAAAAATACCGTCTGCGGTCCTGTAATAGTTTCATCATTTATACAAATAATGAATATTTACCCATCATTAGGCACAAGAGACGAAAGTTTTAAAAGAAATCAGTATTCCTTAATTAAATTTTTCTCTATTAAATCTTCCCTCATAACACCAAATAAATACAAATTTCTCAATAACTTTAGTAAAATCAACTTTGACAACAGTTGTAGCTGTAAAGCAATAATATATTAATTTATTGTTACATTAGAAAGTTCATCGGATCACTGGATCATGGTAAAACTTGTTTCGCCTATACAGTCAAAGCTAACTGCTAACAACTTCATTAAAAAAACTTCAACACAGCTTGGAATCGAATAACTACAAAATAAAAGTACAAGCTTTAAGAGACAAAAACAACCAAGTTATAAGCAGACGTACTGACAGATAGAGCTGTAAGTATAGAAACGATCGCAAAAGTAACAACAACAACAACAACAACACAACAAAACTAAACTAATCTATTTTGACAACATTTAAGCAAACACAAGATCATAATCTACTAAAGATTGACTACATTTGGCATTGCCAACAAACAAGTACAACAGCCAACAACAACAACAACAACAACTACAATCAACCAACAACAAAATTTGTAACGACTCAATTTAGACCGAGTGGAACGACGAAAGCGGCTAAGATTAAATAAAATATAAAATCCATAAGTTTCGCGTATGCAAGCGCAGGCTGGTTAAGCAGGAAGGATACAACATATATTGGATGTGTAAGCGTACCAATGTGGCTAGCAGCAGGAGGGTGGGTACGGAGCTGCACAATCCGCACCGATATCGACAATAAATATTACCGAATTGATCAATGCGATCAAAGCGATCAATGAAAACTAGCTGTGCTCAATGCAAGCACTACAAATCGACATCAAAAGCAACAACAACAACAACAACAACAACAACAACAACAGCAACAACTAAAAATACAAATACAATTTAATATCAATGATATATCATTCTGCGACCGAATTGTGTGATCGTTGATGGTGTGAGTGGGGGAGAGATGGAAAGAGCGAGCGATAGACGCGGCGATTAAATCATTGCCGATGATAACCCACACTCAAAGGCAGCGCAGGTAATAAAATATTAAAATGCATGTAGTTAGAATGTCAGACAAGTGGCCAGAGGGCGGCAGAGTTAGCGGCGCTGCATGCCGCTCTTTCAGTCTTGAGACCACAGCATAGGCTAATTCAATTTGTGGGTTAAACAAGCCAAACTTGTACCGAGTTGAATTAACGTACGTCTTGTACTGGGATCCTTCACTGATATCATGGCATGAGTTTGGTGCAGAGGAAATATCAGAAAAATGTTGTTGCTCAGGAAAAAACCTATGTTCAATTGCAATAAAAATATTTCCAGCTTTTACAATTATAACGATAACGATTGCTAAATGATCTTTGTTCAGCTTAGCAATGTTAACACTTATTTTATATGCACACAATTGCCTAAAATTTTTTTTTTAAGTTAATCGTATTTTAAAATGTTGACTCAGGCAGCTTATTTCGATCTTATACAGGGTTGCCCATATTCGAAGCATTTTATTTTTATTTTTATTTTTAATTTAATTAAATAATTAATTAATTAATTTAATTTCATTTTAATTTAATTTAATTTAATTTTTTTTATTTTTTATTTTATGTTCGTCATGAATATCATTTAATTGGGTTCAAGTAGATTTGCTTACATCATTTCCTGAATATGATATCTCGTAAATGGTCGCCATTGGCCTCTACGACATATTGTGCCCGTTTTGCAGCATTTTCCATGATTTTCTTCAACATTTCGATGGGAATGGCGGTTATTTCTTGACGGATGTTGGTTTTCAGCTCTTCTAGGGTCTTTGGCTTGTTGACGTAAACCTTTGATTTCAAATAACCCCACAAAAAGAAGTCTGGAGGCGTTAAATCTGGTGATCTTGGCGGCCAATCGAAATCACCATTTTTTGACATCAAACGGCCAGGGAACAATTGCTTCAAAAAATCGATTGTAGTGCGGCTTGTGTGTGGTGGCGCGCCGTCTTGTTGAAACCAGTAGTGCCTGATACGCTTTCGACGAATGATTGGCATGAAAAAATTGTTTATCATATCGCGATAACGCTCCTGATTGACAGTAACTCTGTGGTCATTATCATCTTCGAAAAAGAACGGCCCAATGAGCATTTTAGCACAAACGCCGCACCAAACAGTGACTTTTGCATCGTGAAGAGGTACCTCTTGAATCTCTTGTGGATTTTCAGTGGCATAAATACGGCAATTTTGTTTGTTTACCGTTCCGTTCAACTGAAAATGAGCTTCATCGCTCATGATAATTTTATGCCAAAATTGCTCGTCTTCTTCAGCCATTTCGATGACCCTTTGGGCCCATTCCAATCGACGTGGCTTATCGGTAGGCAACAATATGTTTACCAATTGAATTTTGTACGGAAACAAATTCAAATCAACACGTAAAATGCGTTGTAAAGTGGATCGGGGAATGCCGAGCTGCTGAGAACGGCGATTTTGGGATGTTGTTGGTGACTGCTCAATACTGGCTCGTACGGCTGCAATATTCTCATCCGATCGCCTTGGTCGCTTTTTATTTGGCCTCTTTGGGTTACCAAGAGTATTACCAGTTGTAAATCTTTCATACAAACGATAAATTGTTTTCTTGGAAGGCGCACTTTTCCCTTTATTTATTTTTTTGAAAGCACGTTGAGTTTTCACTATTGACTTGTTTTGTTGAATGTAAATTTCAACAATTTTAGAGCGTTCGCGTGGCGTGTACTGTTCCATTGTAAACATTTGCTTGGAATGACGCTTCAAACGCGGTATGTCATTAGTCGATTTGGCATCACTGCGGAAAGTTACAGGGTTGCCAGATGGGCGCTTCGAATAAGGGCTACCCTGTAGTTGGTTATATTTATGGTTATATAAAACATTGCAGACCAATTTAAAAAAAGTTTCTTTTTTATTGCCTGATTTGTTCTCGAGTTAATACAAAACATGCTTTATCAAACATTTATATCATACCTGCGTAAGCTTAACCCTTTAATGTCCAATATCATAATTTCAGTTACAGCAACTTGAACTGTTATCATTATCTTTAATTTTTAAATTCTTTTTCTAGATAAATCTTATACTCGTAGTTGACTATTTTCAAGGATATTCTATCGAATGGAACCATTTAGAATTGCCGGGAATGCGTGTTCGGTTAGGTTGTTTTTCTAATTTTAAAAAAGTGCCAAATGGTTTTGTAAGAAATATAAATTTTCTATTGCCATGGCCGTTAGTATTGGCGTTTAACAGGTGAATTAGAAAATGGAAAAATCCGCTTCCTCAAGCAAATTAGTTTTTTCTTGAAAAAAATCGCATTTTTAATTTTTTTTTCAATATTAATTTTTTTTTTTTTGTAATGCCAAATAATATTGATTTTTCCGACAAAAAAGTTTTTGTCGCCATTTGGTGCAAAGAAAATATTTTTTTAACTTTCGAATACTAGCATACATCTTAAACACGGAACCTATGGTTACGAGATTCACCTATAAGGCACCAATATTTACGGTCTTCAATTGAAAAAATGTTCTTTGTCAGATGAAGGATTCGAACCTGGGTTCTCTGGCGTGAGAGTCACACGCTCTACCCACTACGCCACGGTCACCGCAAATAATTATTAATTTAATTTAATTATTATTAATTTACCATTGTATATAACTTGCAAAAAGAAAAATATAAAAAAATACGCTAATATTTTTCATATTTTAAGTATTATCGACATGCAAAGTACCAATTTTGTACAAATATTTGAGTTTTGAAATATGTCCGATTTGACATGGAATCATCGATATATGTACCTGGTTTTATGAAATAAAAAAATAACAATACATATGTTTTCTGTCATTAATTTCAGACAGTGCTAAAATTGACGGTGTATGTTGGTTTTCTTTAAGCCGAAATATATTTCAGTTAGTCTTACTTTGAGTTAAACTCGAAAACTCAAAATATGTTATATTTTATTGATATATATAAAACGTTTTCTTGAAAAGGTTGAATTTGAAGCTTAAAAGTTGAATATGATTTGTAAAAAGTTAAATTTGAAGGTTAAAGGTTGAATATAAAATGTAAAAGGTTGAATTTGATTAAACTTTGTATTGACAGGATGTCTACACTCCTTTTATGAACACCTCGCTCACCGGTGAGCCCCCAGGCCCTTCATACATTCGGTACCAATTTTTTATGGAAGGCTTGGAACTCAATTATTCCATACATTAGGTTTCTTTTGAGCCCACCGATCTCCAATTCGGTAACTGCATAAATATGGCTTCAATTCCAAGTTAAGCACATGATGGCTTACCGGTGAGCCAGGTGTCAACTTACTTACTTACTTAGGTGGCCATAACAACCCGCGTTCGGGTTTCGGACGACCTCATCAGCTCTCGCCAGGCGCCTCTGCTTTGCGCGCGCCTTCTCCAATCGGATACACTAAGTACGGCTAGAGTATACAAACTCCTTGACTACTTCAAAATACAAAAGGGAACAGGGGACGAACTTTTACATGGCAACGTGTCTGACTGTCCCAAGTCGACTCAAACCTCCTCGTGATGTTCCCTGGGCAACGGCAAACTGGCATCCGTTAGTTTGACGGCTTATTTGAGCGGAGGGTCGTACCGTAAACCTAAAACATGAAATGTGCGCGGGGTTTGGGTCCCGCCACATTACTACTGCCCAATGAAATCTAAGCCAGCCTCTGATAAGAGCCAGGTGTCAACACAAGGGTTAGAAAACTTGTATTTTGATTGCAAAAGGTTGAATTTGAAATTAATTGAAAGTATCGGCTTGTCGCACTTTTTAATTGAAATTGCCGTCTTAGGAGTAGTTGAATATCAAGCAACATAGTTTGACATCACTAAAAAAAACAAAATCAGCTGTTCAGTTGGAAGGTATTTTTGAAAACTAAAGTACTTTTTTCTGTTGTAAAAAATTAGTTAGTGATAAAAACTTATAATGAGTATAAGAAAGGTTTTTGGTGGGAAGAGCTACTAATATACCTTCCAATATAAAAAAAAGTCCGGCTTCCCTGGCTGATATCTTGGCTATGCCTATGTGAAATTACTTAACTTCGAATTATTGAAAAGTCGCTGTTTATTCGATGATAAAATATCCAAGATAAAAATAGTATATTTTTTTTTTAATTTTTATGAGCAAAATTATGCAAGAACTTTGCGAGTTCATCATTCACATAAAATGCGATGGATTAACTGCTAAAACTTTGTTGCCTTGGTCAAGAACTTCGAAACGGTTGAAGCCAGTGAAAAAGTTTATGGTTAAATATGCTTTAGTTTTCTCTCGGTGTGTACAATCCGCTCTGATGTAGACAATTATAATTTATTATTAATTTTGAATTTGTCAAAAAATAGCACAAAATTTAGTTATTTTTGTATTATTTATAGCTTACAAACAGTGTTGCCAACTTTTGAATTCTAAAATCAACCAAAATGCCGAAAAAATGCGATTTTTCCTCAAAAACGCACCAGATTTTAAGACATTCAAAAAAGTTACAAGACCAATTATACACCAAGTAATATATTCCATGTGGCGGCCATGGCGTGGTGGGTAGAGTGTGTGGCCCATACGCCAAAGAGCCCTGGTTCGAATCCCACCAGACACAGAAAGCTTTTCAAATTAATTAATTTTTCTGTTCCTCTCTGCAGACAATGGCAAACCTCAGAGAGTAAAAAACTGCCATGAAAAGCTTCTTGAGAACATAAGCCATTCGGAGTCGGCATAAAGCTGGTAGGTCCAGTTCTCGATCATTTGTGTTCAAACATTTCACAACATACACAACACAATTGATCATAAGAAGCTCGGTCAAGGTTCTTTCTAGGGCTGAAATGATCATTTCGTTTTTTGTTTAATATATTGCAAAATATTGCATACATTAGTGGAAAGTTAAAGCACCAAATTATATTAAAAATTAAATTTTATTATTATTACAATTATTTTTAAGAAATAATTCAATTCACAGGATTCACTTAAAATACTCAAATAAAACTTATTAAGCGAACCTTAATTTTAAAATGACTTATGTTTTCATATATTTGTAAATTTTATTGTATTCAGAATTCGTCATTGTTTAAATTTTTGAAAAGTTTGTTCTTTCACAGGCTTGTGCAAACCTTAAACCTTTTTTTAATGTGATGCAATAACAGGTAGTTTAAGTGGTAGTTTAATGTCGATTTATGCCGAAAATTTTTTTTTCGAATATATTTGGTAGAACACTGGTGATGCTTTTTAGAAAACAAAATTTAGTACCAAGCTAATGCTTGGTTTTCACTACGTCATTTTTATGACAATATAAAACTTAATCACCTAAGTTATATCAACTAAATAAAACCATTGTACACTTTATGTATAGCTCAATTCCTTTATTCAGTTGATTTTAATATTTCAACATTGTTGAAGGTAGAAAAAATGACAACGTGTTGTTATTTTTAATTTGATTGACAACAACTGACCACAGAAAATGACATAGTGAAAACAGACACATTTGGTGGCATTTAAATTAAAAAAAAGCTCCAAAAAATACACCTGGCACCAAACCTTATTTTTCTTGCGTCGAAACTTTCAAAATGCACCAAATCTGGTAGAAAAAGCACCAAGTTGGCAACAGTGCTTGCAAAACACATTAGGATGCCGCATCGCGAATTCAAGTTGTGTGGGAAGTCAACGCCCACTTGTCCAAACAAGCCCAAATGTACTTGACTTGAAATGATCATAAATGAGAATATTGCATAAAATGTTGTTATCACAGCTCATGTCTTAACACGATTATAGTCAAAACTGTATTCCATTTGTATGGGAGGTGATGCGCCCACCTATTTAATCGATTTAATCTATTTCATAGAAGGAAAAAAGATATCGTTTTCAAATTTTGCACATATATACATTTAAGGAATACAAAAAAACAGACTGGTGATATCCTGTAAATCGTAAATTTTTGGCATTTTTATACCCCATCGCGTACTGCGTAAGGGGTATATTAACTTTGTCAATCCGTTTGCATGGCCAAGAAGGAGGCGTGGCAGGTATAGAAAAATATATATATTTTTGATCAGCATCATCTCCTGAGTCGATTTCCGAGTTTCCGTCCGTCTGTCCGTCTGTGCGATGAAATTCAAAATAAAGGTTTATTTTTATAAAAGGAAGATCAAGTCGGAAGAAGATCGGGTGAAAACCACGCCTACATCCCATACATGTGACTTTATTTTAAACGTAAAATCTTTTAAAAATCCACAAAAATTAATGAAATGTCTTGAAATTTTGTACATTAGCTTTGATATATAATATGAACCATCTCTATGATATATGGCAAAATCGGATCAAAACCACGCCTACCTCCCATACAAAGTGACTTTATATTAACCGTAAAATATCCTTAAAATCCACAAAAATTAAAGAAATGCCTTGAATTTTGGCAGTTGAGCTTTGCTCTTCAGTATTAATCTTGAAATTTGGAAAAATTGGATGAAAACCACGCCTACCTCCCATACATGTGACTTTATTTTAAACGTAAAATCTCTTAAAAATCCACAAAAATTAATGAAATGTCTTGAAATTTTGTACATTAGCTTTGATATATAATATGAACCATCTCTATGATATATGACAAAATCGGATCAAAACCACGCCTACCTCCCATACAAAGTGACTTTATATTAACCGTAAAATGTCCTTAAAATCCACAAAAATTAAAGAAATGCCTTGAAATTTGGCAGGAGAGCTTTGCTCTTCAGTATTAATCTTGAAATTTGGAAAAATCGGATGAAAACCACGCCTAACTCCCATACATGTGACTTTATTTTAAACGTAAAATCTCTTAAAAATCCACAAAAATTAATGAAATGTCTTGAAATTTTGTACATTAGCTTTGATTTATAATATGAACCATCTCTATGATATATGGCAAAATCGGATCAAAACCACCCCTACCTTCCATACAAAGTGACGTCATCAAAATAGGAAAACTTGAGCAAATCTATAAAACTGAATGTCATCGTGCAAGTCGTGGCTAAAGACTTTGAATATACTTCAATATGGCCGAGGTGGAGTATTTTAGCTTCGGTACCCTGCCGAAGCTTCATCGTTACTAGTTTTAAATAAAATCAAATAACGCAAAAACCTGCTTCAAAAATTCTGAATTCTTTTTTTGTTTACTTTAAATGTTAATAAATATGTGTGCAAAATTTGATAACGATATCTTTTTTGCTTCTAGTAACAAAAAAATCCCGACAAAAATTTTTTTTAATTTGTTAGCTCTATACCCCCTTAAACCGTTTTGATTGCTAAACACTGATTTGGATACACTTTTTTATTATTTTCGTTGATGGCACCTTTAATACCAAATTTTTCAAGCCTAATTTGAGCAAATTCGCAGGACGTTTTAAAATGATATTAAAAGTTTTGTACAGTAGGGACATTAAAATTTTTTTATTGGAAGTTTTATATTTTTTATTTCATAGTTAATGATATCTGTTTTGAACTTAAGTACTAAAAACCGATTTTTAGAGATATTCCCACATTTCTGGGTTGTACTTTTGTAGGAGATGCCTGATTTTTATTTTCATTATCATTTTATTATCATTTGAGTGGAGATTTATGGACACTTTTAATGTCCTATTATTATTTAAATAGATTTTAAAAAACCTTAAATATAATACAACTTTTTTCTCAGTTAAGCATTGATTTGAAACATATTCTATAGAGAAGTAATTGTTTTCTAGTGTTATTTAAATTAAATTTAATGAAATTTTATTAGCTTTTATTCAACGCGGTATTGGTATAAAATTATTTGTTTTTTTACTTATTGCAGTCGAAATCGTTGCCTTTTTGAAATTCCGACTGTTTTATCCAAATTGCCCTGCTAATCCGTCCCATCGACTTTAAGAAAGAAAAATAATTAATTTATAACTGACTTCAGTGAGCAATGATCTCAAATAACTAAACAAAATTAAAAATTCTAACTTCGAGACTACACAAAATTATAAAATATAGCTTCTAGACTGAACTTAATACCAAATGCATAAATTAATTGGGTCTTAATTGGGGTGGTGCCAGTATTTTACCTCTTTTCTTTGACATTTAATTAATGTTCCAACATGGCACATTCTGAAGGCATTTCTTAATGACATTTCCAATTAATAATTCAAAAACAATTAATACCATCCCACGATATGATTTTCAATCTAATTAACAAGAGGGGGGCAATCATTAAGCATGCATTGATTACTGTTTTCATTCAACTCACGCCATGATACAAATCAATTTGGGCCAGAGAAAAAACAAAAAAAAAAAAAAAATTATAATAAATACGGAAACAAACAAAAACACGATACATTAATGCGACGTACCTGCTGCACCAGGTTTTCTTTCCTACTTTGAATGAATCTGCATACAAACGCGTCGATATTGTTTTTTCTTACCCGAATCTTTCGCTCATGAGTGTCAGCGTTACGCTCATCTGCTGCATATAAATTTAAATCCATAGTCAGACAAGTCGGAAGACTGCGCATGCACCCAAACCATATGCTCGTTTTTGCATAATAAGCTGCCTTAAATTTGTTGGAATTGTTGGTCTCCAACATTTGTATTTAAACGAATAGCGCAACAAATTTTCCATGGTTCTTTTAGCGATTAAGCGTGAAATTGTTGCTTTGTTCGTATGCGATAAAAAGTTTTGTTAATATTCGATGTTTTATTGATAAACAAATTTATTAATTTTATCTACGAACAGCGAGTGGTCCAAATATTGTGGGTTACACACATTTGGATGTTGATCTAGTCGTTTATCTTTGCCCATTTTTTTCCATGGTTTCTCAATGAATGCATAAATTAATTAATAATCAAGGAAGGCATTAATTAATTTATCTTCGAAAGCTGACAACATTTTGCTAATTAGGCTTGGGCTTTTTTTTTTTTTAAATTTATACAAAACTTAAGCTTGTTAAGAAAACAATTTATGGTCATCAGAAATTTCATTGATCAAGCATGCTGCTAGTAATTTCCATTTTTATTGGAGTTTCGAATTTGAAAACAAGACACGCATTTTTATTTAGCATTTCAGATGTATAACGATTATAATTTAAGATCTGCTTAATAGCGCACAGTTGATTCAGCATCATAGATTTTATCTTAAAGAGTTGTTAGTAACATGAGTAACTTAAAGGTGGTCCCAGCAATCGGCAGAAATGCTCTGATGTGGCTGCTTTATTAAGATAACCCTCTGTAATACCGCCATTAATGAATGTTCTATGTCGGCGCACTTAGTAGTTTAGCAGGTTGTTGTAGCTATTACCTGCTTACAATCTCGAGTCTGGTAATTATCACTTTCATGCTCATTGAACTTGGTGTGCGAAAACGAGTACGGGGAGAAGTAAAAGATTTACGAAAACTGTTATTCAGTCACTTCTTTTGTGGTGTTTAATATAGCTCTTAAAGAAGTATACTATTTGAGATTAAATTATATAGATTTTTATAAAAATTAAACTTAACTCATCAACAAAAAAAGTTACCTTATAAGACGCAAGAGTCAGTCCAAATAAAAGTGACCGAAAATTTTTTCAATTTTGCACATGAATATACAGTGATGGAAAAAATAATAGAAACGACTTGCACTATTTTATTCTGTTCAATAATTTCATGTGAAATTACTTTTATTTTAATATTTACTTCATTTCTTAAATATCAAGTTTGTTGAAATTTATAACATAAAAAAAAATGTATTTTCTTTCATCTATATATATAAAAATGAATGTATGTATGTGGGTATGTGGGTATGTGGGTATGTGGGTATGTGGATATGTGTGTATATCACGTATAGACTCCAAAACCACCGAACCAAACTCTATGAAATTTTGAGGGATACTGAAGCAACATTCGGGAAGTGTTCCTGTGAAGTTTGGTGTTGATTGGGCAAGGGGGCGTGGTACCTCCCATACAACCCAAATTGGCTCTATCGCCCACAAACCAAAAAAATTGCTATATATCAGACGGTTTTAATCATATAAAACTTAAATTTGGTTATTTTGTTCAGCTGGTTACTTTCGGTGACTGTACAAGAAATGGGCGTGGTCACACTATATCTACGCCCACTTTTCAGCAATTATTTTAATTCCAAAAATGTTCAAGTTTTGATAGTGAATCTTGATATGCAGGTGCTATGCATACAAGTGGCAGTCACTATGTAAATATAAACGTTGTCACGCCCACTTTTACCGCCCACAAATAAGTAAAAATGCTTTATATCAGACGACTCTTGCCATAGAAGGCTAAGATTTGATAATTTAGTTTATATGATTACTCTCCGCCAATATACAAAAAATGGGCGTGGCCGAACTATATCTACGCCCACTTTATCGGAATCATGCTTATTCTTGAGTTGTACACGTTTTGATAGTGAATCTTAGTATGCAGGTGCTATGGATCTAAGTGGCAGTCACTATGTAAATATAAACGTTGTCACGCCCACTTTTACCGCCCACAAATCAGTAAAAATGCTTTATATCAGACGGATTTTGCCGTAGAAGACTACGATTTGGTAATTTAGATCGTATGGTTACTGTTGGCCAATGTATAAAAAATGGGCATGGCCGCACTATATCTACGCCCACTTTATCGAAATCATGCTTATTTCTGAGTTGTACACGTTTTCATAGCCAATCTTGGTATGCAGGTGCTCTGGGTGCAACTGGCAGTCATTATGTAAATAAAAATGTTGTCACGCCCCCTTTTACCGCCCACAAATCAGTAAAAATGGTTTATATCAGACGGCTCTTGCCGTAGATGACTAAGATTTGGTAATTTAGTTCATATGGTTACTGTCGGTCAATGTATAAAAAATGGGCATGGCCGCACTATATCTACGCCCACTTTAGCCTGCATAGCCAATCTTCGTATGCAGGTGCTATGGGTGCAAGTGGCAGTCACTTTGTAAATATAAACGTTGTCACGCCTACTTTTACCGCCCACAAATCAGTAAAAATGCTTTATATCAGACGGCTTTTGCTGTAGAAGACTAAGATTTGGTAATTTAGTTCATATGGTCACTGTCGGCAACTGTTTAAAAATGGGCGTAGTCGCACCATATCTACGCCAACTTTTTCGAAATCATGCTTATTCCTGAGTTGCACACGTTTGATAGTAACACTTGATATGCAGGTGCTCTAAGTGGCAGTCAATATATATATATAAAATTTGCCACGCCCACTTGTACCACCCACAAAAAAAACATAACGAAATGGCCAATTTCAGTCCTTGAAAGTACTTTGACCGAGCTTCTTATGATCAATTGTGTTGTGAGTTTTGTGGAATGTTTGAACACAATTGATCGAGAACTGGACCTACATGTTTTATGCCGACTCCGAACGGCTTACGTTCTCAAGAAGCTTTTCATGGCAGTTTTTATTCTCTGAGGTTTGCCATTGTCTGCAGAGAGATGACGGCCGAACAGAAAAATTAATTCAATCGAAAAACTTTCCGTGTCAGGTGGGATTCGGACCAGGGTTCCCTCGCGTATGGGCCACACACTCTACCCGCTACGCCACGGCCGCCACTTGGTTTCTTTTTACCCACAAATTAATAGAACTTCTATAAATCAGACGATTCTCATCGTTAAATACTAAAATATGGTTTTTAATTTCATACGCTTACTCTCGACAGCTTTGCAAAAATTGTGCATGGTAGGACTATATCTGTGCCCACTTTTCAGAAATAATTTTATTTAATTTATTTATTTACTTATGTATTAATGTACTATAGTTCATTACAATTTAAAAATTATAACTAAGTTAGCTGCCTGGGCTATCGGTTAGAAATAATTTTAATTCCTGAGATGTGAACGTTTTGATAGACAAACTTGGTATGTAGGTGCTATGGGTCAAATTGGCGTTCACTTTATATATAAATGTTGCCACGCCTACTTTCAATGCCCACAAATCCATAAAAAGGATATATATCAGACTTTTTTTACAGTAAAAGACTAAAACTTGGTAGATTAGTTCATATGGATACTGCCAGAACTCTTAAAAAATGGGCGTGTCACACTTTATTTAAGACGACTTTTCAAAAATCATTGTAATTTCTGAGCTGTACGCGTTTTGATAGAGGAACTTGGTATATAGGTGCAATGGGACCAAGTGGCGGTCACTTTATATATAAATGTTGCCATACCTACTTTTTCTGCTCATCTATCTATCTGTAAAAAATGTATGTATGTATACTAAGGCTGCTCACAAAAAAAAGGTGTTCGGGTCGGTTCCTCAAAATAATGCTTTATGTTATGATGACTCCCCAAATATTTCGACTGTAGCGATAGTCATCCGTGAGCTGGAATGGTTTGAAATAAAAAAAAAAAAAAAAACAAAAAGGAAAAGGAAATGGCCATTTCAGACTTTGACCGAGCTTCTTATGCGTGCGTGTTGTGAAATGTTTGAACACAAATGATCGAGAACTGGATCTACAAGGCTTATGCCGACTCCGAACGGCTTATGTTCTCAAGAAGCTTTTCATGCCAGTTTTTACTCTCTGAGGTTTGCCATTGTCTGCATAGAGATGGCGGCCGAACAGAAAAATTAATTCAATTGAAAAAACTTTCTGTGTCAGATAGAATTCGAACCTGGGTTCTATGGTATACAAGCTTCGCACGTCAACCAGTATGCCACGGAATGGTTTGAAATATTCTGTAAAAATCGAGTTTTTTATAAAAATATTTACTGGCGCTGTAGTTAAAAATAACAAACGGTCAGAAATAATAGTAATTAAAAAGTTCTTCCAATCTGCACTAATAAATTTTAAATTTTTACTCTACTCTATAAATTTAAATTTTTTAACTTTTTTTTTTTGTATTATTTTCACTAAAATGCAAATTAAATTTTTTTTTGTTTTGCCATTTTACTTTTAGTCAAATAAATTATCTATGGATGATAAAATAAAGTGTAAAGTGAATTGCTAAATTGAATGATATTACAAAAAAATGTACACATTTTTTACATTGTACAATTTATTTGACTAAAATTAGTTTAGGAAAAGATTCGTTTGAATTTTAGTGAAAATAATATGAAAAAAGTTAAAACAATCCAAAAAATCCGCATTATCTTTGGTCCAACGGAAATATAAGATTTTTTGATGCAAAATTTTTTCCATTACTCTTATTTCTGACCGTTTGTTTTTTTCTAACTGCCATACCAGCCAATATTTTTAGTCGCAATATTTTGTGGATCATCATAACATAAGCCATGGATTATTTTGAAGAACGAGACTGAACAAATTTTTTTCTAAAGAGCGTGAGGCGACTTAATGTATATACGTATGTGGGTATATGTGTATATCACGTAAAGGCTTCGAAACCGCTAAGCCAATTTTTATACCAAAGCGTTGAGAGGGTTCCTGTGAAGTCTGTTGCCGATCGTAAATACACCTAAAATTTTCGATTTCGAACAGTTTTGTAATTATAGGTCGCAAAGCCTCGGAATTCAGTATTCGACCTCAATTTACACATGCCGTTGCACAGGTAACATTTCATGGGTGTTGGAAGAGGGGCGTGGTACTTTTTCCGCACCCAAAATTTTCGGTATAGCTTTCGAAATAAGTCACACATTAATAAAACTCGGTAAGAACTTACTATAAAAGCATGGCTTCACTAAAGCTACGCCCTCTTTTAGGGGATAAGCGCTGAGCGCAGCGAAGCGCGCCGGGTATAAGCTAGTTTATTATAAAATAACTTAGCTTGGTTTTTTTTTACTTGGAAGAAAAAATAGAAACAAAACGCTTAAAACTAGTTTAGAAATACATTAATCGTTTTAACCCAGATATTTTTATAATCATATTAATACTTTGTTGATGCACCACGATTTTTCAAAACTTCACTGCACCGGTGACCCATAGAGTTCACAAGATTGCCACAAATAGAAGGATGAATACCATACCATTCGGCTTGCACTTTTTCCCACAAATCCTCCTTGTTTTTAGATTTATAGCCGCCAATCCGCTTCTTTAAGATACCCCAAAGGTGTTCAATGGGGTTTAGATCCGGTGATTGCGAAGGCCACTCTAATAAAGAAACCTTGTTGTCCTGGAACCATTTTTTTGCTAGTTTTGAGGAGTGTTTGGGGTCATTATCCTGCATAAATTCCCACTTTAATGGCATTTCATCTTCAGCGTATGGCAGCATTATACTATTTAAAATATTTACATAGTCCGTGGCGCACATTTTATTTCTTATCCAATAAATTGGACCAACACCTGATGAGGAAAAACATCCCCATAGCATGATGTTGCCACCACCATGTTTAACGGTCTTATTTGTGTACTTGGGATCGTGAGCACTATTTTTTGGGCGTCTTACATGCGGCTTTCCATCGGATCCAAACAAATTTACCTTAGTTTCATCCGACCATAGCACATTTTTCCAATTATTTCGCAGAAGATGTTTCTTTGCGAAAGCTATTCTACTGCGAATGTTTTTCATGCTAAGGAAAGGTACTTTTCTTGTAGAATGTGCCTTCAAATCTTTTTCTATCAACCTATTTCGAATTGTTCGGCTGGATACTGGAGCATTTAACTCCCTCCTTAGTTCTTCTGAAGAAAGAAATGGATTTTTTTTAGATTTTCGAATCATCAAATTATCAAATTTTTTCCAGGTTCCGCGTTTTCTTCCTCGTGTCTCTTTTTTAAGTTCAAAATGAATTGCTGAGAACACTTTTTTTTTAGAGCATTTCATTACTTGTGCTATTTCGTTCATTGTTTTGCCTTCATTTTTTAATTTTCTCATAATTTCCCTTTCAGCTTCCGTACAATGCGATCCGCGACCCATTCTGGAGCAATAAAATTATAAAAACACGAATACCACTTTAATAATTAGTTTTCTTAATAATTTTTTAAATTATTTCGACCTACTACCTGAATAAAACTGTGTGCTGCTTGTATTTGTAAAATTATTGGAAATTATTGGAAATTGGATTGGAAATTTTTTTCTGCTCTGTGTGTTAATATTCTTAATTACTCGTACAACTCACATGCAACATATTTTATTCCTCTACGATTTATTGCCATATTTTGTATGGGGAGAGCGCATGGGCAAAAAGGAAGGCTGAGAATTCTTAAAATTGCAAGGTATCACGTTTTGAACAGAAAAATGCAATACTTTTTTCTAATACAAAGAAACTATTTTATAAGCATCTCTTATATGACACATAAAGGGCCAAAATTGCTTAATATTCTGGTTTTTAATTCATCATTCTATGTATAATTGGAGCTGAGAAGTATAAGTTACCACAAACGCATGTATCGCTATAGGTAGCATAGAAAATATGGCCACCATTTTGAAAGTAGAACAATAAAATTTTTTTAAAAGCAGTTCTGAGATTTAAATACATTGGACAGCTTTTAATAAAAAATATCAACTTTTTTAAAAATGATCGAGCAACCAGGATCAGTTGAATTGGACTGACTCACAAGCAATAAGGAAGAAAAACTGAAATCATAAACTGTACAGTTATTGTTGAAGTGAAACTTTTATATAGTCGCGTATACAACAACACGGCGAGCTAGATGGGGGGTACAACCAATGTAAGGAAATGGTTCTTATGAAAATAACAACACAGCAATTCGCCGCACTGGTTGTATAAAAACGAAAATATGGCTTTTTAATAATTTTTCATATATTTGCTTTCACCGAGGATTGAACACACTACGCTTGGATCCATAGTCGGCTGTTATACCAACAGGGCCATGGAGACATGTCTATTTGAGTAGCTCATACTTATGTTAAATTTTACAATCAGTAGTTATTTCCTTTCTTTTATGATTGAATTGAGTCTTTCATTCAATACTCTGAATGTACAGTACGGTCTAAAAATTTGAATCTGAACGTAGGTTTTTTTTTGAGAATATTAGCATACTTTTAGGCATTTCTCAAATTAATTGATAAATTCAGAAAGCAATTTTCGAAGTAGGCCTTGCATTGATTGATTTGGAAACAGCACATGCTGCAATATTAACGAATGCAACTTTGAATCTAAAATTTGTTTTGTTCTTAGATCTGTGAATATTCATATAAATACCAAATCTTTCATAAAATGCAAATGCAGTTTGCACATTTATATCGAAATTAAAAAAAAATTGCATGCTATGGTATTTGAACACACAACCTAATGGTTACAAGTTCTTCCATTATCAACTGCATTACCGGACTATCTACTCTGTATTTAAATAAACTAAAGAAGCTTGCTGCATAAGCCAGACTTGCAGAATCTTATTTAAAGCGTCTGGCTTGTGTTGGTTCATGTTTTCCCTACAAAGGCTTATATTTCGGGGTAATTTTCTCGTTAAAAGTTACAATATATATCATTGAAATACTGACCGTAATAATGGACTGCATGACCGATATATCAAAGATTACAAATCGAAAATAATCTGCACCAAAAAATATGCAAAATAAAATCAAAGAATATATAAAAATGGAAAACAATTTTTTTTCATATTTCTGTCTTGTTTGTTGACGAAACTTCCGCAACGATTCAGTAATATATTCGTGCACGAAAACATTTTTCAACATTTCTGTATATAGGATTTACGTCAATGAAATGTATGGCCGAATCAGCATGTTTCGTCAAAGACTTGGACTACTGGAAAATATCGTCGCAAATGCAACATAAAATACGATGCAAGTCTTGTTCTGAAAAGCGCATCAACATTTTTAGCTGTGTAGGCAGGTAGCATAAGGTCAGAGCTTCTGACCACGAAGCAAAGGCTTAGTGGTCCTTTCTGCAGTTGAAATTTTGAGCTTTTTTTTAATTAAAATATTCACAAATATACTGGCAGTTTTAGTTTTTTTTTTTAAGAAAAATTGAAAATAAATTATATAAATAAAGCCCTAGTTATAATCGATTAATGATTATTTTGGTTAACCAATAAATTTTTTTGTCATCAATCCTATGAAATAAATTGAAAGATGTATGCTATGCTTGCTTTCGGGTTTGTTCGTAATTTATTCGCTTTGGTGCACTAATTTGACGCTTTGAGGCAATGGTGCGATGGTAGCACTTTCAACTTGCAGCCAAATTGAACGCGGTTCGATGCGAGTACGGAAAAGAGAAAATACATTATTCCCGACACAGGTTTTTGGACAAATTTTTTCTTTTAAATATTTATAAATAAAAATATAATTATCAAAAACAAAACAGCAAGATCTGTCGTCTGTGCTATGAGGATCTAGCCTGAGTAATACTGGAAAAAATTCCTCCTGATAACCAATTGTGTCACGAAAGTAAAAAACAACTGCGATCTAATTTTGTACGTTAATATTGAACTTTTCAGTAACTGTCCATTAACAAGAAGGACAATTGATATTTTCCATGATATCGCCATGTTGAAAATACTAGTTGGCTTTATAAAAAAAAAGGCAGTTCTTGAAGTAATATGGTATGAAGGCAGTACGCTTGTTTGCCATTTGGGTGCACTGAAGGAGGGAATGTTAATAAAATAAATTAGCAATCTTCCTAGAAATTTCATTTTTGGGTAAAAGTTTACGGCTACACACATTTTTTTTTTTTTTAAACATCTATTTTTGAGATAATTTCATGCATTTTTAAGTTGACATGCCATTTTGCTCTTTTCGATTTTGCTGCGCTGAAGTGGGGTGATGTGTAACACGTTTTTATTTGCTTTAATAAAACAGTTACTTAAATAAGAAAGTTAAAAAAACTTTTTTTTTTTCTTAAAAAAATTATTTGCAAAAAAAACAGCAAATAAGTTTCTTGACAATTGTTTGTTATTCTTTGCATAGACTTATTAAGGATTAAAAACTAATAAACAAAAAGTTACTTAGTTAATAACACCAACACCAAGAACATACCTCCAAGAAAAGTAATGAACGTAAAATAAATCTTCCTTCAATACTGTCATTTCATGAAAATTTATTGATTTCTTAATTATATTTTCAACGGATATTTATATGCACTGTATGAATCAGACAAATCGGCTTTTATCATTTATTTAATTTCTCAATTTTTTATATAAACATATCGAGTTTCTATACTTATCCAAACTTTTTTATAAGTTTTGAAATAAAACATTCTAGTTTAAAGTAGTACTTAGAAAATTGTTTAAACATCAAGTTTGCATTTTAAACCATTGGGACCATTATTAAAACTCTTACCAGTTAAAACAAAAAACCAAAGGTAATCTGCTACGGGAATAAGTAATCGATGGAAAAAGGTTTAGCGTTTCCACTACATGCTCAAATCCTGAAATTTAAAACTGTTTGCTCAATGGAGGAATGACATAATTAAATCAATTAAGACTAAAAAACTATTCTCTTTTTCATCCACCGCCCCGCAGTTTTTATGGTCCTACTTATGGTCAAATATATGTTTTTTCCCAATAGTACATTATTTTAAATGGTTTTTCTATATTTTGACTTGGAAACTTATATAGTTAGTATTTTCCGTTTTAACATTATGTACGCAGTTAGCTATAAAATGCAATTGTAAAAAATACTATTTCCAATCTTGGGTCTACATTTTCAAACCTATATTTTTTCCAAAATAAGATTTTTAAACGTAATCTTTAAGCCTAAATTATTAATGTTTCATGTTTTATTGTTACAATATAAACATAACTAAACTTCCCCGATTTACTTTTTCAACCCAAAAATATGAAAAAATTTTTAAAAATAAAATCTTAACAATAATCTTTTTAAAGTAAACTTGGAAATATTGTAAAAATAAACGTTTAAGTTTCAAAAAAACATAAGCACAAAAATAGTTTTAAAAGTAAATTACTTAAACTAAAATTTTCGACCGGGATGGGCAACGTTGCTGAAGTCTGTCGCTTCAGAAAAACGTTCTTTTTTGTCGCTTCGAATCCTCAAATTATATGGAAGAAATAAAACTGGAGGAGAGAAGCTCAGTAGTCTAGCTTTCTTAAATGTTCAGGGATGTGAAAAAGAAAATAGAAAACATTTAAACTTTAAATGCCGAAAAAAAACTAAAATGATCTTCTTTTTTATATTATCCTTAAAAAAAAAAGGCATTATCCTCGAAAGTTTATACTTTTTTAAGGGTTTCCGAAAGTCACTGACATTTTGATCGGGCACTATTATATTTATGATAATGTAGATTACTAAATCTATGATAACTGTCAACAGCAAGCATGGAGGGCACAGTCTCGCAACACTGTCGTCAATTTAATCAATAAGTTTGAGTCAACTGGCTCTGATGTGAACGCGAAAAAGAGTGGTCGTCCCCGTTCCCTTTGTTCGGATGAAAACGAAAATCCAACTGTCCATTGAAGCAATTAATCCAGAATTATGCCAGAATGTTATGGAAAATTTCATGAAAAGCGCTTGCGTATGCAAGCAAGGTAGAGGCCGCTATTTGCAATGCAATTTATTAAAAAATGAAATTGTCAGTTACTTTTGAGATACACTGTATAAAAAAATTTAACAAGTCTATAAATAAAAACTTAAAACGACCCCCAAAATTTTTTTCTGGAGGCGCTCCTGATTGAAAAGGATGCAAGGATGATCTAAATTATGGACTTTCTCTTAGTTAAGATTTATTACTTACATTTAACTTTTTTTAAATTGGATCTGAAGAAAACTAAAAGGAATGACCGTGAACTACTCGTAAATGCCTATGGGCAAAAATTCACCGTGAGCCAAAAATTAAAAGTTATTTAAAACTTATCTAGCGTCGTGTCAAGTCATGTCAAGTCATGTCAAGTCATGTCAAGTCAAGTCAAGTCAAGTCAAGTCAAGTCAAGTCAAGTCAAGTCAAGTCAAGTCAAGTCAAGTCAAGTCAAGTCAAGTCAAGTCAAGTCAAGTCAAGTCAAGTCAAGTCAAGTCAAGTCAAGTCAAGTCAAGTCAAGTCAAGTCAAGTCAAGTCAAGTCAAGTCAAGTCAAGTCAAGTCAAGTCAAGTCAAGTCAAGTCAAGTCAAGTCAAGTCAAGTCAAGTCAAGTCAAGTCAAGTCAAGTCAAGTCAAGTCAAGTCAAGTCAAGTCAAGTCAAGTCAAGTCAAGTCAAGTCAAGTCAAGTCAAGTCAAGTCAAGTCAAGTCAAGTCAAGTCAAGTCAAGTCAAGTCAAGTCAAGTCAAGTCAAGTCAAGTCAAGTCAAGTCAAGTCAAGTCAAGTCAAGTCAAGTCAAGTCAAGTCAAGTCAAGTCAAGTCAAGTCAAGTCAAGTCAAGTCAAGTCAAGTCAAGTCAAGTCAAGTCAAGTCAAGTCAAGTCAAGACAAGTCAAGTCAAGTCAAGTCAAGTCAAGTCAAGTCAAGTCAAGTCAAGTCAAGTCAAGTCAAGTCAAGTCAAGTCAAGTCAAGTCAAGTCAAGTCAAGTCAAGTCAAGTCAAGTCAAGTCAAGTCAAGTCAAGTCAAGTCAAGTCAAGTCAAGTCAAGTCAAGTCAAGTCAAGTCAAGTCAAGTCAAGTCAAGTCAAGTCAAGTCAAGTCAAGTCAAGTCAAGTCAAGTCAAGTCAAGTCAAGTCAAGTCAAGTCAAGTCAAGTCAAGTCAAGTCAAGTCAAGTCAAGTCAAGTCAAGTCAAGTCAAGTCAAGTCAAGTCAAGTCAAGTCAAGTCAAGTCAAGTCAAGTCAAGTCAAGTCAAGTCAAGTCAAGTCAAGTCAAGTCAAGTCAAGTCAAGTCAAGTCAAGTCAAGTCAAGTCAAGTCAAGTCAAGTCAAGTCAAGTCAAGTCAAGTCAAGTCAAGTCAATTCAAGTTGAACTTAAATTTTAAAAAGGATAACTTTTGATTTTTAAAAAATTTCATATTAGTTTTCACAAGTTTATTTAACTGGAAAAAGTGAAGAAACTTGGATTTTATGTTAAAAGGAAATTATTGATTTAAAGATAATTTTTTAACAGACAAATGTGTTGTTGAAAAATCGCATCACTTCATGAATTGCTTACAATATTATTTTTACTGTTAATTTTTCCGATATTCGAGAGGGCAAGTTATCCCCTTGATTCACTACCCCCATGGTAGTTATTATTATTTTACGTTTGGTGTTGGGAAAACGAAACAATCAGACGACCTTCGGTTAGCTCGAAAGCTATCTGGGTGCTATCTGGGAAACTACCAGAGTGCTCGGGTAACCGCGTACCTGAACAAAGCTCGGAAAAAATCGAGAGACTTTTTATAAATACAATATGTATTTTGATTTCATTATGTTCTTAATATTTTCTGTGACTTATGGCAATCCAATTAACGTGGTATCGATTTATGCCCTCATTTTCCGAAATGAATTATAGCGAAAATTTTATATATATATTTAATTTCTGTTGTGAGCACCCTGTGCTTGTCATCTTATTTTTGCGCCACCTTCAGGCTTACTATATATATAGTGTAAAACGGTTTGTGCATTTGCTTATCTGAGAACAATAAATTCCACAGCTGATGGTGGTTGTACAGAATTTGTTTTGTGGAAAATAGATTGTAGACGCTAAGGTACAAATGAATAGTGGACAGTAGAGTGCCCATTATTTTGCTTTTCTTTTTTTTATATGGCATGTGCATAGCTCTGGATTGTTTCTTTATGATGCAAAAGTAAGTTTTGACAATTTCAGAAAAAAATTATTGATATTTGAACGTGCCTCAATTGGATTTTTCTTTCTAGATATATTGAAAATCTAATTTATATGAGAAAATAGTGCTGTTTTCCCAAAAAAATCCCAATTACATTTTTTAAGCTCAAATTTTAAAAGAACTGGTACGCACTTCCGTTTTTATTTAATTTTTCTGTAAAATGTGTCATCAAATATGAACATAGGACATTTAATATCAGAGTTATGATTTTTTACTCTAAAATCTCATTTTTTTTTGTATAAAAAATAAATCGCAAAGTTCCAAATTAAAAAAAAAAAAATCAGTGAAATGTCATGGAAATATTTTCTTAGACTATACCTGAGCAGATGCAATTATGTTTAATAATTTGGTCATTTCAAAATTTTTTTGCTAGATTTTTTTGGAAACATCGAGTTTGAGTACTTTTATGAAAAAAATTCCCAAAAACACAAAAATACAAATTTTGAAAAAGCAAACCAGAAATGAAGTGGGAGTGGCTTTCAGCTAGCTTGTGCAAAATATTAAAAAAACCCAAAATCGGATTCAAAAGTTATAGCTGCTGAAACTTGACTTTTTTTCAAAAATCCTTAAAGTGCCCTTTTTTGGCTTATCGAACTCAAAAAATCATAAAAAAATCAGAAAATATAGATTTCTCCTTTATATCTGGTTTTCTTTCGAACAATTTTGGAATTTCAGGGTTGCCAAAATATCTATAGAAAAATTGGGTTGCCCTGGCTTAACCCTTTCAATACGGATTTTTTTTTTAAAGATGCGAGCTTTGGTTTGATGTGTATTGGTTAATTAAGGCTTAAATAATGTTAAATAGGATGCGTTTGAAAAAAGGATAACCAGAACACGGAAAATGTCGTGGGACAGAGATGTCCCATCAGTAATTGAGCATGGGACACATACGTCCCAATAGTAACATAATAATGCAAGAACTTTAAATAAACTTTAATTTAAATAAACTTCAATGTTTTATTTATTTATTGAAAGTAAAAAATATACATAAAATACCTGTCATATAAAATGAGTACAAATCTAAGTTAATGATATTTGCAAAACAAAGCTTGCACAACGGAATATTGCAAGAAACGCAAATCATTTTCGTACGTTGCTCTTTTTTATTATCTGCACAGCTTCTGCAACGACGGCGTGTGTATCCCTCAACAGGAAGATGTTCTCCAACTCCTAAAAGTGTTTTTGATCGCAAGGAAGGACGCCCGCTTGTGCTACGACGTTGGATTTTTGCTCTCTCTTTTCCATAGCCAAGAAGCTGATCTGTCAATTCAACGAGAAAACCAATTAATGGCACCTGTGTGCGCCGACTTTCTTGAAAAAGAATCCAAGCATTAGATACAGAAACCATAAGCAGCTTTTGAAAACTCTCTTCCGCCACTTTCCAGATTTTCTGTCAGGAACATACAGAAATGAAAATTGATCTGAAAGATTCATTCCGCAAGAAACTGCAATAGCGTCTCCTTTTTAGTTGGTCATTTTAACTCTTGTTACGGTATCAGTGTGAGTATCAGTATCAGTTGCTGATTAATGAAACCTATTTTGTATCCTGCCATTTACAAATCATACTACCTTTGTTGTTAAATTTAAAAACGAAGCGACCTATTTCTAATTTGTTTGTAAAAATTTCTTATTTTTCATAATTTTACCAACTAAACCAAAACCCAAAGTCTGAAATAAAGTAACTGCAGTAAAAAACCGATCACAACATATAACGGCTAAAGGATTTGGGAGCGTGGAACAGAGTTTTCTTACAACTCGTTCTCCAAGAGTACCATCGCAAAGAACTGTGTCTCTTCCACATTATATGTATGTCTAAATCATAGCTGTATCCAGTTATAGAACCACATCGTTCCCAAATCTTAATGCCTCGTTTTATAGGTTTCATCAGTATATACGATATGGGGGTTCTGGGGCAGGAGGAGCGGAGGTGCAAGCCGATGACGTCACGCCCGCACCCCAGCGCCATCTTGTGGGGGCTTTTTGCTAAAATGTGCAAAGGTGTATGTCTTTGCTAAAATCTTTTAAAAATTGGCAAGTTTGGTGTATGTCCTTGCTAAAATCTATTAAAAATTGGCAAGTTTGGTGTAAGTCCTTGCTAAAATATACCAAGATATAACATATCTTGTCGGTAATTGAACCGGAGGAAAATATTTTGCAACAAGGGTGGAAGTGGTTCCGCTTAAAGAGATTGTTATTGACTTTATGCGTATTCGTTATAAACTGATAGTCTATACCTATGGAGTAGCCTATATACCTATATATATAAAGGGTGCCCCCCCTATACCTATGGCATTGGCTTAGGTTAGGTTGATTCTGAAGTATTATTTGTAAAGGATCGCGCTATTTGCTAACTCCCTTTCTCTCTGTTACTATCAAATTCTCTCTCTCCCTTTCTCTCTCACGCCATTCGCTTCGGCATACAATGACATAAGTCGGCTTCTAAAATGTTCTCGAAGTTTCTGCATCTCGAAGCTTTACAGACTCTTGAATTTATATAAAATATAAGCCAGAGGCGGAGATTTTGGACGACTTGACCGGGGGATTAAGACCTGTACCTCAGATGTATCCCACTTATATACGCCTATGTTTCAAATGGTTGTTATCCAATTCTTAAACTACTTATGCAAATCTAATACACAAACCTAATACTTAGCACCATTATGATACATTTATAAACAATTCTTTAACCCTTCAACTTTCGCCGTACCTAAATTGCTTCAACCCATATTAATATATATATTTTCATAAAGCAAGTCATATCATTTCAGCTAAAGTCAACCAGCAGAATTTGAGTCATTGCTATTAGGTATTCGAGGGTTAAGAAAAAACATGCAAGCACTGATATGAACTCGCTTGACTACCACTACCGATAATGTAGTATATAAAATTATGATCAACGCTTAAAGCCACCTTAACACCAAACTTGCCAATTTTAAAAGCTTAAAGCAAAGACATACACCAAACTTGCCAATTTTAAAAGCTTACAGCAAAGACATACACCAAACTTGCCGATTTTTAATAGATTTTAGCAAAGACATACACCAAACTTGCCGAGTTTTGCTCCTCCGCTCCTCCTGCCCCAGAACCCCCATATCGTATCTACTTTTATCCCTTAAACTTTGCCATAGCATGCGTAAATAATCGCATAGCATGCAAAAACTGATGGGATGAAAATATATACCAATATAAATGAATAACTACTATAAATATATAACTATAACTACTATAAATGATTTTCGTTAGATGATAACATTTAATGGGACACATCTGTCCCGTCAGTATTGAAAGGGTTAAGTTATAAAAACCTCAAAATCAGTTGTTACATGCGCTTTTTATTTATACTTTTTATTCATGCTTTTGGCATTTGTCAAATTAAAAATAGATCCACATCTCTGAACAACAATAACAAAAATGATACTGCAGAACGAAGAGTAAAACTTATTTTGAACTTTACTAGTTTATTCACTAAAAAAACACATCAAGTTTTTTATAAATTTTAAACTTTCACTTATACAGGTTGTTCAAGATTATAGAAGAAAATATTCAGACCATAATCGCAACATATTATTCCAGAACTACGACCAAAGTGATATATTAAACGCATGTATTTCAAATATTTGTGATTTTGAAGCGTTTTGAAATTGCTCACATTTGGAAATGTATCAAAAATAAACAAAACAAAACAAAAATTTATTGCATTTGTATGCTTAATATAAAATTTTTCAATACATTACAGAGAGAATTTGTAAGTTTTTTAAATGTGGATTTTTGATTTATGAGTTGTTTTTATTAACTTTTTAATCATAAAGCAGGGAAACCGAATTTTTCTTTATATATCTTGGCAACCCTGGAATTCAAATATTTTTCGAAAGAAAATGTGATGTATTTTTAAGAATTCTTTTTTAAGTCATTTCAAATGAGAAATCTATTTTTTTTTTTATTTTTACCAGAAAATGCCTGAAAAGAGCACTTTAATGATTTTTGAAAAATATCAAGTGTCAGCAGCTATAAGTTTATAAAACGATTTTTGGTTTTTTGTTTTTTGCACAAAGCCATTTTTAGTTCATTTCTTGTTTAATTTGTCACAATTTCTAATTTTTTGTTTGTGTTTCGGAATTTTTTTCATAAAAATACTCAAACTTTATATTTCCAAAAAGGCATACTTCTAGCAAAAAATTTCGTAACGACCAAATTATTAGCCGTAATTGCACCATTTTTTGATTCAGTATTAGGTATAGTTTTAGAAATTTTTTTTTTAAATTTGGGTTTTTGCAATTTTTTTAATACAACAAAAAAAAAATTTATAAAACTATGAATTTAAAAAAGTCGCATATAGAGCAATTACAAAATGATCTTGACAATTCGTGAATACGCAGACATGATTTTTGTATATAGATACTGCGAATGGAAACTATTTCATGCCGGAGTTGGAGTACCAAAAAGGGTCTGCAATACAGGGTCTGCATTGTAATTTATTAAAATTCATAGTTTTATGATTAAATCAAATTTTGCGTACGCAAATTTAAATACGCAATAAAAACGTGTTGTTAGGAAAATATTTGATTTATCCGTACCCACGTAAATATTTAAATCAGGGGTGCGCAAAATTATACAATCACATTTTTGTGATTGTATTGCAAAGCTTTTGTTTTAAGAGTTTGCATTGAACGAAAAGCACGAGTTTGTTCATTCGTATGATCACATCATAACGCGAGAATAATAGCTTGTCGTGTTCTATAAGATTGTGACCATAGTAAAAGCTTATTGCTAAGCCAAGCCGAAAACACATTGGAGCAAATGTATGTGTAACGTTTAAAGCTTCCCTGTAGGAAAATCAACTAATTTAAAAGTAGTTGATAAAGTAGTTTTTTGTCAATCACAACTAGTTGAAATCCTGACTTTTTTCCATAGAACGAACTAACATATTTTTGATGTCCGCTAAATAAGTCAATTGACTTTCGTCTGCATATATTTTCAACTACTTGTTAAATTAGTTAAATTTAAATTAGGTTTTAACTACTTTAAAATAACCGATTGAAAACTATTACTGATGGCCTAAAGTTAATAATATTTGATGAAATAACATGGTTAAATATATATAAACTTGTATTCTAATAAAAATTTGCAATTAAAACATGTCAAAATCAGAGAAGTTGCCGCCTTAATATAATTCAAAGTAGTTTATCAATCACTTGTTTTTAAGTAGTATTTAAAATATTTCATATATAATTAGAGATGGGATTCTACCCGGTATTTACCCGATGTATGGGTAAATACCGGATAAATACCTTTTTTGGGTATTTATTTGGGTATTTATAAAATGCATTTGAAATGCAGTATCTGGCATTACTGGTTGTCAATCAGCTGTAACGTTATTTGAAATGAGTCATTTGCTTTCATGTGTTCAACACCACGTGCGTTGTTAAAAATAAAAAAGCGGATTAATTGGAATGAAATCTTTACTAAACTGAATTAACATTGTGGAGAAGGTATGTTATTATAAGTGAAGCTAATATTGATGAAGTGCAACAATAAACTTATATCGCTTTTAAGGCCATGGGAAGACCTAAAAATGAAAAAATATGGAAGCATTTTGCAGCAAGTGCAGGCAACACCAACTCAGTTATTTGCAGATATTGTGACACGGTTTATAAAGTGGCAAATGTTAATAAAATGGCAAAACATTTAATTAATTGCGTCAAATGTCCAGTTATGGTGAAACGAGAAATTGATAAAACGAATCTAGGTGAACTGACAACAACTTCATTGGAAAATTCGACTCAGTTAAGTGATGCTCTAAGCTCATCGAATTCTGTCCAAGCATCAAAATCATGCCCATACATGTCTGATGAGCATAAAGATTACCTTGATGAGAAACTGGCCAAGGCTATTATTGTATCTGGTGCTCCATTTGCAATGGTGGAACATCCGCTGTGGATAGAGTTTTTTGAAGAATTGCAACCTTCTTATAAGTTGCCAAACAGAAAGGCTATTTCCAGTAAGTATTTAAACAAACTGTATAATGAAGAGTCAAACAATATTACTACGCAACTGAAGTCAGCAAAATATTTCCATCTGCAGTGTGACGGGTGGAGCAACATTCGTAGTGAAGGTGTAATAAATTTTCTAATTTCTAAGCCAGAGATTGTTTTTGTTCGCAGTTTGGCAACGGAAAGTAACAGTCACACTTCTGCTTATCTCGCTGAAGAAATTATGAACGTTATGAAGCAATACGGCGAAGAAAAGTTCGTAGTTTTGACTGGTGATAATGCAAGAAATATGCAAAGTGCACTTAAAGAAGTTCAGAATGTATATCCCCACGTAGTAATTGTGTAGCACATTGCCTCAATTTAATAAGCGATGATTTCTTAAAATGCTCTACGTTTAAGAACTGTTTTTTATTAGTTATTGAGATAATAAAAACAATAAAATACAATAAAGTTCTTTCGTCAATATTTTCAAAAATCTGCAAAGAGAAAGGATCAGGAGAGCAATTAAAGCTTCCTGTTAAGACGAGATGGGGCAGCTACGTAACATCTTTAAACAGCTTGATAAACAGTAAAGTTCCGCTTCAAGCTTTGGCTGTTCACGAAAAAGTGAACCTAAAAGCTACAACAAAATCATCATTACTATGTGAAGACTTTTGGAATATGTTGAACTTCAATTTAAAACTATTCCAACCGATGGCACAATGGATAACTACTTTTGAATCCAACCAATATAGCATTCATCGTGTATATTTTGCATTCAACGACATTCAAAATAAGCTACGAGATGCATTTTTAGCAATAACTGCAATTGATGATAATGACAAAAAAGAATTATTGTCTTCCTTTGATAAAAGGATGAAAATGTCTGTTAAACCTATACATTTGGCAGCTAGTTTCCTTGACCCCAATAGTCAAGGGCACGACTTAACTTCATCCGATTATCTTATCGCGATGCAGTTTATTTATGATATGGGTACCAATTTCAATGTAAATGTAATGGTGGACCTAGCAAATTATAAATCTAGAGAGGATTTGTGGGCTACAAGTTTTGTGTGGAGCTGCATACAAGAAATATCTCCTTGTACATGGTGGAAAAGTATTTCCGTGACCACAGAATTGAGCAGGATAGCGGTTCGTATCTTGACTGCTCCATGTACTTCAGCAGCCACTGAACGCTCATTCAGCACTCAAAGTTTCATCCACTCAAAAAAACGAAACAGATTAACTGCAGATAATGCCGGAAAAGTATGTTTTATATCACATAATTGGAATCTCCGGAATAAAGCCATACGGCGAAAGGGTACTTCCCAAAACGTTTTACCGGATGAGGATGAAATCATCAATTCTGCAAATTTATTTGAAGAAGCACTTTCCACTTCCACTGGTATCACCCATTCTACACCTCACTCTTCTTTTAATTATTTTCAGAGTAAAACTTATAATGACAGTGACAGTGATTTCGATTAATGTAAAGTAATATTGCGACAATAAATGTGTCTATATAATATAGTTATTATCTGAAGTTGTTACTTTTATTCTGCTCAGTAAGTATTTTTATTACTATTTATAAAATTTATTATAAAACACACCAAATTATGCATCGCAAAGTGTTTGTTCACCAAATTTTCTACAACATAGTTTATACCCACCTTTTAGGTATATACCTGGGTATTTACCCATTTTTACCCAATTTACCCATTTTACCCGGTATTTACCAATTGGGTATTTACCCTTTTCCCATCTCTATATATAATGCAAATTAAACTGTTTAGAATTGAAGTGGATACCGCCTTAGTATAATTCAAAGTAGTTCATATACTGGTTTATTTTAAATTAGTTTTTTAATTAGTTGTTTTTAAAAACAAGTTAGTTTGTTCCTATAGGGTTCTCACTGAAAGAAATGGAACGTTAAAGCTTTCTGAAAGCCTTATGTACAAAAATAATAAATAGACGCGTATAGATAAAGACTGAAATCACATCAGAATAGATATTTTGTTTTTATTATATGTTATTATTGCGTATATTATTATTTATTATTATAAAATGTAAGCAAATATAACAGAACTACGCATCGCTTCTTTATTTTATTCCTTTTGCTATACAAAAACACACCGTTATTATGTTGAAATCAAGTGAATAAAGCAACGTAACCCTGCCTGCAGGCTGAAAGCTTTTTTGCAGCGGAAGAATTTATATACGTATACATTTTTGAAAAAGCTCTTAGCTCGCGAGCGGATTTTGCTCAAAGCTGGTGTAGAAAGATGGGCTAAGATGTCAATGAACAATTCTTTTGTGCTGATGGGATAATTTCTGATATATTTTTATTAGATTTATATTTTTTCCAGAAAAGTAAAATCTCTTAAGCTTAAGCTTAAAACTTACAAGAGAGAGTTAAAGAAAGAAAGATGCTAAAGAAATTGCGTGCGTTGCACTAAAGTGTTTAGCTACATGTACTAGGAGTTCATTTAGTATTTGTTGTAGCATTACACAGTCGAAACATATTAGAAAACATTCCTTTGTTCTCAATATAACTAGCATTTCCGCTTTTGCAAATATTTCGAAAACAGAAACAGAAAATGACACTAAGAGGACTAAAAATGAAAAGAGTATTCCACAAAAGTGCTATACTCGTACTGTTGCACATGTTGGGTCACGTGCAGTGGCGCCGCACGACTACTCAGTTGGTGGTAAACGTTCATATTTGCTAAAACATCACAACCGATAAAAATAATAACAAAACCAAGAACAATAAGATCATCAACTAATTTTTAAAATTGATTTATGCAAAAAGCCACAAACATTTCCGCGAAGAGAAATGAAATCAACCAAAAATCAATTAAAATGCGAAAATTCGCTGAAAATGCCACAACATGCGTCAATAATAGCGCTTACTCGTATGTATATAGAAATAGAAGAAAAATTCGACATAAAAGTTCAAAAGATAACCGGACGCAGAAAAACGAAAAACAACTGGAAGCCAAACAGAACAATTAATTTTCGTTTTCATAACGAATTCTCAGCAACACCATCACCAACAGCAGCAACAGCAGCCGCAAAAACTTCAATTAATGATAATGTAACGATCAATTAGTCAGAGTTATCGCGCGATCGATCTTCTGAACTGAAATGACTGAAAATTTATTATGATGGCTGCTTTTGTCTCGATCTCTCATATTTTTTCCCCGTTTATTTCGTTATTCCAAGTTCAAAATTTGAATTCTATACCGATTGCATTGCTGGCAACAATTGTTGTTGCCTGTTGTTAGTCCGTTGATGATCCCATAATATGTGGTGTATTTTATTTGCTTCTTATCTAAGGGGATGGATGAAGGGTGGGAGGAGAGAAACGTTATGCAATTAGAGCTTATCTTCTGTTCGAGTTGTTTAAGAAATATTCAAAATTATGTACTTTCGGTAGCTATACGACGGATATCTACGAGTATAAAAAAGATGATTTACCAAAAGATCTTTTGGTAAAAATTAAGAAAATGTTGGTAAAAATATTGGGACTATTGCCAGATGACTTAAACCTATTTATTTTTATTTTTAAATACTTCATCGCAAACACAAAAAATTTCAGGTTGTGCTCAGCATTCATTTTCTTCCGTGATAAAAAAAATTTCTGATGTACCCGCAATTCGTTTCTCTATTTAACCTTGCTCTTAAGTACTTGTGTCTGTAACAATTTTTCTCGTAATACTTTTTTGCTTAATAGCCGCCTTCTTTCATTCACTGTATCTCTGTATGTAGTCAAATATAAATATTTTATTTTTCATTTTCCACTATTTTATTAAATATTTTCAAAGTGCCGCCGAACTGCTCCTACTCGCTATTTCAAACATCGTCCGCTAAAGTGGCGTCATAACGTTGCCCTGATCTTGACGTAACAGGTTGACTACGTGGTCTGTCGCAATGAAAGGAAAGGAAAGGATGGCGGAGCACATTCAGTTGAGTTCAGCATAAATTGCCGCATTTCAACCGTAAATGGTAAATTTATTGTCTCATATTAAGTGGTTTGAAAAAATCTATTTTTGTTGGCGATCTTGTAATTTTTAAGTGATCCAAGAGTATCTTTTTTTTTTTTTCTTCAACATTTTGTGGGTTTGTAGCAAAACATACTTGCGTAAGTAGTACATTCTGAACAGATGTAGATATGAAGATATATAATTTTGCTTCAATGTTGTAATAAAATTCTTTGTTGACTCTTAAACGATTCAAATTATTTTGAAATTATATGTTAAATTTATGTTGTCAAAATATTTGACTAAAATAATAGGTAACAAGTGTTAACAAAACAAATAAAGAATGAAATTGTATACTTTATGGCTTAAAAATTGCGTGTATCTTACTACGGCTTAAAAATTAAAGAAAAATGTTTAATTCATCTTCTAATTCACTAATAATATAACTGAACACATGTCATGGACCAGGCCCGTAGACAAGGGGAGCAATTTTAGGTGTTCAAACCCCCTCCCCCCCTAAGGGTCCAGAAAGTATAAAGAAATAACACAAATGAGACTATTAAATTCAAAACGTGATTTTTTTTTTAGATAAACTGCGATAATGATGTTAATTATCTTGAAAACTTCACTTAATTTTTGGAAATTTTTTTTGGCCAAGTAAAAGATTAACTTTGCTTATAAAAGTCAAAATCATTATATTGGAATTCAGCTCCAAGGAGTTTGTATATTATAAAATCAGTTTCAATGCTCAAAAAGTCCCTGATATCCAGTAAAATATATATATGAAATTATACTTAGAACGAATATAATTTTGTTAATTGAAAATTAGCTTGACATTTTTTATGCCATATCTACCCAGCAAACCACAGTTGATGACTACGTCGAAATTCCGACTAATTCGTACCTATTTTCAGCTGTCTTAAAGAAATCGTTACAATTTCGTTACGGAAATATCGAACTATTCTTAACGAAATCGTAACAAACATTTCGCAATCTTTCCGATTTAGGAATCCGATTTCGTTACGAAATCGTCAAGAATATCGTATGAAGCGGTTGACACGACTTCATAACAAAATGTCGTAACGATTTCGTAACGAGCCTTAACGAAAATGTTACGAAAAATTTACGATTTCGTTCAGACAGTTCGAAAGAAGGAACATTTTAATCTGATGGCATTTCAATATGTTTTACAAACAGTCGCATAAGGAAAATCTATATAAATTCCTATAAAAAGTGAAACTGTTCCGATATTTGCCTTACGAAATTGTAACGATTTCTTTAAGACTTTAGTTATGAATTAGTCGTAATTTTGACAAAGTTGTCAACTATGGTTTGCTGGGTAAGCTTATTGGACCCAAAACTTTTGAAAAAGCATTCAATGGGTTTTTTTTCATTTTTAAAAGTGTAAAAAATAATGAACCACAAAATTTAACACATTATGGGGTATTGCAAGTAAAGCGAATGACTAAAAAGTTTGACTATTTTATTTTTTTGTTTTCTTGGTATATAAGACATCTAAAATTTCCAACTTGGCACAAAAATTTAGCCCTGTGCGAAGTCTTTTCCAAATAACAGGTTTCGGAAAATCACCTTAAATCTAAATATGCCTTTTTAGGAAAAAAAATTCTCAGAAAAAATTTTTGTAAAACGTTTTATACAGTCCAATTCTATAGTAATTTGATGATTTTTTAATCATGTTACCAAATTTTCATAAAAAAACATAAACAATTATAGTTTTTTAAGCTTCAGCATTTTTAAAATTATTTATATTATATTACAAAATTAAGAAAAATTTGGAAGTTCAAAAAATGTTGTTTTCATTTTTTTTTTAATTTGCAAATAATTTAAATATAAATCTACGACCGATTAAGTTCTGAAATATCAAAAAAATTACTGTTTCATTCTTTTTATAAAAATTTATCTAGCTGAGTAATTATTTTAATATTAACATGAACTTATTTTCATGTGATGTCTTATATAATAAATTGGGTATAAGATACTGGTGCTGTGCAAAAACCAGTTTTCGAATTACGGTTTTTAAAAAATAGTCTTATGACTTTTATCGGAGTCGATTCCTGTGCTCCAAAAATTTTATTAAAAAAAAATATATATATTAATTGTTATTGGAATTGAATCATGGGAAAATGAAACTGTTAAATTTTTAAAGATCTTTAAATATTTTCATTTGAATATTATTTAAATTGTCGAAATTGTTTTCCAGAACAGTAATATTTTAGCCTTTAACGATAATTCGTACTAGGGTTCACACAGTTCCAAATACTTGTACACAAGATGGGGATCAATAAAAGCGTAAGAAGGCAAAAAAGAAACCAAATCTAAAGACTAAAATATTTTGTTCTCCCGTTTATGTGAAACTTCAACAGGTGAACTTAATAAAAAAAGTTGCAAATTTCATAGCTAATTTTAATTTTGATTTTAACAAACTGCAAGAAATCGTACCTATTTTTACTTTTCAAGCTTATATTATGGTTATATATTTTTCCATATCCTTGCTGGTTTCTACTGGTATCTACTTATAGATTTTTTTATAAAAACCCCCCCTAAGGTAAATCCTGGCTACGGGCCTGTCATGGACCAAAATTTAAACTGCGCTTCCTCAGAGCATTTACAGATCAATCAAACAATACAAGTATTGGTCCAATGTGCAAGTTTATTGATTCAATATATCCATGGGCGTCCACAGGGGAAAGAGTTGGTCCGTTTACACCCCTAGAGCTCAGCCAAAAAAATTTATATTAATATCTTATCTTACTATTATATAAAAATGAAACTTGAAAAATTGGCTTTTTTGCGTTGAAGCCAGTAAGCTCAAGAGCCACTGCACGGATTTAGGTGAAATTTGAACTATTCTTACAATAATTCATAGCAGAATGCCACTGTAAGCTCAGAATTTTTAAATATGAAATAGCCGAGAAGTTTTGACCAAAAATCTGGCATAAATGAAAGTTTTTATCAAATTTAGATCTTTTTTGCCATTTCCTGCCTTAACAATAAATGATATGTGAATACAATGTTTGGAGAAATTATACGTCTTTACGATTCCAACAAAAAAGTCTGCGGTGGCATATAACTAGAATCCATCGTTTTGTCGCAAAAGTTATATTTTAGTGAAAAATTTCATCAATTTCTCGCAAGCAGCTATTTGTTGGTTGCCTTCGACGCTATCATTGTTTGCAGCTAGCAGAACGTTGGTTTGGTTTCGACACAAAATGCTACTCAGTGCTCAGAAAAGCTCTCTCATTGAAGCAGAGAAAGCTTTTTATTCGTTGACAGCAGAATGCTCGTCAATTAAAATTTAAAGCATTTTCTCTAAGCACGTCGTGTTGTTGCTGTTACTCCAATGATTCGGTTCGATTCCCAACGATTAAAGTAAGAAAGTATATTTTTTTTAAAATCATATTAAATTTTTGAGTAACTGAATATTTGTTTGCGATAACTACAGGTCGCAAGCGAAGTATAGTTGGTGAATTTTTCAGTTGCGGTAAACGAAAAATTTATTTGCGTGTGGGCCGATTGGTATGAAATAAGTTTTAAAATGTCGTACTTGAGCTACAGCACAGTAAAGAAGTGTTTTCCATTCGAAGTTTTAATGATAAGTATATATAATTACAACGCATCCCCGATGCAACGCATTGTTTGATCATTATCTTTTCTCGCGTTTTTGTTGCGAGAGTTTTAATAAACTCTATGTTGCTAACACTCTTCTCTTTTTGTGCTTAGCTAGCACGTATCATGCAGTGCAGTGCTGCAAAACAAAACCAAACAAAAGAAGAAATGTTTTTATTTCGTTTGATATCACACCCGGCACAAAATCTGACTTCAGTATCGAAAATTGAAAAATTTACGAATAATTCGAAGAAAATTATATTTTATACTGTAAGGTGAATACTTTCGGATACCTTTCTTGGCACTTTCAGACTTACTTTTATTATAACTGGAGCGGATGAACTGGTATAAAACAGCTTTAGATTTTTGATCGCCATTTAGGCAAAAATACGATATTTTTCCACGATATTTGCAAACGAACTTTCGCTGTAAACGAGATATGTGCCGGGTGGGAACACTTTTAGCGTGTTTAGGATTCAGAGCCCGAATAGAACTAAAGCAAAAACAAAATACATGAAAATGTATGCAGCAGCCAAATATGAAATCGCCTTAAAAAACCTCTACGTAAAAACGCCAAAATAGAATATATTTTATTTTTTCTCCGACGGCTGTCGGATCTCTCACTGAGTGTCGTAAAAGTTGCCATATTTTTGCTAAGGATAAGCTGTGTTCAGTGCTATTTTCTTAGTTTTTAACGTCATGAGCTGACTTTTCGTTTTGTGTATCTGTGTTGAATTCATGTAAGTTCAAAACAATAAATGAAATTATTTTCTCCAAAATGAAGCATTCACACCGAAAAGCAACGCTGATCCGACAACCGACAACCGCTCCGATTCTGGCCATGGTCTCAGTGGATATCACTGACAACCGCTTTGGTTCTGTTCGGGCTCTCACTGGCCAGCTTCAGCGTGCTTAGATTTTTTTTTATATGAAGGTTTTGAGCTCTATCTCTTTCCACACTCATTCAAAAAGTAAAAAAACCTATTAGCGCCAGAGCTGCCATTTCAAACTTTGTTTTAGCTTTGAGTAGTACAATTTCGGGTTTTTGAGTAGTACGGCGTAGTAGTAGGGATAAAAATATTACAATCTTTTTTATTTATATAAGTGTAATTTTTTCTTTATGCATTTGTTTTTTAAGTATCTTTGAAAAGAGATTCGCAAAATATATTTAAATGCAAATATCTTATATTTTTTTGTAAAAAATTACAGTATGCAATCTTAAAATTTGTATTAATGCGAAACAATAAATAAACAAAGTACACAAGATTTAAGTAGAACTCATTTATATTCGCTAAAATTTACTTAAACTTAAAATCAAAATTTCCTGACAATGTTAGAATTTTTGAAATAAATCGCAGAAACATTTGACAGAGTATGAAATAAATTATGCATCATCTGGGTAAAGATATCATCTTTATTTCCCACGAAAGAGAATAATTTTATATAACTTCATCTCAATCAATTTTACAAGAGATGGACATAATTCAAGTTTTTTTCGATGTTGTCGTGTTAGGATACAACTATTTCAACTTTGAAGGAGGTGGAGTTTCATAGGATGAATCAGTTTTTTTAAGTTATGACATGCTATGACGATATTGAAAAATAAAAGACGATATATTTTCTTAAAAAATATTTGCAACTTAAATTATAATTGGTAAGAAATAAAAATTTTTTCATAGTTTTATATACATCTTGGACTCTGCTGAGGAGAAAAAAAATCTCCAATTTGTTCAGTCAGTTTTGAATAGGAAAATGGAAAAAATTGGTATATAAAGTTATTTGGCAAATTTAAATTTCGTCGCGAGTAGTTTTTTGAAAATTTGTTTTTTATTTTCTTTCCTTAAATTTAAGGTTTATAAACCTTATTATAGTATCATGGCAGAGTGCCTTAAAACAAAGCAGCAAAAACACTCTTAACTCACAGCATAATAAAGCATAATTAAAAATCGAAATTTCTGCATTAAAATTTTAAAGATGCCGCCAAAAATTAATTTTTTCCGTCCAATTATAAAATTTAAATTAATTTTTTCCGTTGTTAGAAAGAGTAAAAGAAGGAAAGAAGAAAAGAATTGTTATATGTTATGTAATAAAAAAAATATGTAAGAATGTCATCTTTTTTTAGATTTTTTGCCATCTAAAATCAAATGAACAATTGGGGTAAAAAGACGGTCTTATATATCTACGTATTAACGTAGATACATTTAGAACTAATAAAGTGACTTTTGATGAAATGTTTTATTTTTTAATGTGAACATTCAAAATCAAAAATGGCAAAGTCAAACGACCACAAGTGAAAAGAGTGATTATAGAAATGCTTAAGAAAGCTGTTCTGTATGTAAGAGCAAGGGTATTAACACATTAGTTTTTATTTTGTAAATTTAAAAAAATGCGTAAAAATTAAGCACAAAAATAAATTCGAGTTTTTCGAATTGAGCAAATAGCAGTACATGTAAAATTTGGGTAGTACGAATGTTCATTAATAGTAGTACAATAAAAATTTGGATAGTACGGAAGACGTAAGAGTAGTATATCTTTATTGATAACAGAAAACGTTCGTGGCGAAGCCGCGGACCACTGGGTCCTGCTAGTAAAGTGTAGAGTGAAAAGGTGGAATAAGGAGCTAAGATGCCGAATGGAAGTGCCTTTTGTTGCCATCGTAGTGGAGTACAATCAAAACATGGGAGGAGTGGAAACTTGCGAACAAATGATGGAGTGCTACAGAGCCTGGCTCAAGTCAAAGGAATGGACATTAAAAGTAGCACTCCACTTCAGGCCCGTAGACAAGGGGGGGTTTCAGGTGTTCAAACCCCCCCTTAGGGTCCAATAAAGTATAAAAAAAGTATAACGAAATAACACAAATAAGACTACTAAATTCAAAATGTAGTTTTTTTTTTAAGATAAACTATGATATTGACGTAATTTTCTTGAAAACTTCACTTAATTAATGAAAAATTTTTTTTGGCCAAATTAACTTTGCTTATAAAAGTCATAATCATTATAGTGGAACTCATCTCCAAGGAGTTTGTATACTAAAAAATCAGTTTCAATGCTCAAAAAGTCTCTGATATCCAGTAAAATATATAAGTATATGAAATTATACCTAAATCGAATATAGTTTTATAAATTGAAGAAAATTATCTTGAAATTTTGTATGCAATATCTAAGCTTATTGGACCCAAAACTTTTGAAAAAGCATTAATTTCAATGAATTTTTCTAATTTGTATAAGCTGTATAGTGCAAAAAATACATGAACCACGAAATTTAACACATTATGGGGTATTCCACGTAAAGCGAATGATAAAAAAGTTTGACCATTTTATTTTGTTGTTTTCTTGGTATATAAGACATCTAAAATTTCCAACTTGCCACAAAAATTTAGCCCTGTGCGTAGTCTTTTCCAAATAACAGGTTTCGGAAATCACCTTAAATCTAAGTACGCTTTTTTTCGAAAAAAAATTCTCAATAGAAAAAAATATTTATAAAACATTTTATACAGTCCAATTCTATAATGATTTGATGATTTTTTAATCATGTTACCAAATTTTCATAAAAAAATATTAACAATTACAGCTTTTTAAATATCGGCATTTTTTAAATTTTTTTTATTATATTTAAAAATTAAAAAACAATTTGGAAGTTAAAAAAATTATGTTTTTAGTTTTTTTTTTAATTTACAAATAATTTAAATATAAATCCACGACTGATTAAATTCTTAAATATCCAAAAAAACGTTACTGTTTCATTATTTTTATAAAAATTTAACCAACTGAGTAATTATTTTAACATTAACATGAACTTATTTTCATGAGATATCTTAACTAATAAATTGGGTATACGATACTGGTGCTGTGCAAAAACTAGTATTCGAATTACGGTTTCTAAAAAATAGTCTAAAATTTAAATATGACTTTTAGCGGAGTCGATTCCTCTGCTCAAAAAATTTTATTAAAAAATCATATACATAGTGATTGTTATTGGAATTGAATCAGTAGGAAATGAAACTGTTAAATTTTTAAAGATCTCAAAAGATTTTCTTTTGAATATTATTTTAATTGTCGAAATCGTTTTCGGGAACAGTATTATTTTAGCCCTTAACGATAACTCGAGCTAGGTTTCACACAGGTTCAAATAGTTGTACACAAGTTGGGGATCAATAAAAGCCAAAAAGAAACCAAATCTAAACACTCAATTTTTTTTTTCTAACGTTTATGTGAAATGTCCATAAAAGTTGTGAATACAGCTTCACTAGCTGAACTTATTAAAAAATGTTTTCATTTTTCATAGCTGATTTTAATTTTGATTTTAACAAACTGTAAGAAATCTAACCTTTTTTTTTACCGTTCACACTAATATTGTTGAATTAGTAAAATTCTGTCACAGAAATTTTTAGTTTTTGTGCTAATTTTGTAAAAAAAAATTAAAAATTCTCAATTTGGACCATTTTTCAACAAATCATAGGCAAAAATCAAAAAACTTAGTACTAAAAATTGAATATGGTCATTTAAAAACAGGTATATTCACAAATAGTTTTAAAACGGATTTGCTTACAAATTTCCATATCCTTTCTTTTAGTTTTTACCGATATCTACTTATAGATTTTTTTATCAAAACTCCCCCCTTAGGTAAATCCTGGCTACGGGCCTGCTCGCTCCACTTATAGATTTATCAGTAGTGAATGCTTGGATGGAGTACCGGCTTGATTGTCGGTCAAAAAATATACCACGGGAACTCGTCAAGAACCTACTCTCATTTCGATTGGAAATCGCAGAAGCTCTTCTATGTACACCCACAGGGAAATTCTATGAGTTAGATATATCAAGCAACAGCATTGAAGAAGACAAATAAGATTAAATTTCAAATGATCTCCTTTATTTGGAAGTAGCAAACGGTGTGATGGAGGAGATCATTGGCCAGTGGTCGACAAATTGAAGACAGCTCGAGTGTGTCGGTTAAACCAATGTAATAGCCGTGCTCGAACTCGGTGCGAAAAATGCGGTGTTTATTTGAGCCTTTCTTCAGATAAAAATTGTTTTAAGGTGTTGTTGATATAATATTATAAGTAAGGCTAGGTAAGGCTAAGCTAGTTAAAAAAAATCGATACCAATGAATTATTTTTGTTTTTATGTTTTCTGTTATATTTTTATGGTTGTTTACACAACCTGCTGCTTTTTTTACTGAAATACAAATTTTACGTTTTTACTATTTAAAACAAATCTTTGTATTTTGACAAAGTAAAATCCCAATATACACATATGTGTATGTCCTGTTTCTAAGGACACGAACATTTTACATACATAAAAATACATTTTTTAGGACGAATTATCATATACTCAAAAGGTTAGTATTTAGAAAAATTTTTTTCGGAAAGGGTAACCGAATCACATAAAAACACTTTATTTTAATATATCCGACGATATTTGACCGTTCCAGTACATATATAGTACGAAAAATGGATGGTTCATAACCCAGCCACCACAGTGGTTCACAACCCAGCCATGACGCCATTCTGGAAACTTTAAAAACAACAAAACTTTCAATCATATTTCGACATAACCAAATATTGGATCGTAAAATTAAATGAAAACACTAAATAAATATGCATAACACTCACTTTATTGAAATAAGTCCACTCGTTTGGATAGAACTTTTAAAAAAATCAAAAAAGTTTTGGTTTCAGTTTTTTTAATCAACCTTCGGTGTAACTACAAAAACCGGTCATGTCAAAACACAAAGTGAACAGTTCAAGGATTGGCGATATGTCAATTAGGGATAGAAAAATAAGTAATGGTTCACAACCCAGCCCGGTTCACAACCTAGCCCTCTACCCTAATCGTATGCTTACTTTTTCCTTTATGCCGCGTTTCCATGTGATCTTTCAGTATCTTATCTTATCCCATATCAGAAAACACATGCTATAAAGAGCGAGATGCATATATGTACATTTTCCTATAAAAATTTGACATTTGCAAAATTTGTAAACAAATCATAAATTTATCAATTTCTGCAAGTTTACTGATTGCAAGACGTGCTTATTGAAATAACTTCTTGTCTACGTGCCCTAAATTGTTTTATATAATTATTATTGTGCAGACAGCATCAGGTGTTACAGGTAATTCAATTCGTGTGCCACAACTGCAGCAGCTCAGTGAAGTGCACACAAAAAAAAAAAAATATAAAAAAAAATGTTTTAAAAAATAAGTTTTGGTGAATCTACCAAGCACCAAATTAATGAAAAAAATCACTGATGCTTTCCATAAATGCGCTTAGGAACTCTCTGGCCAACTCTAGATTGCATACTCCCGAGTCGGGAAATCATCTGCATTAATTGCTTAGCCACGCGATGGTTAGAAAACCCAAGAATGTTTATTTATTTCAAATCATACCCCTAGACCTGATTTGATTTGTATTCGTAATTCTGTACTATTTCGAAACAATTAATATTGACGCAAATAAAATTGACAGCTTGGCATCAAAAATGAAGGTCATATTTATAGCATGTGATCAACTTTTATAGTAAAAGTTCAAGAAGTTGAACTTTTTCGATCTCCTAGCTTCACAGGGGATATCACATGCTATAAAAATTAAAAAGGTATACCTGTTTCACACTCACATTCATCAATGCCATAAAGTAGGGCTCACATGCTATTTCTTTCTTACAAAAAATGTGATACTAGAAGATAATAGAAGATCACATGGAAACGCGGCATTAAATTGAGTAATTTTGGGAAATTTAAAAAAATAATTTACAGTCCAATAACTTAATTACTTTATAAGAGCCACAAAATTATGTCCGCTTACAAAATATAAGACAAATCGAAGGAAACAAAATACCCACATTTATGCCAGCACGTGCTTTCCATGAAGAGGTAATAAAACTAAACTTAAACCTGTTACTATAAACATTAAATCCTTAAGAACCAATTGACAGCAGTCAAAATAATACTAAAAAACAAAAGCAAACAATAACAACAACAACAAAGTCAAGTGTGCAAATACTTTGCTGTGCTACTACTCAATGAGTACTCGAAAAAAGTGCTACTGTAAAAACAATCAAGAAGTGTAATAAAACGCTTCATATAAAAGTACTTCAAAAGTGATAATACCAAATAAATCCGCATATATGTATATAAAACAAACTAAGCTAAACCAAATCCCTGAAGAGGTCGCAAACAAACAATTCAAGACAAGTGGATGGATGGATGCCTGAATGGAAGAATGACTTAATGGGTAATGATAACAAAAAGTGGCTAAGTGCACCGAAAACCCGCTATGAGGAACTATAAAAGAGCACGTGGAAAAAAGACAACCAAAAGATGTGCAAAAATGAATACAACGAGCTGGGACAATGCGAAATACACATCCAAAGACAGTGGAATCAAATGAAATGAGGCATGACGGAATCAACAGTACAGCGGGCGCTGATTGGCTGTTGTGGCGGCCATTTTTTATTTTTCTCTGAATTGATGCGCAATACAATGGAAATGAAACACATGACCATGAGTGAGCTCATGCGAGGGTAAATGTTGTGTTGCTTTTTTTTATTCGGTTACGGTTAATGAAGCAAAGATATGCAAAGGAATTTCAATCCGTCAGTTGAATAAATGAAACGACAAATTGCGGACACGCGCATAGATAACACTGCTGAGAGCAGCTTCTGAAGTGTTGTTGTTGTTGTTTTTTATGCTTATTCGAAGAAACATACGTGCGGACGAAAATCAAGTGAAACGGTTAAAAAAAATTCTAGTTAATTTAATCAATGTTGACATAAGAAAAAAACCAAATTTGATATAAAGTGTTTAAAAACTGTCATTAAATACTTTTTGTAAATGATAAAAAAATGTTGCAACATCAGCAGCAGCCCCAAACACCACAAGGATACTACGAATTTAATCATCCCAGTCCAGGCAGTTTGACCAACTCGGATTCATTGAATACAACGCCATTTTCCGTCAAGGATATTTTAAATTTAGTTAACCAGAATGAGCCCTATGCAGGATATGGACCTATTGAAAGGTGAGAAAACACAAAGCAACAGCTTGGAATTGAAGAGTGTAGAATGAAGATAACGTGCCAGTAGCTGAATGTTTTTCTTTTTTTTTTATTTAAATATATTTTATGATTCAAAGCATCCACTTCACTTTTGATGAGACTCTTTTACTTAGATTGTTAGAAGAAAATCTTAGTTCCGTGCAAATACATACATCTCATACATCCAAACGAACCAAATTTTGGTTTAAGCCAAATTAACAATATGTATAAGCTCCGCTATTTTGGACTAGTTATTATAAAACAGTGCTAAGATGTGCTCGATATGTGCCATTATGTTGTAACAATGTAACAAAATTTGTCTAATAGTAATTCTTTCTAATGGCTGATTCAGACTGTGTGACACCATTGTTATTTAATGTGTGGCAACAATTGTTCATTTTCATGTTAATTGAAAAATAGTTCACATTGTGCGTCCTAAAATGACATCAAAACTGTGTGGCAGTGATTGCCAAATGAATAGTCACAATCTCATGTCCATTTTGTGTGACAATCGTTCACAGTTTGTTCAAATCAACTTTGATGAAAATTTATTTAATAAGTAGTGGACAAGTATTTTGGTAATGTTTCTTGACAATAATATTACATTTTTTTAGAAAAATTTACTTAAAAAAAATATTGTACAAAAACTAAATTGAAAATTTCACCATATAATTTCAGTCAATTTTTGAGTGCTACTTGAAACATGTATTATTAATTTAAAAACTGAGCTTATGAAGTTTTTTTATCACTTTGAATTGTAGTACCAGTTTTAGAGACAATGAACTTCCATAAAAAAACAAAAATAAGTTTTTATGGTTTGAAAATATTATTTGACTAAAATTCAACAAAATATTTACTTTTATACAAATCGGACTCACAAATACTGACTGATAAAATTATTTGCTTACTTCGTCTATATAAGGCTAAAAAGTAAAAATTTTTCTTAAATGGAACATTATCTTGTTTAACTCTTTATAGAACTTTTTTTTTTTTTTTTGTCATAAAGAGCATTACTTTACAAACTTATGTTTCTATAGATATCCCTTGTAGAACCTGTGGCTATGTGGCCAATAAATCTAGAATAGAGAACCATTAGAAAACTAAGTCCATAAATAATCCCACTGGATTTCCACAAGAATCCATATAAGTCCCAATAAAAACACTGCATTACATGCGATGGGTTAACATAAAATATTTTGTCTAATGAAATCTTCACTCATGTCCTTAAAACCTAAGCAACTCACATATATCGAATAGACGAACCATGCATATGTATTCCTCAGTACTATGCCAAAATTTTACTCCTTAGGGCAACGATACGGCACATAAGATAACATACTAGGGCTTAAATGTTCTAGGAAAGTTTGTTTCTGGAATTTAACCCCTTCATTTTGTTTCACGAATACGCACACCAACAATAAGCAAGACACGAGAAGCAACAGATTTTTGTATGGAATAAAGTATTGCTTCTCGTGTCTTGCTGATCGTTGGTGTGTTTATTCGTGATACAAAATGAAGGGGTAAATCACATATCTATTTTATGTCAACACTATTAATCCGAAAATCAAGTCCATATTTATAAGTTAAGAGGATATAAATAAAAAAAGATTTTCAAATCTTCATTAACCATCCAAACCTTCAATTAACTGACGTAGAAATTAATTTACTGAAACTGTGTTATATTTTTATAATATTGTCTTACATGTACTATAGTAATCTAGAACAAGTACTCTTCAACTAGTCTTCTTCAACTCTTTATTTGGAAATATTCTTGAAAATCCGTAGTGCTTCTAAGTAAGTAGTTCGTCAACTACGATCACAGATATATAACCATAACGATGTTGACGTCTTGTTTAATAAGCCACCAGAAATTTTTCCCCCTTTTTTCTGCTTCTCAAAAGCTATCACGAATGCCACGTAATAATTGCTTTAACCTTTTAATAAAAGCAGAATTTATCCGCCACTTGAGAGCAATCGCCTGCCATGCAGAGCATACCTATATACTTTTTTAATATTCATTATTTCATAACATACTTGTTCTGATTTATAAAAAAGCTTGACAAAATTGTATGTCACATCGTCACACAAAAGCCAGCATGTTGGCTTTTAATTTGATGTATGTCATTGCGTCACTCAACTAGTCACACAAAATTATCATCGTTCACATCAACATGCCATTGTTGAAGTCTAATTTGTGACACAGTTCGCCATCGAATTGTTGTGACAATCGTTCAGGCAGTGTGATTACGAATGACGTTGATAATGACTTAAAAATTACAGTTTTGTCACACAGTCTGAACCAGGCATAATGCAGCTAATTATACTGCCGTCATAAGGAAGAGTGCGGCATATACATTTTTCAAAACTCTCAGCAAAGCGCCTAAAAATATAATGTCAATATTCATGAATAAGGCATGGAATAATCAAAAAAATTTAATTCGTCAGAGCAGTTGAACCCAGAACAATATTAATTATAAAATTATTTTAATTAATTTGCCAGTAATGCAAAAACAGTGGCTTAAAATGCTGTATTTGCCGCTTTTTGCTTGTTTCTTCTTCGAATTCAGAATTCAGATTTTGCTTATTTTTTTTTTTCAAAATGTTATCAAAAGCATCCTATCGATATAAAGGACCTATATTATTAGGATAAAACTGAATGTATAATATTTATTTACAATCAATTAATGAAAAAAAATTATTTGACGAAAGCTTCATTTTATATATGGCTGAAAAAAATGTTGTTTATGAAAATAAATAAAAAAACAAAGGTAAAGTGCGGCATCTAAATGTAGCTACGGCATTTTTGACTATGTTTCTGTAGATACTGCGTTTTATTCTGAAATGATACGCAAATTTTGTGTAGATACGACAATTAGGGTTTAAATATTTAGACTTGGGATATATAATATTTAGACATAAAGATGTTGGATGACATATAAGGAAAATACAATAAAATCAATTTTGATTTTCATGCTAGATGCCGCACTCTTCCTTACGACGTCAGTATAGCTCCACCATTAGTTTAATTGAAAAATTTGGATATTTAGCTGTAATGTGCCCGACTTGTGTTATAATGTGTAGCAGAGAGATTAAGGCAGAGAGGTGCATACAAATTGTGCTGCAATGTGTTCGATGTGTGCTTCAACACGCCATGTTGAAAAATAAAATTTTTACTACATTTAACAGGTCTTTTATTTGTGAAGTAAGCTCCGTGTTATAAATCTTAAAAATTCAAAAGGTGTGCTATAATGTGCTCAAGTTGTGCCAGGCCCGTAGCCAGGATTTACCCATGGAGGGTATTTTATACCATATCTTTTAAGTCAATTTTATATTAAAGTTCCATATTTAGATAATGAAAACTGCATTCCTTTTAAAAAAAAAAGTTACTTTATTTAAGTTTTAAATGTTTATGTTAAGTCTTCTTTTTTTTTGGATAGTTCTTCAAAGACATCGTCCACGGTTACGATGCAGTCCCTGTGAATACTTAAGGACGCACATCTATTCAAACTATTTTCGCCCATTGAATTTCGGAGATATGTTTTTACTAGCCTTAGCCAGGAGAACGAACATTAATTTTTTGTTGTTGTCACTGGTGGCAGAATAGCAGCAAAGACGTCAGCAGAGCTGTGTAAGAAGGCAATCCTTTGGAGCCGCATTATTTGAAGACCCAATCAATGAGTAAATTATTTTTTAACTTAAAAAATGTAGTCACCAATCGTTCTGAATGATTGTAATTTATCAATAATTTTGTGCAATCATGACTTAATCTCATTGTCACCATTCCCAATCAATTATGATTTTACTTGTGAATGCATTGAAGTAACACAAATTTAAAAGTTTTTACGCAATATATTTAAGCAAAATTTTGTGGTGGTTCTGAATCCAGTTTCCGTTTCTTTCGACCACGCCCAGTTTTTCAGATATTAATTGCTTCTCTCGTGTGGCCGACAACAGATATGTGTTTTTTTCTTTTTCGCTTTTTTTTTTAATGGGAATTATCAACAACAAAAATTTCTATATTCACTCTGCGTTCACTCCTGGCATACGCATGGCTATAGTTGTTTCGCATTTTTCTCAATAATTGAAATAATGAATTAAAAAGAAAGATTTCAATCAAGGGATTTGAAATCCCAGCCGACTTGCAGTGACTTGAATGCAATCAATTGCCACATAAATGAATACGAGACAGCAAAAAATTATAACAAATGATTGCGAATTTCGAATGTTCAAGTCAGAAGTACCGACAAAGAAGTACGTATTGCAATCAATTTCAACAAAATCACAAGACTTGAAACGTGAAATCACTGCAATCTTATACAGCTTTGGACGTCAGCAACCACATGAATTGCGATTTGAAATTCTATTGTTTTAATTGTTCTGCGAGAGAAAAATGCGAGAGCTGACATAGCTGTGTCTCGAAGTTCGCTGATGAAAGAAGAACTTTGTTGGAATCAAAGGGGTGGGAAAAACTGCAATCAAAAGTATCGAATTTCGTTCGATAACTTAAGTTCGTTGATGCTTTCGCTGTTGCTGTTCACACCATCGAATTGAGCAAATGCCCGAATATAAAAATATGTGTATATTTCTTATATCTTTTACTTTTTGGACCCTATGGGGTGTTTTAACACCCAAAATACCCCCCTTGGCTACGGGCCTGCGTTGTGCTAAAATTTGAAAAGATTAGAAAGATTAAAACTATACGCATATGTACGGGCTTAAAGATATTTAATACATTGTTTGTGCTTATTTTCGATTTTAAAATATGAGTTGAGAGTTGAGTTGAGAGAACTATTAAGGTTTAATCAGGATCAGTGGCGTAAATAGCTTTTTGCAATGGGAGAGGATGAAACTTATTTTCGAGACAAGCATACATAGCAAAAATTTTCTGAAAGTCATAGTAAAAAAGGGGAAAATTTGTATAAAAAAATTTACAATATTATCTCTCTTTTATTTTTGTATTTTTTGTCGGTATTTTTAAAGCAACGGCTTTTTTGTCTTTCACAACATTTTGTTTGATTTTGTCGTTTAACTTCACTAAAAATCGCTTCATGTTAACTTATATATTATGCAACTTCATTACGTTTCGTGCGAAACTGAACTGAATGGAAACTCAAATGTTACTCAAATGTTATACCACCTTGTTCAAAAAGAAAGGTTCATTCACACTGTGAACCGGACTTAACCGGTCCGATTCGAAAGTTTTGAAGAATGAATTGGGCTTGAGACGTGTCGCTTCGAAGTTGGTACCGAAAGAACTCAATTTCATGCAAAAAAGAGACCGAGTTGCTATCGCGAAAGACATGATGGAAGTGGTCGAAAACGACGAATCATTTATCGAATCCATCATTACTGGTGATGAGACATGGGTATACGAGTATGACACGTACACGGCCTGGCATCAGGCGAGTGAATGGCGGTCGCCAGACGAACCAAGATCGAAGAACCACGTCGTTTTTAGTCAAAAAAGAAGGCGATGCTCACTGTTTTCATGGACTACATTGGTGTAGTTCACCATGAATTTTTGCCAGATGGTCAAACGGGCAATAAACAGTATTCTTTGGGGGTTATGAGACGTTTACGTGAAGCAATTCGCCAAAAAAGACCGCAGTTGTGGCAAAATAAATCATGGATTTTGCACCACGATAATGCACCATAGCACAATGCTCATCTTGATCGTGACTTTTTGGCCAAAAACAACACGATAACCATCCAGCAGCCGGCAAATTCACCTGACCTGGCTCCATGTGATTTTTTCCTCTTCGATCGAGTCAAATAATCGCTACGAGGAATGCGTTTAACCAGCAAAGAAGAGGTCATGGAAAAATCGGTGAACGCTCTGAAGGCCATACCAAGGCATCGTGCTCCAGAAAGGTTTCTGTGACTGGATCAAGCGCTGGTTTAAGTGTGTTGCAGCCGACGAGGACTACTTTGAAGGCGACAATATTGATTTGGATAAATTAACTTGTACTTTAATTTTTTTCAATAAATGAACCTTCTTTTTGAACAAGGTGGTATGCATTAACTTTTGCCATAATTTTTAAAAACCCTTCGCGGTTCGTGCGCAAAGGGGATGCTAAATTAGTGGTCTGTACTTTAAAATGACATTTAATTTTTTTTGTTTCAGAAATTTTTTTGTTTGGGAAAGGCGATATTCATCGAACCGTTTTGGATGTCTTTTTTTACGTCATTTTCAGCGCTCTCTAATAAAAGCCTAAAAAACTATTTTCAAAAAAACAAAAAAATTATTTTTATTGTACTTTTTATGTACATACAATAAGCTGCATAGATTTAAAGAAAATAATAACTCCTTGTATCTAAAAGAAAATTAAAAAAAAAGCTGCGTTCTTTTGTTTGTTACACGTATATTATACCTTAATTTTCTATTTTGTAGTTAGCTAACACATGACGTTGAGTTGGACTTAGTGCTGCAATACACGCAGAGAAAGAAACGTTTATCGCCAATATGTAGTAAACGAACTTCGTTCATCGTGCTTGGAAACGTTTTTTGCAAACGTTTCAACAGTTACGAGAAATGGAAAAAGTTGCGGAAAATAGGTTATTTAGTTGCAGGAAAAGAATTTCGTTTGTTATAAGCGCGTGCAATTTTTTAATTGCGGCACATAAAGAATTTGTTTGTTGCATTTCTATTTCTATTCAATTTCAGTTTCTATTTCTATTTCAATTCAATTCAATTCAATTCAATTCAATTCAATTCAATTCAATTCAATTCAATTCAATTCAATTCAATTCAATTCAATTCAATTCAATTTCTAATAAAACCAAACAAAAAACGAAAAACGAATTTGTGTCAGCTGGGGACTCGAACCCCGGCTGTTTCGCATACAAATCAAGCACATTAACCACTATGCCACGGCCTCCACAAAAATCTGGTGGAAAGTTTTCGTTTCTGTCGGGCTTCTGTCGAGCTTCTGTCCATGAAAAATGTTTAACTTTTGGCATAAACGAAAAAAAATTGTGTAACTTTACTTCAATATAATTAAACTCCAAGCAGCAGCACAAGGCGAACATTAGCCGACTGAAAATTCAATTGACGGTGGTGCAGCACGTTAAGCAGACCGCGCAGTAAACCACATATCGACGAGTCCGGGTTCGAATTCCAATGATTGAAGTAAGATAAATATAAATTATTTCAAATCATATTTATGATTTTATATTTTATATTCTGAATTTATGTGTTAGAAGAAATGTTTGTAATAAAATAAAAATTTGAACATTAAAATTCAATAAAAATGCTATTTTTAGTTAAGCGACTTGCGTTGCTATTTTTTCGATATTTTTCGCTATTATTTCGTTAGTTACAACTGAATATTCGTTTGCAGCTAATACAGCTCGCAAACGAAGTATAACTGGCTAATTTTCCAGTTGCGCTAAGCGAAAAATTTCTCTGCGTGTAGTTACGTAACTCACAACCATATGTTAGATTTACTGTATTCATGGGTTAGGTTTTTCGTTTTTATAAAAGTATTAATTTTTGTGTTAAGGTATCATTACTGTTTCGAATAAGCAATTTTCTAAAGTTAATAACAAAGGCCTTTTATTAGATATTAATATAAGTTTGTACATCCTTGAAGACTGGAAAAAATAAAAAGAAAACAATTTTTGTAATTTGTATGAGTTATTGTTGGCGCCAAAGTCAAAAATCCGGTGTCCATATGGCGGACAGTTAACCTAAGGATTGGCTAAGCCGATTTTGGAAAACCTTATTTTATTTTCTTTATTAACATATTCTCTAAGGCAATCTACCAAAAAACCTTAATATTTAAAAAAGAAATTAATTAGCAAAGGTAAAAGGTCCAAAAAAGTGGTAAAATTTTACATATTTCCTAATTTTTTTCGATCTTCAATTTTTTAAATATTATGCTAGACTGCCGGGCGGAAGACATCGACTCTTTAAGAATCTTTTTTGTTTTTTTGTTTCAGAAGTCCCGTTCCAGAGATTAACTGGCCGCCATATGGACACCGGATTTTTGAGCACTTCACTTTGGCGCCATCTATAACTCATACAAATTATGAAAATTATTTTTTTTTTCAATCTTCAAAAATATACAAATTTTAAAAAAAATGTGTGTTAATATCTAATAAAGGGTCCAATTTATTAACATTAGAAAATTGCTTACATTTTCCCTATCCGAAACTGTAATGATACCTGAATTATGGTATAATATTATTTAGTTTATGGACAAAAATACTTAATATAGCACTTGTACCCACTTTAAAGATCTATTAACCTAGTAATAGGACTTATTATAGTAGTAAATCTAGTTTTAAGTTTTATAGCGATTTTTCTTTTCTGTGTACAAAAAGCATTACCTCTTACAAGTCATAATTTAGAAGATTTTTTTGAAAGTGGCACATAATAGCAACGTCTGGCACATTTCAGCACATATATTTTTATTTTTGAACAGTATTTAAGAAATGACAAATCTTTAAAAAAATTAAAGAATGAAATAATATTTCTTCTAATGTATTCACACTCAAGCAGACACTCCGTTAAATACCGAAGCAGAAAAAAAAAAACATAAAGCCGTCGCCTTTTAGTATTTATTTTAGTTTTTCGGCAGAGCAGTCAATATTGACTTGGCACCCATTTCTTTTTGTTGTCATTATTTTCTTAAAACTGCCTTATTAAATCTAAATTTTACTTCAATCAATTTTCTTCAATATTCACTATTTTCTTAGGCAGCAACATTTTTGATATTTTTTAAGCCCAAAATCATAGGACCTTCATTGTAACAACTCATCGTCCTATAAAAACATGCACCATGAGTTGCAACCTTGAGAAAAAAAAAATAACCGACAAATCGTCATCCTCATTTTCATTATGGCTATAAGAAAAAAAAATGCCAGGAAGAAAACAAAAACGGATATAAAAACACAAGACGCCTCAGAAATTCGCATGTGCAACATATGTGTGAGGCATGCTGTACACTGAATGTCCTTTTGATCCTTTATTATTGTTAGGCTGGACCATTGTCAGGCGCATTGTTCGGCTACTTGCTGTGTCTGTGAGTTTTCAACCCGGCCGTTGTCGGTTGTTCTTTCTCAATTAAATGTTGATGAGGCATGAAATTATGTCACCAGTATATAAGGCTTGTAGCTACTTAGGCACCAAAAATTAAGGAAATAAGAACAAAACAGTTTTGTTACGCAAACATGTGAACCACTAGAACTATTATTCTTTTCTCAAAATAAAAACTATTTTCTTGCAGCAATCTTCACAACACATCCGCCATCTATTCCAGTGACTACGATGTGCGTGCGTATCATCATCAGGATACTGGCAGCCCTGTGGCACCGCATGGCTTTATATCACAGCCCACACACGTTTATTCAGCCTATCCTGAGTATTCAACAAATCATCATCCGTCGGTAGCTGCCGCTCTGCCGTTGTCACATCATCATCCACATCATCATCACCACCATCAGCCCTATCACCAAACCGCCTATAACTCCCATCAGTATTACGCCACTGCCTGCTCGCCAACTTCAGCGGTCACTGCAGCACCCACAGTGCCCGTACCTCAAACTAGTTACGCCTCCTACACCTACAATGGCGATAATTATGCTCAATCCAATAGCGGCAACTCCACGTCTAACATCGTGGACCTGGGCACACTTTACCCCATCAAAACTGAAAGTATTGCCACGCCTTATGTAACACCATCACCTACTTTGGATCTGAACAGCTCCGCTGAGGTTGATGTCACCAGCGGCTCCTCGTGCCCGAGCACCGAAAAGGATGCCAAGGCGGCTGTTGGCATCAATACACCCCAGCGTTCGAGCGAGTGTCAACAAATAGGCGTCACCTCGCAGCATGTCAAATCACTCGAGTCCATCTGTGAATTTGAGCAACCCGCTGAAGTGAAACCCATCCACCATCAAAGTAAGTTAAATGATTTTAAATATTTCAAAATATTTCTAATGCTAACTTTCACATCATAGCGAATTCCACCCAAGTGACCTCATCACGTTCTGAGCTACGTAAAAATGGCAAACCTCGCTCGAAACGTAAGCCACGCGTGCTCTTCTCACAGGCTCAAGTACTTGAGCTGGAGCGTCGTTTTCGTCTGCAGAAATATTTGACGGGCGCCGAGCGTGAGGTCATTGCGCACAAGTTGAATCTATCGGCTACACAAGTGAAGATTTGGTTTCAAAATCGTCGCTACAAATCGAAACGCGTCGAAATCGATGGCGATACAAGCACGTCGATGAAATCGAAGACTGATCCCTTTTCAGCTGATCAAGGACCCAAGTATAGCGTATCGTGGAAGAAATTTGGTGATGAAATGCAAATGCAAGTAGGTCAGCATCATAATAATGCAGTGCTACAACAAGCGATGAGTGTGTCTACCAGTAGCGCAGGAATCATTGACATCAGCGCTGCACCAGTGCTACCACCAGCCGCTTATTCTAATGAAGAAAACACAGTTATGCATTCGAGTTATGCGAATGTCTACGACCAAAAGTCGTATTGGTAGCTTTCGATAAAGCCCAATTCTGTTCTGAGTTGAAATTTTTTATAGCTTTTTTATTATCATAGCTAATTTTTAATAAAACTTATTTTCTTTATCATTTTATTTTTAATAAATTTATTTTTAGTGTTATGTTTTAAGTTAAGAAAAATTATGAATATAATTTTTCGTTAAACTTTAAGCTGTAAATAAAGGACAATAATAAGAGCTAATAAATAATAAATTAAGGCTAACTTGCGACTTTTTCTTAAATTTTATCCCCTGGTCATTATAGAAGAATTTCGAGTATTTAAAATGTATTCAAGCTATGTATATAAAGTGTTTTTATTTGCTTCTTATTTTCTTACAATATTTTTTTTTTTTTATAATCTTATACACTCAACTCTCTTTCTACACGGTAGATACGTTTCGAAGTAAAACTTGTAAAAAAAAATTCGTGTAAAAACATACGCACACGTGTGCGCATAAACCGATCAGATTTGAATACAGCATAAAAATTGTTGCTGAAAAAAAATTTTTTCATTGTGCAAAAAAAAATTTCGTTGTAAAAAAATGTTGACGGACCGTGTTATTTCAAAATCGTGTAAAAAAAATACCGTGTATAAAGAGAGTTGAATGTATATAAAAATGAATGTTGTTTGTTCGTCCGTTATGCCCTGCAATACCGTTCATCCGAATGCGATAAAACTTTGTCAAATTATTGCTTGTACTTACGCGCATATTATAGGCATGTCAATTCTGTTCTATATCGAACACCAGAGGGCGCTGTAGTACAAATCTCTAAAAAAATTGCGAACAGCTTCTCAACCGCTCATTTGTAATTTGTTATTTTCACAATTATTATTCAACAATTATTCAACTGACTCCAACTTTACAGTTCCTGACCGAAGGCGGCTATCAGCGTTTAGTAAGAAATGCTATAAACATAGATCCTGAACAGAGCCAAAGCGGGTGGCGGTTGTCGGATTCGCCGTGTAAGAAAAAACATAAAAATGTATGCAGCCGCTAAAAATGAAATTGCCCTAGAAATCCGCGACGGAAAACGCCAGAATAGAATCTATTCTATATTTCCTCCGACGGCTGTCGGGTCTCTCTTTGAGTGGCGTAAGTATTGCCGTATTTTTGCTATGGATTAAATGTGTTCAGTATTATTTATTTAGTTTTTTTTTGTGAGCTGACGTTTCGTTTTGTGTGTCTGTGTTGCATTCATGTAAGTTTAATATGAAAAAATATGAAATTATATTCTCCAAATGGATGTATTCACATTGAAAAGCAACGCTGATCCGACAACTGACAATAGCTCCCATTCTGGACGGGTTCTCAGCGGATTTTGTCGAGACAACCCCACCCGCTTTGGTTCTGTTCGTGCTCATAGCCTTAGGAAGAAGTACAGTGTCGAAAGTGGTCCTGAACATGGCAGAATTATAAGGTAGGGCCGACTCGGAGAAGAATGAAGTAAGAAGCGGGTAGGAATAAAGCGGGCTAGATGTCAAAATCAGCTGTTCCTCTCGAGTTTCTTTATGTTCATGTTTCGCAGTTGATTTTAGGTTTAAATTTTTATAGGTTTTTTTTGCCAATTTAAGACTTCTTTCACTTTTTATAGTTGTTATTAAACTGTTTTAATAATATTTTCACTCAAATTATCACAAATTTAACACACGCGACCGCACTGCTTGCAACTTGGAAACATAAAAAAATTTCTTCATTTGCAATTCCTAGGAAATTTGCCGTTTTGACAACTATCCATTATTCTATTATTATGCTATTAACTCACATGTTAAAGCAAAACAAAATTTTATCGGAATGAAAATGGTTGCCAAATAGCTGATCGGATTGAAACCAGTTGCAAATCCGATTTTTCGAAGTTAAATATCGGATTTCAGAACACCTACGATAGGAATAAATTTCGATTCCGATAAAAATCGGATTTCAGTAGCAGGATTCCCAAACAGATAACGATAATTATAGTTGTCGTTATCGGTTATTGTGCATGCACAGTTTCATAGTAAATGACAGTTTTCTATAATGAACTACATCTACAATCGTCGTTAAGGCGTTTGGAAATCCCGCAACAGGACAGGGCTGATAGATAGCTTTTACCCGGTGAGCTCTGCTACGCCTTGGTAGCAATTATTTGCAGCTGTGTGTCTACGTATATGTGTTTGTTTTTCGTGTACAGTGGTGCTCCAATATAACGAAAGAAACAATGCCCAGGGTCGTTCGGTATATCGAAAAGTAAACGTGTTTGTAGAAAAACCACTCAATCGTGTTGGAACTAAGAAGTCGCATGCAGTGTTGAAACTCATACCTGACTCTCATATCTCGCGCATTGAAATCCCCAAGCTACACGAAATTTTAGGCTTTCTGCACTAAATTTTAGAAAATTATAAGGTACTTGACCGTAGAAAAAAATTGCACGAAATGTGCAGCTTTCATCTGGTGTTAAAAATAGTACGATGTTCACATGTCGCATAATAAAATCACAAAGCTACACGAAATATTAAAGTTTTCTGCAAGAATTTTAAGAAAATCATAAACTATATGCCGGTGTTGAAAAGTTTTACGAAATATGTAGCTGTATGTTGTATACAAATTTAGCTGATTGACAGAATATGTGCATTTCCGCCGAAAAGTCCACCGTGACACGAAAATTAAAAGTTATTAAAAACTAATTATTTAATGATATTATCTTAGACAAAAATTTTTATTTTATTGATTTAAGTAATTCAAATATAAATTCATTTACCATGATAATCAAATCGTCTGCACTGTTTCACAAATGTAATTTTTCTTTTTAGTTAATGTTTTGTAAATGTTTCGCAAACGTTTTTGTTTTATTAAAAATGAAAGACATTGACTAAAAATAATGAAAAATGATTGAGGCAAGGAGAGGCAGAATATATTTAATTTGTTTTTGAATAACTAAATCACATAATTATTTAATTACCTAATTACTTAATTACCCAAAAGAATTACAATGGAAAAAATGTCACGTAACGCCATGTCACGTAACGTTTCATACTAAGCCCAATAAAAAAAAAACACAGGTGCGTCGTTGGACACACGAGAGAAGCGAAGCTTTTTCGCAGTTACATAGATTTGATAGCTTAATAATTTTTTTCTTTTTAATAAATCGACTTTTAAATTCAAAAATTTAAAATAACATAAAATATATTACATATATACAGAAAACATATTTACTGCTTATTTTTTATTGTTGAATGTCAAATTTCCACGCCAATTACATAAACGGGCATATAATGCCAGCGACTCTCCATTTTAACTCTCCACATATGGTTGTGAACTTGGCTGCACTGAACAAATTTTTTCCTTCAACAGCTTACTGCGCAGCGAAAAATCTGTCGAAAATTTTTCAGATTTCACTCCAAGCAAATCACAGAACGAGGATTAAAAAACTTCGCTTCAAAAATATATATTAAAGAACGCACACGAAACAAAATTTAACAAACATTTTAGATACCTTGCCGATTTCATGCATGCGTTTGTTAATTCCATATGTATTGATATCATCTATTTTTTTGACGCTTAAGACATAGAGTGTAATTTTTTATCTAGAGATTGCATCAACTCTGCTAACAGTGTTAACAGAGTTATTTCACTTAAAACATGAAGAAAAAAAACACAGTTGCGTCGTTGGACACACGAGAGAGCGAAGCTTTTTCGCAGTTACATAGATTTGATAGCTTGATAATTTTTTCTTTTTAATAAATTAACTCTTAAATTCAAAAATTTAAAATAACATAAAATAAATTGCATATATACAGAAAACATATTTACTGCTTATTTTTTTTTTTTATTTTTGAATGTCGAATTTCCACGCCAATTACATATACGGGAATATAATGCCAGCGACTCTCCATTTTAACTCTCCACACATGGTTGTGAACTTGGCTGCACTGAACAAATTTTTTCCTTCAACAGCGTACGATGCTGGAGACACCTTGTGGCAAATAAAAGAAAATGTTTGTTAGTTGTAGCATAGCAAATACACAATCCTTTATCTTTTGATAGATGTTGACGATCTACTGCAGCATAGCTTCTGTTATAATTAATATTGAATTAACAACTGTTTCTAACAGGTCTTTGAGGCCTTGTGGATAATGTGTTGGACTATCATTAAAGACGACACTTGTTCTATCCCCACGGGAGGCCACAAAATATTTTTAGTATGTAATAGTAAAGTATTAAATTTTCTTCTTGTAATAAGCGCTAGCAACAAAGAAACCATCAAATTTCCAAGAAAAAATCTGTCGAAAATTTTTCAGATTTCACTCTAAGCAAATCACAGAACGAGTAGTAAAAGCTTCGCTTCAAAAACTCTGTTAACCTCTGTTAACACATGCCAGAGACTTAGCAGAGTTGATGCAATCTCTACATAATAATTTATACTCTATGCCAACAACACCACAAACGCATTCACAATACAAACACACCGATGCTGGAGACACCTTGTGGCAAATAAAAGCAAATTTTTGTAGCATAGCAAATACACAATCCTCTATGTATTGATAGATGGTGACGATCTACTGCAGCATAGCTTCTGTTATAACTAAGATTAAATTAACAACCTTTTCCCACAGGTCTTTGTGGCCTAGTGGGTAGTGTGCTGTGTTATCGCTAAAAATGGCACGGGTTCGATCCCCACGGGAACCAAAACATATTTTTAGTATTTTATATTAAAGTATTAAATTTTCTTGTTGTAATAAGCGCTAGTAACAAAGAAACCATCAAAATTCCAAGAATAAATCTGTCGAAAATTTTTCAGATTTCACTCTAAGCAAATCACAGAACGAGGAGTAAAAAGCTTTGCTTCAAAAAAACGAGAAAAGGATTTTAAATTTGATTACTTCGAAATAATCTTATACTCTTTCAAAGCCTTCTTAAAGAAGTTTTATACAAAAACTCTTGCCAATTTAAAGAATTTTACTAATTTTGTGATTCAAGTGAAAAACCACTTCTATTTTTTGTCACGTAACGTATTATTTTTGGTGGCTTCTATCTAAAAGCCGATAGCAATCAAATGAAAATGCCAACACATTGGCATTTTTTCTATGTTTGACAGTGGAGAAAAATTAAAAACAACTGAATTATTGAATTGAGCTATACAAAAAATATGGAATAATTTTATTTAGGTGATATTTTAATTGATTAAGTTTTATGTCGTCATACCACATGCAGAGTGGAATATGCCGTTTCAGTGGACCTTTTAGCACGACAACGACCTGAAGCACACTTCAAAACTCAGAAAAGATTACATTAGAGACAATGGGATTAAAGTCCTTGATTGGCCGGCACAATCATCAATCTTGAATCTTATCGAAAATCTTGTCGGAATTTTTAAGAAAAAAGTATCTGGACAAATGTTTTTCAATTAGACTGCACTGTATGAAAACCCTGCGACTTGATTGGGAACAAATACCTAATACCACTGTATCTTATTTGTTGTTGCTTTTGTTTTGCACTCAGACAAATTGAATGTAGTCACATAATTTTCAAATTTAATAAAATAATCCAAAACCAAGTTTGAATATGATTTTAGTTTTATATGATGCATGAATTTATGCTTTGGTTCCTAAAATAATTTTTGTGGTGTACCCAAATATTAAAAAGGATGCACGATTTTGTAACACCGTACTGATTATGTTACTATTGTTTTGCGCAACACTGTCAGATCACACAAAAACAGATCACTTATATGGAGAATTGTGATAGTTTCTCTAGGTCATTAAAAAAGTATCTTACTAAGAATAGTTCAGCTTAAAGTTCTGTTCATTAATTAAAATGAATTGAAATGAAATGAAATGAAAATACTCCACGAAATCGGAATAAAAACAAAATAAATTTTGACGAGCTTGTAGTAAACTAGCTCTCCTAGAGTAGCTAATATATTTGGTGACAGTTAAAATTGAAACATGGCGGCCGTGGCGTAGTGGGTAGAGTGTGTGACTCTTACGTCATAGAACCCAGGTTCGAATCCTCTATCTGACACAGAAAATTTTTTCAATTGAATTAATTTTTCTGTTCGGCCGTCACTTCTCTGCAGACAATGGCAAACCTCAGAGAGTAAAACTGCCATGAAAAGCTTCTTGAGAACATAAGCCGTTCGGAGTCGGCGTAAAACATGTAGGTCCAGTTCTCGATCATTTGTGTGCAAACATTTCACATCACACACAACACAATTGATCATAAGAAGCTCGGTCAAAGTCCCTTCAAGGGCTGAAATGGCCATTTCGTTTTTTCGTTATGTGCAAAATTTCAAGACATTTCATTAATTTTTGTGGGTTTTTAAGATACTACCTTTAAAATAAAGCCACTTTGTATGGGAAGTGGGCGCGGTTTTCATCTTATTTTGCCAAATATCAAAGAAATGGTTTATATTAAATATCAAAGCTTGCGTGCAAAATTTCAAGACGTTTCTTTTATTTTTGCAGATTTTTAACAGAGCTTACGTTTAAAATAATTTGCTTTCTTCAATTTGAGCAGAATTTTAAGAGACTTTACTTTTTAAAAAGAAAGCCACTTTGTATGGAAATTCGTAGCCAGAATTTACATTGAAGATCAAAGTTTACTTGCAAAACTTCAAGGCATTTCTTTAATTTTTGTTGATTTTTAAGAATTTTACGCTTAAAATAAAGTCACTTTATATGTGAGGTAGGCGAGGCTTTTGTCCGATTTGACCCATTTCAGAACTTGATCTTTCTTTCTAGGACAAAGCTTATATATTGAATTTCATCGCTATAGCTTCAAAATTACGGCTGTAATCGTGATCACAGACGGACAGACAGGCAAACAGACGGAAATCGACTCAGGAGATGATGCTAATCAAACATATATATACTTTTCTATACCTGCCACGCCTCCTTATAGGTGTTACAAAAGGAATGACAAAGTTAATATACCCCTTACGCATTACGCGTTGGGGTATAAATATAAGTTCAGAGAGCTGCTGTTCCAATCCATTGATGTGTAAATCAACTAAATACAATCAACTTAAAGACAATGACTTCTTTTCATGAAATCAAAATGAGAGTCATGCTGAATGAAATGCAACAGTATAAAAAAGCACCCCTCGTTCAATTTCAAATGCATAAATGACAGCTTGATCAGCTAATAATAAAAATAAAAAAAAAGTAAAAAACCAAGCCGAATAAAGACTGAGGAGTGAGTGTTCGCGAGTGGCAGATCAATTACAAAATAAACACACAACCGAACTTCCTGACTGATGTACCGAGACACAAACGGCATCAAAGTGCAAAGTGCAGCTGAACACATCAATTTCGGACAGACAAACATACATATATTGTATGGTAACTGGAGATTAACCCCAAAAGCAAACAGTTGCATTTCCCCAATGAACTGATTCTGTTTCAGATAAACTCTTTGATTTGATCTTTTTGAGTCATAGTCGAGTGCCAGTAGCTGTCAATCAAAAATTATGCGCTATTCGGCTGGATTTGGTGGCAAGTGTTAAACTTGTTGTAAGACATTTAATGATGCATGCTGAATGTGCGGAAGGGAAAATATCCTAAAACAAAACGCCCTAAAACGGCGAACTAAAATCGCCCCTTAAGCTAGCTCAAATAGCAGACGGTACGACAACATTGTTTGTAGTTGTGCATAAACTAAAAGAAATCAACACACATTCCACATTGACCACAGAAATCGAGAACAACATAAGAACGAGTCAAATTTCATGTCTGCATTTGATGTCCTTGCTGAGTCGGAGCACAAGTGGAGGTCCTGCAGAAAAGTGTATAGATAAAAATAAGTTATAGCAACAATTACTGTCTAGACGCCGACTTTTTTTGAAAAATCTTTGCATGCATGGATTTTTATTTTATAAACAAATGAAAAATTGCTGCTAATGCGCTTGCGCAGCCTCGTTCTCAAGTGGAAATTTTGTCATTTTGTCATATTTTACTACATTATATAACATTGCATGATAAGAAAAAAAAATAAAGAATTAGTAAATAAAGAAGACGAAGTAAATTAAATCGCGGTACATCCCAAATGGCGCCAAAGGATCAAAGAAAACAGAAGCCTTGGCTGTCGCTTTGTCCTTAACGCTCTCCTCCCATATGTGTGCCGTCGATTTTCCACAGCTGATTAAGGATTTTACGAATGACTGTGAGGCGCAAAGCGACAAACCATGATTGGAAAATATCCCCATAATAAATGACATAGTATAAGCAAATTAAAATTTATTACCCTGGAAAGAATTAAGAATAAAATTATAAACAAGTTGCAAGGAAATTAAACGAAAGTGTTTATTTTTTTTATGTATATTGTAAACAATAAAGAAATTCTTTCTTTATGTCCCGCCGCACTCCGAACCAAAAGACATTGCAACGAAGCTTGCAGGGAAATTTATAAGCATTCGAGATGTTAGGTTGTTTTTTTTTTTTGACTCGCTGACACCATGTCAAGTGTTTTTCCGTTGTAAAAATGTTGTTTCTTTTTTGTTTTATGTTGACATTTATATCAACTCAATTGACTTTTATTTGATTTGATAGCAATTTTGTGTTACTTGAGTCTCATATATATAATGTGGGAACTTTTTTCTTCTTAGTTATTTGGCAATAAAATTTTTAGTTGTAATAAATGTTGTTTTAAGTTTCTGGCTCAAGTGGAAAAGTTTCGGGCTGTATCTTATTTCGCAACAAAATGTGATTTAAATGTCAGGTCTATGTTTATGAAGCCACATATAATCAAAACGTTTAACTTGTACCTTTATTAATTTTTAGTTTTATTAAACTTTTTTGTACGATTCTTAGCAATAATAATTCGGAAGATCTTTTCATATTACATTTTTGTATTTTTCTATATTAAAAGGAAATTTAAATTGTATGCTAATTCACATATCTACATATATAAACCAAAATTTTAAAGTTGTGTCTGTTTGGCAAAGATTTCGGTGGAATATTATAAGATTTTCGCAGAAACTCTCAAAGTCAGTTAGTACTAAAAGGCTTTATAAATATTTGGATTTAAGCTTTAGAGTAAACTATGTGGGCACCCAGATTAAAGTTATGGGTGTGGCTTAAGTTTTTTATTTATAAAATTGTGAAATGTTTTTATGCAACAAAAAAACTTTAGATGATAATATTATTTATTTTCTTTTTTTTGTTTTTAATTTTAAATGTATTCAGGCTTATTTAGAAGAGTTAAGCTACTGAGCCTGTCTCCTCCAATTCTACTTCTCACTTATGTTTCGAGTCTTCGAAGCGATGGAAACTGATGTTTTTCTAAAGCGACAGACACTGGCAACGTTGCACCCCACAGTCGAAAATTTCAGTTTTAACATTGAACTTTTAAAACTATTTTTGTGTTAATGTGTTTTTTCTTCAAACTTAAGCGTTTATTTTTAAAATATTTCAAAGCCTAAAAATCGAAAAGATACAAATTTGAAAACATTTAAATGAAATCTTGTGGAAATATTTCCTTAAACTATACCTGAAGCAGATGCAAGAAATTGTGTAATTATGTTGAATAACCTGTTGTTGTGAATTTTTTTGATAGAAGTGTACCTATTTGAATATTTCGAGTATGAGTATTTTAACGAAAAAAAGACCCCGAAAATACCCCAAAGTTTTTGTTTAAAACTGCAAACTGGGGAGCAGTGGATATTTTTAAAGGGTAGTATATGTCGTTCTTCCATCGTGCAAACCATTTGAAATTCCAGGACTTGTGCCACCAGCGGAGAAGCTAAACCTTTTTTGCCGGTATCTTATTCAAGTAGCAGATTTTTGGAAAAACTTGGAAATTGATTCGGGAATTTATGAAGTGAAACTTTTTAGTTTGACAATTAATATCTAAGGTTTTTCACCCCAAATCGTAATATAGTTTCAATAACAATCTAAGTAGTTTAAAAAGTAAACTGCAGGGTTTAATAGATGTTTAAACAAGTTTTTAAGTTCTCCTTTGAACTAGAGGGTCTTAATTCAAAACCTACTCTCAGAAAAATATGCTCCCCGGATCCAAAGGAACCGTAGCTTCAATTCATAGACATGGATTTTCTATATTTTATAGAAGTTTCTCCTTAAAAGAGGAAATTCTTACAAGGTTTCACGAAGTGTGGTCTTGATTTCGAGAAGTGGCTTCTTTGTTTTAAAGACAAAACAGTTTCATTTTTAAAAAATCGACCATGGCGCTAAATAAAGCCCGATGTTCTAACGATTAGGTGCTATTTTTCTAGATATTTTAGATAAATTGTTTTTATGAGTACATATGAGTATATATGAGCTTGGAAATTCGACCATACAATTTATTTATTTATTTATTTATTTATTTATTGGCCAACCAAGGCAATTTACTTATTTTAACAGGTTTTTTATTTATTTACTTATTCTAACAGGCTTTTTTTTATTTTTTTTTTTCTTTTTTCTCCCCTTTCCTTGTTTTGGTGTTCGAAGATGTTCAATCCGAAGTGGGCGTAATCCGCCCACCTAAATTACATTATTTCATGAACACGTCAAAAAGGAAAGGAAAGAAGAAAGAAAAGTAAAAGTAAAAGTAAAAGTTACTTACATACTAGAAAAGAGGAGAGTTCAGAGGTTGGGTAAATTAGGCAGAGAAAAAGACTTGTATAGAGATCGCTTGAATGAGAATTTGGACATGGAAGGTGAGTAGTGTCCGGATATAGTATTAAATTTTCTACAGCAACGGTTGATGGGTTCATTATATGCATATGCAGTATGATGCTGATATTCAGTTAACAGCCGAGTATGCCTTGTACGTCTTAACGGGTCATTGAGAGTAATCTTGTTAGAGATATATTCGCAGTTAGTTACACCGCTCAGAACATCGAAAGTAAAGCATGTATCCAATACCGTTCTTCTTGTTGATAGCGGTATCAAATTTAATAGGGTGAGTCTGTGTTCATATGGTGGAAGGCTTCCATAATCGCGGGGGTTATAAGTTTCTCTCAGAGCGAATAGTAAGAATTGTTTTTGAATGGATTCGATTCTATCACAATGGGATCCAAAAACTGGATTCCAAATTATGCAGCCATATTCGAGTATTGGGCGCACTAGTGCACAGTACAGGGATGTAGTGACCCATACATTCTTGAATTCATATGCTCGTCTTTTAATAAAACCGAGCAGTTTAGTGGCCCTGGATACAATCTTATCGTAGTGTAAATTAAAGCGCAGTTTGTTGTCCAAGACCACTCCAAGATCAACTTTATAATTGACCCTGTTAAGTTCATTACCATTGAGGCGGTATTTGTGATTTATAACTTGGTTTCTACGAGAAAAACTTATCACACTACACTTATTTACATTGAGGTAGAGTTTGTTTTGGGTACACCAGGTCTCAAGAGATGAGAGGTTTAACTGTAAGAAATTGACATCTTCCTGCGATTTAATTACGTGGTACAATTTTAAGTCGTCCGCATACATAAGATGTAGAATATCCTTCAACGCTATGGACAAGTCGGATATGAAGATATTAAAGAGAAGAGGACCAAGGTGACTACCTTGCGGTACTCCAGAGAAGACCTCAATTTTCTTCGACACAATTCCTTGAAATTTAACATATTGGGATCTACCATGGAGATAAGTTGATAGCCAACTAAGTAAAGATCCAGAGAAACCAAATTTTTCTAATTTATGTATTAAGATACCGTGATCAACACGATCAAAAGCTTTACTGAAATCAGTGTAAATGGCATCTATTAGGTAGCCGTTCTCCATCTTGCATAAAACGTCAGAAACCATTATCATGAGGTTAGTGGTTGTGGATCTTCCTTTTCGAAACCCGTGCTGCTGCTCGTTTAGTCTCGGGTTGATAAGGCATGTTAGCTTTTCGCAAATAATTTTTTCAAATAGCTTTTGGATGGCCGACAAAATTGCTATGCCTCTGTAGTTTTCAACTGAGTTTTTTTGACCGTTTTTGTATATTGGTATTAGGTGGGACGTTTTCCAATATGAGGGAAACACTCCAAGAGAGAGTGATTTGTTAAGTATAATGTATAAGGGCACAAGTAGTTGGTCTAAGCATCGCACCAATAACTTTGGGGGAATTAGGTCTGGTCCAGGTCCCTTGGTTGCATCTAAACCCTTTATTGCATTCGATATGTCTTCTTTCGTCAAACTAAAGTTTTCAACCATATGCTGTGAATTCGGAGTGGGGGGAAAAATGTCAGACTGAGTAGTTGGTGGACAAAATACATCCTTAAAATGATCCGCAAAGAGGTTACATATTTCTTGAGGGTTGGAAGAGATAATATTACCTTTATACATGGATGAAGGGTAACCAGCTGATTTTCGTTTCAAATTGACAAAGTCAAAGAATGTTTTGGGGTCTTGAACAATTTTTTCACCAATTAAGCTTGTGTAAAACTTATAAGCTTCTTCAGATTTGATAGAGAACTCTTTTGATAGCTCATCGTATCTGAGCTGCATTTCTTCGCTTAAATTTTCGGCAGTTTTGAGGAGTTTGTAAATTCGGTTTCTCTGGTTTCTCAAGTATCTGAGATTTGAATTTAGCCAAGGTTCAGAAAGTTTGTTTTTTTTCTTTATTTTAGGCACATACCTTTCGATAGCTCTATAAATGTAATTATAAAAACTCGAAACAGCGCTATCTAAGTCTAAGTTCGATAGAACGCAACTCCAGTTAATGCCACCTAGAAGAGATGTTATACTATCGTAATCAGCATTAAGAAAGTCGTACACAATAGAGTTATTGAAGGACTGGGTAAAAGAGATATTTATATCAGAGAAAATTATTGTTAAGGCTGTATGGTGAACTGCGTTAGCAAACAAATTTTCTGCTTCGATGGTTGGACCAACCCTCACTTCGTCGTACGAGTTAGTAAATATTAGATCCAACCACCTACTATTTTGGTTTTGTGTTGCAGAGACTTGCTGTAGATCATTGCTATAAAAAGTACTTATTAATGTAAAGTCTATGGGACTTGAGAGGTTTACAGGAAGAAGATAGTTGTCATTTTCATCAATGACAAATGATATATTTGGACGGTTGAAGTCACCAAAAATAATAACTCTATCTTCTTCATTTAAGGTTTCCGTAAATGTAGTGATTGTCTCACATAACTCATTGTATGATGATTCACTAGAGCTTGGGGGGATGTAAATGACACCAATGTACATATAGAGTTTTTTTCCTATATAAACTTTTACTATACGGTGTTCAAAGAGTTTGTGAGTAGGGGTTTCAATAAGCTCACTTGAAAGAGAATTGTGGATAGCAATTAGTACGCCGCCACCTCGCGAAAGGCCTGTGGAGCAGTAGTCACGGTCATTACGGTAGATAGTCCAATTGCAGTCCAGAATTTCTTCATTTTTAAAAGTGTCATTTAACCAAGTTTCTGTAATTACTAGAACCTTGAAGTGACAAGATTTAGCGTCGATAAATAGTTTATTTAGTTTACCTCTCATACCACCACAGTTGTGATCAAAAATTTTAAGAGAACTAATTGAGTAGGCAGGTTGGCATGGATCCTTGGACATTACTTGAGAAATGTTGTTAGGTGACTTTGACTGATTTCGAGCGATAGGGGTTGTGTTAGGGTCAAAGTTAGGAGCAATAATACTGTTGATGCTCCTTACGTGATTTTTGCAGAAAAGAGACATGTTTAGACCTGACGTGAGTGCCATAGGTGTCAAGGTCCGCATTGACTTGACTAATTGACACTCCAAGTTGCTCGTGAAAGCAATTAAACATGTGACGCAAATCGGACACATCGGTCGGCAGCCCTTCTTGTTGTATTAAAACTTTTAAATTAGTTTTGGTCTTGCCCTCTATGCAAGTAGATTCAGGGGCTTTATGCATATAGGCGAGATACAGACGGACGTTGTTATAGACGCTGTTCTCTCTAAGGCGAGAAAGGGCATATCTACTTTCAGTGTCTGCACAGGAGTTCAATGTTAATTTCACTCTTGGAGGTATTAGAGGGTCTAAAAAGGTTTCAGGGTTACCAGGTTGACTGGAAGGGATGTTATGGAAAGGAGATGAGTCTGAAGTGCGGGGATGGGTGATTGGAATAAACTGACCAACGCGAATATCCGTTTTGCAAAAATTGAAGTAATAAATAAATGTGTTAAGCTGATTTGTCTGATTCAGACAGTGCGTATAAATATGCGGTAAGAAGTTATTAAGTAATTAATAAATTTTGATAATATTGCAGTGAAAAATTAAGATTAACTTACCTTCTTTACTTTTTTTATAAGGGTGGAGGAAGGAGGGTGCTTTACTAAATTAATTTGTGTTCCTTCTTTTTTAATCCTTTATAAGTGTATGAAAATAATCAATATTTTATACAGGGTGTCCCGCAATTGAGTGCAACTATTTACGGAGCTGAAAGGTTGCTGAGCAAAAATTCGTGTGGGAGGGGGGTCTATTTTTACATTCTAAGGAGCTACAGGGTTAATTAAATTTTCACGATTTTAGCTTACGTTATTGTTTCTAGCAGAAAAACTATTTTACATAAAACTTATTTTTCATCTCATTGTAAAGGCAATATAATCACCTTTCTAACGGTATATCAACAAACCCCACCAACTTAACCGTTGCCGAGCTGTACACGTGTGAAGTTGAAATCAATCGATTGAAACTAACAAATTTCAATTTTGAGTGCAAATTTCTCAGAATTTCGCGTAATAAATGAATTTTATTGTATAAAATTTGGTAATTTCAACCGATTGAATTCATTTTCACACGATCACAGCTCGGTAACGGTTAAGTTGGTGAGGTTTGTTGATATACCGTTAGAAAGGTGATTTCATTTAAAATAAGTTTCATGTATGTTAGTTTTCCTGCTAGAAACAATAACGTGAGTTAAAGCCGTGAAATATTAATTAACCGTGTAGCTCCTAAGAGTGTGGAAATATACCCCCCCCCCCTCCTCCCATACGTTTTATGCTCAGCTCGACATAACCTTTCAGCTCCGTAAAGAGTTGCACTCAATTGCGGGACACCCTGTATAGTAGTAAAATATTTTGTGAAAAATTATTGGCTTTTTTTTTGGCAATAATATTTTTTAAGCATAAAACGAACATGTAAAATAACTAATTTACGTTTTTTTTTAGAATTACGTTGTATAAATTTTAATAAATTTGGCGTTCTTTAATAAAAAAAATAAAAAAATAAAAGACAACATTTTTTTAAGAACAAATTTAAAAATTCCTAAGTTATGAACGAAAGGCTTAAGATTATTTTATTCCTACACTTGTTAGTACTAAAGTTCTTTTTTGAGTTTTATTTTATAATAAATCGAAAAATGTGGAATAAATAATAATGATTTTTGGTTTGACGGTTTTTTTTTGTAAAAACTATGCGTTTCTTCTGTGCGACTTTTGGTTACAACAAAAAAAAATTTATTTGTAGATTAATTACGACCTCTTTTCATGAGTTTTAAGTTATGTGTTTAAATAACTCTAATAATTTTTGAAATATTTAAGGTTATATTATTGTATAAAACAACAGGGTATTGTTGTTGTTGGTTGCTTTTCATTAGTTGTTTTCTTCGGAAAGCAGCATTGAGCTTGAATTTGAAAAAATATAACCTTTAATAATTGAAATTTATGGAGTTATATATATATAAACACATAACTTAAAAAATAAACACGCATAGACTATGTTTTAATAAATTTTTATTTTGATTAGTTCATTTTGGGGGTGGGGGTTTATCCCGCGAAATCCCCTGTGTGCACGCCTGTTAATATTACATTCTTTGCTTTTTCTTTGGAGAGGTTTCTGGGTTCTAATTTCATTTCTCGTATTAGCCGCTTGGAAATAAATTTCTTTTTTGGCTTTCAAAACCAGCAGAAATTTCATTTTCAAACCTTGCAACTTTTATCTGAAACATTTTTCGAAATGTGGCTCACTTTTATACCTCAAGATAAAAACTCACCCATAGCAAATGGGGTAAGAATATAGATTTTTAGTAATATCTTTGACTTAAGAAGAGAAATTGGGAAAATTTTTTAAAATACATTGTTTTTACATCTTAATCGCACTGCAAAAATGATAAAATCAATATTTTTTAAAAAATAAATTTTATCAAAAAAATCAAACGGAGTATTTTTTTACGACAAAAAAGAACTAGTTAATTTTTCTGTTAAACTGAAACAACTTTTACTAATAAATGTAATGTCTTATGAAAGGGGGAAAAATACAATTTTGATTTGAAATGATTTTTACAACAGAAACCCATTTTGTGCGAATTTTTAAGAAAACATTCAATAAATAAAATTTTTTTTTTAAGAAAACATTAAAAATTTAAATGCCTAGCTCACAGTACTGTTGAAATTATTTGTATCAAGAAGCATTTTGAGCTTTTAGACAAAAAAAAAAAGTGAGTAATATATAATTATCAAACAGTTGAGATACTTGCACCAAAAAAATAAACTTTTGAAATTATAATGGTTTTGCTTTTTGCATTTTCTCAGGCAAACATGTTCAAAGCACTTAGTTTGTATGGTTTGCATGAACCTAAACAATCGATTGAATACGTCAACCTTAGATTTTTATACTGAAAATCAGATATCTGAAAATTATTCAAATCGGCAAGTGTCACCTGGGGACCTTTCCTTGTTACTTAAGAATGACTAACAAACACTCTTCTAAGACTCTAAGATCGGATCACTTTTTGTCAAAATAAAATAAAAATAAAGCCTTGTTTTTGTGTGTTGATGCTTGGTTTGAAAGTGTTGACTACACTAGTGAGCAATTACTAGAGATACGCATGCAAAACAAATAAATATACAATACACAATAGGGCAATTCACAATCTTGAGTATTTGACATTGCAAATTTATGCAATTGTAAAAATTAGCCATCAATCGTGAGCGGTCTTTTTCGGTTTACTTTGCAATACTTGTTGCAAAGACTAAAATTAATGGCTGATAGCTCATTGACTCTTTAATGAATTTTTTTATTGGGTTTCTCCCGTTTAATTCGTTTTCATTTACATATTTTCCATATCTTTTTTTAATTTTTATTTTTTTGACTTTATTTTTTTGACAATCATCTGTTTCTTTGGAGTTCAGTATTGCATATGTATAGTAAATATAAACAATGGGTTTTAAGTGTTGCATATTTACATATGTAAATGGATCTCTGTATATATTGTTAGTGTAGATTAAAAATATACTCTACCATTTTCCAAATGCTATGATGCAAGACCATTTGCACCTGATTGTGAACATTCTTAATATCTAAATAACACAATAGGGCAATTCACAATCTTGAGTATTTGACATTGCAAATTTATGCAATTGTAAAAATTTGCCATCAATCGTGAGCGGTCTTTTTCGGTTTACTTTGCAATACTTGTTGCAAAGAATGAAATTAACAGCTGATTACTCACTGACTAATGAATTTTCTATTGTGTTTCTTCCGTTTAATTCGTTTTTTTTATTAACTTATTTTCCCTATCTTTGTTTTTAGCGACATTATTTTTTCAAGGTTCATTAATATATGTTAAGTCACTTGAGAGAAAAGCGCTCTTTTTTCGCCTTTGCTCGAACTGTCAAAGTAGCTGTTAGCTAAAAATTGTACAGATTCAGATTGTTTTTTTCTTGATTTCCCCTTTCATCCATTCTGACAGTTCGACCAAGCTTCTCTCAAGTGGCTTAACCTATATTAATCAACCTTGATTTTTTTGACAATCAGCTGTTAGCTTACAGTTCAGTATTGCATGTGTATAGTAAATATAAACTATGGGTTCTTACCCTGTAGGAAAATCAACTAATTTAAAAGTAGTTGAAAAAGTAGTTTTTTGTCAACCACAACTAGTTGAAATTCTGATTTTTTTCCATAGAACGAACTAACATATTTTGTATGGTGATGTCCGCTAAATAAGTCAATTGACTTTCGTCTGCATATATTTTCAACTACTTGTTAAATTAGTTACATTTAAACTATTTTTTTAATTACTTTAAAATAACCAATTGAAAAGTATTTAATATTCCACTTACTGAAGATGAATTTAAAAGCATAAAAATTGTAAAATTCTATACATCAAAGAGATCATTTATTTGATTGTTTTGAAAAATACATAAATCATGAAGTGATGAGGTGTTTGCTGAATGGTTAAGCAATGCATCAATTTCCGTACAGAGTCCAATTTGAATATCTTAAATAATAAAGAATTTTTAAGCGTTTCACAGGGTTTTGCGGCTTTTCACAGGCGTTTCACAGGGTTTTGATCAGTTTTAAAGTGTGTTTACCACGTCTGTCTTGCAATTCAATGTAGTAAATAAAACAATATGTCTTTTTGAAACAAAATGTTAGTGAAAGTAAATAATATTTGATGAAAAAACATGGTTAAATATATATAAACTTGTAATCTAATAAAAATTTGCAAATAAAACATGTCAAAATCAGAGTAGTTGCCGCCTTAATATAATGCAAAGTAGTTTATCAACCAGATGTTTTTAAGTAGTATTTTAATTACTTCATATATAATGCAATAAAAACTATTTAGAATTGAAGTGGATGCCGCCTTAATATAATTCAAAGTAGTTCATATACTAATTTATTTTAAATTAGTTTTTTAATTAGTTGTTCTTAAAAACAAGTTAGTTTATTCCTATAGGGTAGTGTTGCATGTTTAAACAAGCGTAGTAAATGCATGTCTGTATATTTTGTTAGTGTAGAGTAAAAATATACTCTACCATTTTGCAAATGCTATGATGCAAAACCATTTGCACCTGATTGTGAACAGCACTACTAAAAATTTTAAAATACTATTATGTAATTTATGATTTGTTTTTCTGTGTTTATTTGGTGGCAGGAGAGTAGTTTTGCCCTACAAACCGCCCGTGTGCTTCCCTGTAATAAATATATTATTCAATGTATTATTTTTGTGCATGCATTGACTGCTCATTTTGCCTTCTGCAGCTTGAAGCGATGAATAGTGGATTCTATGTTCAATAGCATTGACAAGAACCAAATGGTTGTCTGATGAAATTTATCGAGCATGTTTTGCAACGCAGTCAACATGAGAGGAATTTTAATTTTCCAATCAAGTACATCAACCAAATTTTATATATCATAGAGAGAATGCAAGAGAGGTACGAGTACTAAAAGAAAATTTTTCGATTGAAGGCTGCCAAGCTTGCAGCGCACAGTGTGTCTTTTTCAATTTTAGCGTGCCATAATTCCCTGAAAAAAAATGTAGAATTCGTACAAAAAGACTTATTTTCTCAATAGAAATATATATGTTATTTGAAAATAATATATAAAAGTCAATATAACTTTTGCATATTTTTTGAAAATTTTTTAAAGTTAGAACTTTAAACAAACGAAGAAAAATTGAATGCAACGCACTAAAATTATGCCAATTTTAACCAAACATAACTTTTGAGGTGAAAAAGATAAGTTTTTATATATGTTAATATAGTTAAATTCTAATATGATTTTATAAAAACAAGTTTTTTAAAAAATAAAAAAAAAGACATAAAAATTTAAAGAAAATAAAGTTTTTTTTATCATCAAATTATACTTTAAGCCATTTTCAGTAAGAAAAATCTTAAATGTTCCATAATTTGTGTGAACAAAACTGGATAAAGTCAATTTTGTGTAGGATTAATGTTACAAATAAATTGCACAAATAAAATTAATTTCAACATTATTAATTTTCAGGTTTGTGGTTTTAAGCTCCTTGTGCCTTGCAAGTGCAAACTACTAAGCCAAAATCAATAATTTTATGCATACTTAATAATGATAGTTTAATATATTTAAGATTAAAATTTCATTGTTCTACTTTAAAAACTTTTCACGAAATGACATATTTTATGTTTGCTTAATTTGCTTGCTTCTAAAATCGTGCGCAACAACAAATTCAAGATAAGAAAGTTCAAGATAAAAAGCTATATATTAAGCAGAGATTTAGAAGTGAAATGGGGCTTTTAGTTAACATGCCTAAACAAAAAGGTGGTAATACTAATGATAGACTGCTAGGAAGTTTTTTAGAAATGCTGAGCTATCTTCGGAAATAACCGGCATTAACTTGGAACTTATTCAACGGTTTGGGTTTCCAATAGACCCAACTGCTTTTGGAAAGTTTGCTGAGGAAACAAGGAACCTTTACTTGACTAACAAGGCATGGTACTACATGCCAGTAAGAGTTCATAAGGTAACATTAATAACTTTAATATTCAATTATATAGTTTACTTTATTTTAATATGAAGGTTCTGTTTCATGGCGAAAGGATTATAAGTTCATGCATACTTCCAATAGGCCAACGCTCTGAAGAAGCTCAGGAAGCCAGAAACAAAGATAGCAGACGCTTTAGAGAAAGATTTACCAGAGAAACTTCAAGAATCGACACAAATGAAGATTCGCTGCATAAACTTTTAATTTCTTCCGATCCGTTTAGTAACTCTGCGACAGCCACCCAAATTTCCACGGTCTAATTTAACAGTAGATGTAATAAAACTACTAAAGGCTCCAGAATTTATTGAAGCAAATTCTGATTCCAATTCAGAATAATAAAGGTCAAAAATAAAGAGAAAAATTTTTAACTTATATTTATTGAATTTTCTAGTGATATAGGAAGTAGGATTACATACAGTTGAGGTAGGCGTGGCAGTTGACCGATCACGTCCATTTTTCGCCAAAAGGTTTCAAGTTACAAGGTAAACTTAGATACTAAATTTTATCATTATAGCATAGATACATCCAAACTTATACTAATAATACTTTTCCAGTTGTATGGGTGGTAGGCGTTACAGTTGACAGAGCATGTCCATTTTTTGTGACAGTTATTTGTTTTGTTTTACAAACAAAATTTAAAAATTACCAAACTTTATGTCTTTAGCTATATAACTTTTTGAGATATGAGTTTTGGCACGCTACAATTTAAAAATACACACTGTGCAGCAGAGAGAATTAAGGCACCACCGTGAATGGCATTTTTTCTTTTTTCGGTTACACTTTCAAAGCAACAAATATGGATGTTTAAACAAACACAAAAACATAGATGACATTTCCCAGCAGTCTCGGGCATCATCAAAGAATTGATCTTTGGTGATTTCTTAAAGAAACTTGCTGTATATGCCAGACTGGCAGAATATTCTTTAGCGCGTCTGTCTTGTATTCGTCAATAACAGACTTGCAGAATATTCTTTAACTCATCTGCATTGGTTTCGTCAATAATAAAAAAAAAAAAAAAAAACAAAAAGTACAAAGTAACAACGAAAACATTAAAACACGCGATAGCTCTGCTCACTTGAATTTCTTATTGAAAATTCTTTAATGCGTCCCTCTTGCATTCGTGGTTTTACTTATATTTTGGCGGAATTTTTTCGTTAAAAGTTGTAATATATATTATTTTGTAAGCGTGGTATAATAATGGTCTGGATGACATATATATCACAAATTACAAATTGCAGATAATGTGATCCAAAGAAGCATGTACAATAAAATAACATGAAAGAATTAATAAAAAAGAAACGAAAAAAAAAATGTTTTTTCTTACACTTCTGTCTTCTGTTTATTACCGAAACTTCTCCAACGATTTGGTGTTGTATTCGTGCACGGAAAATGTCAATGTTTCTGTATTGCGTTCTTGCACGAATTTGAAACATTTATATGAGATTTTCGGCAATGAAATGCATGGCCAAATTAGCATGTTTCGTCCATGAATCTTTAAGAACGGAACTACTTACTGTTTCCATTTGCATGAATGTATAAGTAAAGCTCTAGCTGAAACAAAATTAGCTTGGGATTTTTAATTTGATTCAGTTGTTAGGGCAACCAAGGCAAAATGCTTACATATCTGATCTTGCTATCAGGCAATCAGAAAACATAGCAAGCAACATAATTTTTGTTTTCTATTTTCTATTCGTTCCTAACCCTCTGTCCATCTCCACACTGCGTTATTGCAATGTGCTATTGCTGTTATCTACATGTGTTATTGCTGTCTACACTTAAATGAAAATTAATTAATATATTGTGTATTAACATTAAAAGTAGTATAAGTTTAGGTGTTCAATAACTCATTAATTGATAAAAACTGTTAAAAAATAAGACCACGTTAAAAATGCTGGCTGCAGCACTTTCTGTGGGAATAACTTACAAATTTTAAATTGTTACTAACATTCAAATTCAACTTATACACACATTCAACTGAAATAGTAAATGCTATCTTTGTATTTGTGTTTGTGTTTACATTCCCAGTAGTTCCATTTTTAAAGAAATCGTTAGAGGAACATGCTTGATTTTTCCGATTCAAAGACAAGCCATTCTGATTTGGCCACACATTTCATCGACGAAAATCTCATATAAATATTCCACATTCATGCAAGAACGCAATACATTGTGATTTTTCGTGCACGAATATAACACCGAATCATTGGGGAAGTTTCGTTATCAAACAAGGGACAGAAATGTGAAAGAAAAATATTTTTTCTTTTTATTTTAAGTTTGATTTTATTTAATCTTTTTCCTCTGGATCACATTATCTGTAATCTTTGGCATATCAGTAATCCAGGCCATTATTATACCAGGAAAATTTTAATTTTAGTACTCTCGGCTCTCATGCATTCTCTCTAAAATTTTAATACTCTCTGCTTGAACCATATTTTGTTTCTCGCTATTATCCAATAGATGGCTCTGCACAATTGTTTGCCTTCTGATATTGAATTTAAGTCTATGAATGTATTCTTTATATTTGATGATTGTTTTGGCGCAACAACAAAAATGAGAAATATATTTGAATAAACGCAGATTCTTACAAACAATTAGGCAATTCACAAGGCATTGTATAGTTGTATGTTGTAAGTGAAATGTTTTCTCATTTTCTCCCTTATTAGTGAAGCTATTTTTTTGAAAGTTTGGTTGTATTTCTTATTTATAGTGGTTGTCTGATGTGTATAAAATTGGCCTGATCGGACTAGAAGTACGCCTTCCTTCCATACAAAGTTATTTTTGTACATCACATGCGATTATGCAATGCGAAGAACATACGCACAGGAATACAAAGAAATCTAGTTGTCGCTAAGCTGCAATTACAACGGACTGCTGAGGCCTATTCCGCTCAACTCTCGGTTAAGCTCAACCAATCAACCTCTGAATCCGACGACGCCGGCGGACTTTGGGCGCATACATCCCACACCATGCGCGCTGCCGCTGAATAAGACATTGTTTTCTGGCACCTGCAACCTCGGAACCAATGGTACGATCAGGAGTGTCGCATCGCGACAGCAGTAAAAAATGCCGCTTATAGAAAAATGCTGCAGTCAGCTGCAACGCGAGCCGTACGAGAAAACTACCGTGAAAAGAGGAAGGAAGAGAGGCGCCTTTTCAACCGCAAGAAAAGAGAGCAGGAAAAGAGTTAGCGTGAGGAATTAGAGCTATATCAGGGCAAGAAGGATGCACAAAAATTCTATCAACAGGTTAAGCGTCTAACCCAAGGTTTCAAGCCCGCAGCATCCACTTGTTGAGTTTAAAATGAAGATCTGGTTGCAGATACGCAGTGTGCGCTGTGATTGTGGAGACAGCATTTCTCCAATCTACTTACTAGCGTCGATTCCACCAATGCCGCCTATGGATATAGCAGTTCAGCACCACCAATCAACGCTGACGGAGTGGAAATACTACCACCTAGCCATGAAGAGGTTCAAGTTGCTATCCAACGACTCAAAAACAATAAAGCAGCGGGTGCTGACGGCCTGTCAGCTGAATTGTTTAAAACCGGCGGCGATGAATTGATAAGGCGCATGCATCAGCTCATCAGCAAAATATGGCTAGCGGAAAACATGCCCGACGATTGGAATCTCAGCGTACTTTGCCCTATACATAAGAAAGGAAAACTAACAATATGCACCAACTATCGAGGCATCCGTCTTATTTCCATCGCATATAAGGTTCTCTCAAGCGTACTGTGTGAACGATTACAAAAGCACTGATTGTACCTTTTCAGTGTGGCTTTCGACCTGGAAAATTCACCATAGACCAGATTTTCACGCTACGACAAATCCTGGAAAAACCCATGAAAACCAACTTAAGACACATCATCTCTTTGTCGATTATAAAGCTGCGTTCGATAGCCCAAGAATGGATAGCCTATACGCAACAATGTCTGAATCCGGTATACCTGGAAAGTTTGTAAAAAATTACTTTGCAGGATGACGTTGAGCAACACATGCAGCTCCGTCAAGGTAAGAAACGACCTCTCCGAAACCTTCAATGCCGAAAGAGGTTTCAGACAAAGCGAGCCACTCTCTTGCGATCTCTTCAACATGATCATAGAGGGGATCGTACGAAAGGCCAGTGCACTCAGAAAATTCATTTATAGACATAAGGTTGCGGGAAATGAATATTATTTGCGGTAATAGGAAGAAGATTGCTACAACTGATATTTGGTTAATGCAACTGGAATGAAATAAGCACAATTGATTGTTAGTTGGCGCGAATGATCGTTGCTTCGCAGCCCGCTCATTTTCAAATGTTTGTTCAGTTGAAATGAAAATATGACATGTTAGTTGCTTGAACCTCGTAGTTGTATTTATTTCAACACCCCTTGCCATTACAAGGAACGTAATGTGTCTGAAATAACTAACTGGAGCTATTGCCAACAAGCGGACAATACTAGTCATTGTAACAACCACATTGTAAACATTATTATCATGTCCATAGCATTATTTTTACGCTGCAATCGAGTTTTAAATTTTATTAAATCAGTCGCTCCCTTTAGTTGCGTCAACTTCAACAGCCAACCTTGCAACTGCAAGTTTGTCAAACCATCCGACTTGTCGAGTGAAACAGACATACGTTCACAAACACGAAGTTGCGTTAGCCGACCTTGATCGCAAGAGGCTTGCATTTCATTTCTCAAAGTTGTTCAATGTGTCCGGACGGAATTTTTGTAGTGTTTGTCGTTTTCTTGAATAATTTGTAAGAGGAACAATCAGTAGGTAAGTTAAATAAAATTGTTTTTTATCTATATACGCATAAAGAAAGACTGAGTTCCTAAATGCATTTATGCAAAGCATCAGTGACTTTCTATTTATTGGTGCTTATTTTTAAGCACGTTTCAGTTTCGCAGTTTCGGTAAATCTGCTTAGCACCAGTTCAAAGAAAAAGATCACTGATGCTTGCATAAATGCATTTAGGAACTTTGCACGATTACAATTTCCTGGGCGCCGCGATTTGAAAGTATTTGTTTTATCAACCATAAAAAGTGCTATAACCATAAAATTCTGTGCATTACTTTTGAAGATAACACATATTACATATTAGGCACTTTTGACGGTTCACCCTTTCACGAAATAACCAAAACACGAAACATTTTTATAAAAATCCGTGCGATTTTTATTTTGCACACTATGCATTTTACGCGTAATGTACACTTGATGGTTCAACCTTTTAAGAAATAACTGAAACATGAAAAATTTGTATAAAACAATTTGCACGTTGTAAGTGGAAAAACATTTATATCTTCAAAAGTAATGCATCGATTTTATTGTTAATATCTTGTTGAATAGGTAATAGATAGACTTTATTTTGATACACATAATGTTTATTTTTGTAGTGAAACTAACAAAAAACAAAATCACAAGTTTTTAGGCCCATTTTCCTAACTTCTGACGTCTATAATTTTAAAACTACTTGAGATGGCGGAGATGGATGGAAAAAATATCACCTGAGTTGTGCAGTTTTAATTTATAAATATAACCTTCGGCCCAATTTAAAAAAAACACCGGTGCAATGAAAAATGCTTTTATGAAGTCTGCCAATGTAATAAAATGTTCTTTGTTTTCTATATTATTTTATATTTGTAATGTTCAATTCATGTACTGTAATGTTTCTGATTATATTTTATTTTTTATAAAATAAAAAAATGTAAGTTTTATCTTGTGTATAACATATTGTAGATTGTTTAACCTACAAAATGACCTACAGTCAATAACCGTGTGGAGGTCGAACCGATCAATGGGTAAGTTAAAATAACCAAATTTTAGTCAAAATAATTGACAAGTCGGTTCATACAACCGAGTGGGAGTCAAAATGGATAACAAGTCCATTCATAGAATCGAATGTAGGTTAAAATGACTTACTTATCCGTTCACACAATTGAGTTTAGGTCAAAACAATTTACAAGATCGGTTATTTAACTGAATGGAAGTTGAAAGGATAAATGGGTTCGTTCAGAAAATCGTGAGCGCAGTGCTTACAACGGAATGCCTCAGTCAAGGCTATAGGACACTACGTAGTTGTGGTGATTACTTTTTAAAAGTTATCAACAATCTACTAAGTCGGTAGGGCATCAATTCGGTTGCGACAGTGGATATAATTCTCTGTGTGTGTGCATCGTAATTGCACCATTTTCTACAAAGATGTCCAGCTCCTCGCGTATGCTGATGATTTTGATATTGTCGGCAGAAACAAGAGAGATGTTACCGAGAGAGATCGAAAAGGAATCAGCCAAAGTGGGTTTAACGATAAATGAGGGTAAAACAAAGTAAATGCTGTCTACAAACAAGGGAGCGCGGTGTTTAAACTCGCACGTTTCATCCGGCAGCTATAACTTTGAAGTAGTCAAGGATTTTGTATACCTTCGCACCGCCATTAATAACAATAGCGAAGCCAGCCTGGAGATAAAGCGAAGAACAATAATTGTTAATAGGTGCTACTACGGGCTCAGTAAGCAACTAAGTTCCAGAGCCCTCTATCGACCGACAAAACTAACACTCTACAAGACCCTCGTTCTACCTGTGCTTCTTTATGGCGCAAACTGACGCAGCTGTTCTGGGGGTGTTCGAGAGAAAAGTTCTTCGCAAAATCTTTGGTTCTGCTGGAGTCGGCGATGACTATCGCATCCGAATGAACCACGAGCTGTATGAGCTCTATGAAGACATTGACGTAGTTTGGCGTTTAATTGTTCAGCGACTGCGCTGGCTGGGTCATGCCTATCGTATGGACGACGAAGTTTCAGCGAAAAAGGTAAACGAGGCGAGTGTCGTTGGTTAACTTGTTGTATCCGATTGTTATATCCGAGGCGCCTGGCGAGAGCTAATGAGGTCGACCAAAACCCGGGTTGTTATGGCCACCTAAGTAAGTACTTAAGTAGATGCCTCAAATGTATTCGAATTATGAACATGTCAAAGTTCAAGAAATAAAACTTTTATTCAATTTATTTTGAAGAAAAATTGGTAAAAAGAAAAGAACATAAATATTTTAAAGTGAACAGTTTTGGTTTTTAAAGTACCTTGTATCACATTAAATAAATTTAAAAATATATTAAAATATTAGCTTATTTTTTTAAAATAATATATTTTTGAAATATTGTTTTAATTTATATATGCAAAAATTTGTTATTCCAAAGCAAAATTATTTCAACTGTTCTGATAAGCTTATATAATGCTCGGTTGCATATTCAGACCCTTTTTTCTTTGAATAAAATTACCATTTTGTTGACTTCAAAATGGTGATAATAAGATTTATTTTAGTCACTTCTAATTTACATGCTTTGAAAAAAAATTCTTAACTTATCTCGGAATTCTACTAAGTGTGGCGGCCGTGGTGCAGTGGGTAGAGCGTGTGGCCCATACGCCAGAGAACCCTGGTTCGAATCCCAACTGACACAGAAATTTTTTTCAATTTAATTTATTTTTCGGCCGTCACCTCTTTGCAGACAATGGCAAACCTCAGAGAGTAAAAACTGCAATGAAAACCTGCTTGAGATAATAAGCCGTTCGAAGTCGGCATAAAACTTATAGGTCCAGTACTCAATCATTTGTTTTCAAAAATTTCACAACACACACAGCATAATCGATCATTAGAAGATCGGTCAAAGTAATTTCAAGGGCTGAAATGGCCATTTCGATTTTTTTTTTTTTTTATACAGCTCGTGGTTCATTTGGATGCGATAGTCATCGCCAACTCGAAAAGGACCGAAAATTTTGCGAAGAACTTTACTCTCGAACACCTCCAGAGCAGCTGCGTCAGTTTGCAAAACTATCCATGTCTCAGCGCCATAAAGAAGCACAGGTAGAACGAGCGTCTTGTAGAGTGTTCCCTCTGAACCATAAGCGAAGGTTTTGAGTAAGGTGAGAGTTTTGGGAACGTTTTTGGTTAGAATTTTTTTTTTTTTTGAATTTTTTCTTTTTTATTTTGTCGATTTTGAAGATTAAATTCGTGACAGCTTTTCCAATAAAGAAAAATTGTACATATTTTGCGAAAATTAAAAACTTATTTTGAGTCGAAAATGAATCATTTTTGTATCATTTCAGTAGGTAAGACTTCCTTGGAAATGAACCATTTTTTGTTCATAAATGAGTTCGGAAATGAAGCATTTATGTTTCTTTTTTGCATTCTGAAATGAGTTCAATAAAGAATAATTTTTTTATCATATCAGTAGGAAACAATTTCTCATAAACGAACTATTTTTTGTTCATAAATGAGTTCACATAGAATCATAAATGTTACTTTTTATATTCTAAAATGAGTTAAATAAAGGAACTTAAAATGAAAATGTTGACCTTCGTACAAACGTCATATGAACTTTTTTACCAGTGCGAGATGGATATAATGCTACACTTATGAAAATTTTCAACGTTTCAACATTTCTATCAAAAATTAAAATCAAGCCCAAATAGAATGAAAACCACGAAAACATTCCATGCAAAAAAGTAATAAAATAAATTCCCCAATTAATAACTTAACTATTTTGATATTTCATATCTAATTTGGAAGTTTGTCAAATTGGAAAACAATCACGCCTTTTCCCCTTTGAAACATCAATATCATGAAAAACACAATTCCACCCCAGGTATATTAATCCTATTAACACAATGATTAATATGATCTCTAATTTTAGTAATAATCATTTCCTCTTTAACAAAATATCGATATGTAATTATAAATAGTATTATGCAATAATAAAATTTATAATTCAAAAAGGTTCTTTTTTTTAACTCATTACTGAACAAAAAAAGTTTTGTTTTTGAGAGGCAATTCAGTCCAAAGATTGATACAAAAAAGGTTCATTTTCGAGTGCCGAAAAAGAAGTTTTGTATGGTTCATTTTTGAACTCATTTAAGAAGAAAAAACAGTTTGTTTCTGAGAGGCATTTTCGTCCGGCGATTGATTCAAAAGGGTTCATTTCCGAGTGCCGAAAAAGAAATTTTTATGGTTCTTTTTCTAACTCAGTTCCGAACAAAAAAAAGGATAATTTATGATTCTTTTTTTAACTCATTTGCGTTCGGACAAAATAAGGTTCGTTTTTGAGAGGCATTTTAGTCCGATGATTGATACAAAAATGGTTCATTTATGAGTGCCGAAAATGAACGTTTCTATCCGAAAAGGTTCATAAATGAATTCAAAAACGGTAGGTTTGGTTCACTGGGTTAGTTTTGTCGATCGAGAGAGGGCTATGGAACTTAGTTGCTTGCTGAGCCCGTAGTAGCACCTATTAGCAATTATTTGTCTTCGCTTTATCTTCAGGCTGACTTCGTTGTTTTTATTAATGGTGGTGCCAAGGTATACAAACACCTTGACCTCAAAGATTAGCAATTACTTACTTACTTACGCAGGTGGCCGTAACAACCCGTGTCCAGGTTTCGGCCGACCTCATCAGCTTTCGCCAGGCGCCTCTGCTTTACGCGCCATTTGTTAAAAAGTGTCATTTTTAAAACTTCTGATAAACAAAATTTTCAAATATTACCTAAAAATATCGCTAGAATATATTTTGTGTATTACATTTATATTTTGCTTGGTATAGATAAATCCCTATTTGGCTATGGAGAATTCAAGATTAGAAGATTTTTTTGTGACGTAATTCGTCATCTTGCACTAAACGTCATCTTTCACTTGTTTTATTTTGCACTAAAAAAGTTCTAGCAAGCGGCATTTTAACATATATCTAAAGTATGTTTCAGGAAATTTATTAACTGGCTTAATTTGGTTGCATTATGTTAAAAAAACACTAAAACCCATTTTAGTCATTTGTTGACTAAAATTAAATAAACGACTTAAGAATCACTTGATGTAATGGATTGATTGTTTATACATCCAGATTATATCAAATTTCATATTGTTAACATATTGTCTGACAAACCACAAAATTTAAGGGAGTGCAAGGAATGAATACAATCACTTCACTTAAAAGACTTCACAAGGGATATAACAAGTATTTCTGATAATCCATTAAAATAAATTCAAAGCACTGAATGAAAATTGAGATGGTCTGAGAATATCTATAAGCGGAAAACGACAAACGCTTAAATTGAAAATGATGATCCATCAAAACAATGCAAGTCGCTCTCTATGCAATTCAAGAGACTTATCAATTAATACGTTAAGCTCATCAATAGAAAAATACCCCTATTAGCAGCAGTAGAAGTCATGCGATAGAATTATCATAAGCTTAACACCAACAAATTCTATCAAATAAAGTAAAAAAGAAAAAAATAAAAAAAACACTTGAAATTAGCAGTCACTTCAGTCACACGGCGAAGACACACACACACACTCAGTGGGTGGTTGTGGCAACTTCCGTTTCACACATATACACTTCGTTGGTCCATTGAAGCATTTCCTGCTCTACTTAATACGATGAGTTCTAAAATGAATAAAAGAGAATCACCAAAAGAATAATCATTTGTAACTAATTATTCGAGCATTATTCAGAATCATTCAAGTGTTAACGGTAACGACGAGTGGCAACAACAACGAAGCAGGCATCAACATCAGCAACAACCAAGGTGACCACAAAACACACACAATACAATCAAATCATATAAGAGCATGATAATCTATGTATGTAGGCACACTCTTCCTCAACCCGCTATCACAATACAACCCGACGATTGAATCCAGAGCTATTCATTCAAGTTGCAATAAAAAGATTAATGCCCGAAGGTGTTATTTAACGAGTAGAGCATTGAGCAGCGCATAACACGGTTTCCGAGTCACTTGAGTGAGCTACGATTCCAAACAATATCTTCAAGGGTGGTCTACGCGATATTATAGCGAGTGTGCCATATAATTTTTTTTTTCTGAAAATATTCATGCTTTCAGGCTTTTTATGCACATTTAAATTTTGTAAAAATTAAACTTTGAGTGAAACAGAAGAATAACTGACACAATTCAAAGATGCTCATTGAGTGGTGCTCTTTGTGGGAGCTACAATGAGTATTGCAGCTAGTAGACCCACTCGAAAGCAACCATTTTCTTGGTGCTCATCCAATCGCAAGACAAACACAGCTTCTTGAATTCTGCTCAACCAATGGGAGCATTTGTAGCTATATTCAGTAAGATACTTAAAGAAGATTCGGTATCTGTGTAAGATTAAGATTTTTTTTTTCTTGCTGTTAAGCAGAGTGGAGTGGCAGAGGTTGTAGATTACTTAAATATTATTCGAACTTTGAGCAAACTAACCATTTCGAGTTTCTATATTAGACATAAAATAGACTGAACTAAAAACATACTTCAAATTAAAGATAGAGTTCTTTGTCCTAATGAATCACTCATTAAAATTAGTTCAATGTACAAGTTCACTGCTTTTATGAAGCTCTGTTCCTAAGTTTAAGTACAAGTTCAGACGCATAAGAATCGCATGTTCAATATAAGAAACTAGTTCCTAGTCGTCACAATCATTGAAATAATGTAATCACAGATTCAAGAAGTAGATAATTTGCTTTATGGAACATTGTTAATTGCCTCTAGGAACTCATACATATACATACGTATACTTTATGTAAATGTTCATAAATTTAAAGAACTGAAACCATGAACGAAGAAACAAAGTTTATTGTCCCAAAGAAATTCTGCATTGTATTAAAGTAAGATGTTCTTAAATCTTGAGAACTGATTCATTGAATGATGGGACACAGTTTGAAGAACAGTAGATATTTGTTTGTAAAAAGAAAAAAAAAAAGAAATTTCAAGAATTTATTGACCGCATTACTCACTCATCAGAAGTTTTTCGAGAAAACAAATGCGGAATCATAGTAGTTTTTCAAAACAATTGATTATTTTTTGATTTAATTAATATGTGTTTTGGATGTAAGAACAAGTTCTCAACCGTTAACGACTGTATACTTAAATCAATATGTTGTACATTAATCGCAAGAAAGAGTTATTTGAAAGTAAAACAGAGTTCTTACATTAAAAAAGAATGCGTTTCTTATTCAATGAATGTGTCAACTAAGTTTTGAAGCAACAACAAAAATGAGAGAAACGCATATAAATGAACACATATTTACACAAGTAATGAACAGTACATTGAAAACAAATAAAGCTTTAAGAAAATAAAGCTTTTGTTTTTTACGTTAAATAATTTGCGTTAAAATCTCCCCCGAGAATCTTAGGGATTTTATCTTCGAATCTACCAAGAGCATCAGAACATGTTTGACATTGTATTTTTTGCGAATTCTTGTAATTTTGAAATTCTGACGAGGGATTTGATTTCAAATCTGATATCACAGTTTTAAAATTCATTATGAGGGTGCCACCACATATATTTTTTGTATTTTAACGAGTTCAGTGCTGTGGCGAACGCTTAGTGAAAAAGGTTGCTGAATCCGAAACCGTTGCCAGAAATTAGATGTACTCGAAAAAATAAAAAAATTTAGATGGCAACCCTACCCGTAGTTTTTAATTTTAAAATTCTGACATCAGATTCGAAATCAGCGACCCCCTAAAACTGCTAAATAATGTTTGAAACTCTGAAAAATTTTATTAGGACATTTTTTAGTACAGCCAACTTTTTTATTTTTAGAGACATGTCAATGTTTTTGGTATCATTGAAAAAAAAATTGAATAAATTACTAAATTGACCTCACGAAAAAATTTCATTTATTACGCGAAATTTTGAGAAATTTGCACTCAAAGTTAAAATTTAGTAGTTTCAACCGATTGATTTCATCTTTACACGAGCACTGCCCGGTAGCAGCTAATTCGGTTTTGTTGATTTACCGTTAGAAAAGTGATTTCATTGCCTTTGCAATGAGCTATCAAAATAAGTTTCTGTAAGTTTGTTTTTCTGCTAGAAACAGTAACGTGAATCAAAGGTGTGAAATATTTATTAACCCTGTAGCTTCTAAGAATGTTAAAATAGACCCGCCTCCCATACGATTTTTTGCTTAGCTCGACATAACCTTTCACCTCCGTTAATAGTTGCCCTCAGTTGCGGGACACCCTGTATATAAGACCCATTATTGAGTTTTCACTAATGTGTAGTGGGCGTAATTTTGGGCGTATGCCAAAAAAAATCAATAGGATTAATCTTTGTGTTCATATGAACGTGTATACCAAATTTTATTCGATTTCTATGTCATTTTATACATGTATAAGAAATATATAGCTCAAGCTAAGGCTTAAAAAAGACAAAATATCAATCCCGAATATCTCGAGAATTTGATCTGATTTGAAAAAACTGAGTATGCCATCGTATTTTACGACGAAAAATTAAGTTGTGGTGTCTCGGCGTTTTTGTGTGTCATTTCAAAAGTTGGAAATTTACCTACAGTGTGGTCTGACGTTCTAGAAAAAAACTGAGTACTCAGATTAAGTACGCTTGAGCTCACGTTTTGCGTACGTATTGATTTTCCGTACCATATGGTGATATTATATGTGGAATATGACCCGAAGAACTTTTCTAAAAAGATGTACTTTTAAAAGTTGCACTGTGTCTTGTGTCACTGTGTAGTTTGAAAAAAATTATTTATCTGAAGTGGAGTGATGTGTAACACGTTTTTATTTGTTCCAATAATATATAAAGAAATTTTATTTTTGATTGGTTTAAAGGTCATCCCTTGGAGGAGAACCAATTCACAGTATTTTCATGGCTGTTGAGTATTTTGATAAATGGATAAAGTAGACTAAAAATTTCAGATATGGTTTTTTCGATTTTTTTCAAATCGGTAGGGTGATATGTAACAACAAAAAAATGTTGGTTTAAAGACCAGGAACAATAATTTTTTATGTTTATTTTGACTTTTTATCTTTAGTAGCAAAACTGGAAATGTAAAGGTTTCTACGGAGTTGTTAGAACTCAGCTTTTCATTGATTTCCTATCACGGTTGTATTTTGGACTGGGCTGCATAATATTAACTGGGCCGCTCTCTTTTAATGCCGTTGATGTGATTGCATTTCAGAGTTTGACGTTGTGGCCTCTTTAATGGCAATTATAATGTGTTAGTTGTGTTAGATGTGTTACACATCACCCGAATATAAGCCAACTTTTTCTCATTGATGGAATTTTACCACAACATGAAAAAAAATATAAAATCTTTTGTTATATTTAAAGATATTAAACAATACCACATTTTACATCTACACACTTTTAAAATCTGATGAAATTTATCCCAAGCGCAATTTTCTTGTAAATTAAAAACGGCTTCTTAGATTTCTAATTAAATGTATGTCTGCCTACTTCCAACACTTATGAAGAACTTGAAGAACATATAACATATGAAGAACATATCACAGTTGTACCCCAACTCACCTTATATAAAAAAAGTAATAATCGTGCCTTAATGCATATGCAAGCATGTGGTATATTTTGTTTGTTGAGTACATATTTTTTATAAGCTGTCAAAAGAAACATATCACAGTTGTACCCCAACTCACCTTATATAAAAAAAGTAATAATCGTGCCTTAATGCATATGCAAGCATGTGGTATATTTTGTTTGTTGAGTACATATTTTTTATAATCCAAAACATAATTGTTGTTCATGTGTAGGCTTCAACACTGACGAAGGACTTCATTTTTCAAAAAGTTCGGCTCTTCCATTTTCAACAACGATTCTCTGAATTGAAAAATAACTTACAATTTTTGTTGTTTTGACCAAAATTTTTTTGACACATTGGTAAATTTTTCGACTTTTCAGCACTTTATAATACTTTTCTAATTTTTTTAAACTAAGTTTACGTAACAGGTAAAAGGTTTGAAAGTTACATAAATATTTTCGACTAAATGGGTTAAATAAAGGCTATCTTTTACATTTGAAAATATTTTTGCACATTAGTGTGGTCCTTATTGCTAAGAAAAATATTTTTTTTTTCTTCTAATTTCATGGTTCAACTTATTATTTGAATATATACCTACCATAAAAAGCTAGTAAATTGTTTTTTTTTTTAAGTGTTAAATGATATTTAGAGGTCGCTACCAAGGCACATTGGTACAAATGGCAAGAAAAAGTGGCTAAAACTAAAAGACGACCTCTTAACTACAGGAAATCAGGTACCTATGGGTTTTTGGGGTAGATAAACACGAATCTGGTATCAAAAATTGCAAATTTAAAATGACGGCTAATATCAGTCCAATTCAACTAAAATTTGGTACTCAAGGGTTTTCGGGATCACAAATGTAGAGCCACAAATTGGAAACAATTTAAAACGGAACTAATCTTTTATGTTTAAATGAACTTCTTAGTCCTCTATCACATATCCGAAGCCCATTCAAATCAGCGAATGATATCAAGGAACGTTTTCTTGTGAGAGGGCTAAGCTTTGACAAATGGTATCGACCTCTAAATCATATAAAAAATTAAAACATATTTAGATGTATATAAACAAATAATGACATGCCGCGATGATAATTCAAAAATCGAAAAATAATTTCATATATTGTTTACCGGCGACAGTGGCGGAGTGGGTATAGTGTGTGACTCTTACGACAGAGAACCCAGGTTCGAATCCTCCAACTGACACAGAAAATTTTTTCAATTGAATTAATTTTTCTGTTCGGCCGTCATCTCTCTGGAGACAATTGCAAGCCTCAGAGAGTAAAAAAACTGCCATGAAAAGCTTCTTGGGAACATAAGCCGTTCGGAGTCGGCGTAAAACATGTAGGTCCAGTTCTCGATCATTTGTGTTCAAACCTTTCACATCACACACAACACAACTGGTCATAAGAAGCTCGGTCAAAGTCCTTTCAAGGGCTGAGATGGCCATTTCGTTTTTTTTTTATATTGCTTACCTACGAATTTTTATGACATTTCTGAAAACCCGAAAGCGGTCCTTTCTGCATAATTTCTTAGAAACAAATCATTTGATTTGGATGAAATTTTTTGGCTTAAGTCTACTTTAAAGAACCAGCTGAATTTCAAGGGGTCAGGCTTGAGGGCTCTACCTTGTACGCATGATGCAATTATAATTCTGCCATGCCTTGTACTAAGCAACTTTATGAAATTCAAGCGGATTCATTGAACTAGTCTTGTTCTAATTTTTTTTTTTGTGATAGTCTAAACCCCAATGCATTGGAAAAACCTCTCAAACCAATCGTTATTAAATTTTTTTATTTCAAAAACACTTAAAACATAACTTTAAATGCTTTAATCTTGAAAGCACTTTTTCGCGATTGGTTGTAATTCAATCAAAATTCAAAAAATTGTGCGATTTAAATACAATAAATATGTGGTAGTTTTTGCACCACATATTTCAAACAGCAGTCATTTTCGTCGGTACTAGAATCATGAGGGAAGTTAAAAAAAAGGAGCTATTTCAAGTAGTAAAAAATACTTTTCTTTTAATTTTGATATTTGGATGCTACAGTTCAGTTTTTTTTTTAACAACCTCGACAGGGGCGTAGCTACCGCCGTATCTTTGATACGACTGTGTATAAGCATAAGTTCGTAAAATGTCATCCACAATCTCACTCAAACTCTTTGACCGTACGCTAATCATTATATGGATTCATTCACATATATATCAATATGATCGTACATGAGTTTTGGACATGTTTGCGCAATAATGACCCTTCAAGTGCTCTCTTCAAATTTTTTGTAAATTTACTACATCTTTATTAAGCAATAGCAAGATAAAATTTCAAACTGAGTGCTTTAATGCCAATTTAATACACTTATTCAGTATATTACATCTCAGTATAGTAAAAGTTCTAAGGAGCTTGTAGTTTTACTACACTTTTGTATTTATTAGAAACGTTAGTTTACTAAACATGTGTAAAATTTAACTTTGTAGAGTAACATAAATTATTATTCTTTTTACACAACTTCTGCTTGTATTTCTGCTATTTTTTGTGTTAATTGAATACGTTTTATAATATTGTTGATGTATATTTATTGGTTGCACTTACATATGGGAAATTGAACTGCTCATTTCAGTTCTTGTGTGTAATGTGAAATCGACGATTAAATTTTATAATTAATAAATAGAATAAATATTTTTTTAGAAATATTTGATTTTATTTATTTCAAATTAATAAAAAATAAAAAAAAATATTAAAAAAAATTCAATGATTGAAAATTTAAAACTGTTTGATAACTAAAGCACTATTTATGATATTTATTATCATACATATACGCGTATATTTGTTAGTAAAAACATTTTTTTTTTCTACGATGATTCAAATGTATGAAAAGTAATAAATACTTAATTTTTATGCAAAAAGAAAATTTATATTAATTAATTTATATGCAAGCAAAAAATTTTGAGGAAAACAATTAATTTACGGTAAATTTAATAATTTGAACATTAAATAAAAACCATGTATCGCAACCGAATGGCGACAAGCGATTAATGAGTTAAAATTGTCGATACTATCAAAAGCTATCCAAAATGTGAGAGTAAAAAAAAATCCATCCAAAAAATATAGCAAAACACAAGGAAGTACGGAAACGCTTTTCAGACTAAAATTGTGTAAACTGTCAAATGAAGTCATTGCTGGCTTGATGTGAAACATTGGCAGCGCAGACAACATGCTTAAAATGTGTAAAAATATTGAAATAAATTCTCAAATTAACATTTGTGTTAAGTTTTTACACAATTTGCCATTCTTCCATCTACAATGCCTTCACTCTAATAGTTTGTATTTATTTTAAAGAACTTCTGATATTTTGCAATTTTTTTTGCTTAACAGCTAAATTTCAGCAGTCTGACACTTTTAGCACTTTTGCCAGAAGAAATTTCTCGAACAAAAACTTTTGACAGGGAATGGAAATTTTTTACTCTCTCTATTGTACTCTCTTTTATCATTTTTTTCGAGTACGGGAACGCTTTTCGGACTAAAACTTGCAAAACTGCTAAATTGGACTAAAACTTTAGAGTAAGGGAACAGACCTTATGTAAACAACTTGTCGAGAAGTCTTAAAAATAGTAAAAGTAAAATGTAGAAAATAGTTGAACTCATTGAAACGTTAAATATAATAAAATATTGGCAACACAGGACGGTCAATGCGGGATTAATAAACTGACTGTATTATTACTGATAAAATTCAATAGCCTAGCATCCAGCCTTCCGGAGGTTATTACAGCTGAAGGAAGTTTTTCGAAATTTAAACTGATAAAAAGTTATCTTAGGACTTCTATGCATAGAAATAAGAGATAAGAAAGTGGCGTTCCGGAAAAAAAGTGAGGCATTTTTCTTACTGGTGTATGTTCACACAAATACAGAAACATTCACTCAGCGCCGTATTCGGTTGTTGCGTACAGCTACGCGCAATTTTACCGCGTATATTGCAAAAAGAGCAAAATTTAAATTTGGATTTTAATTTAATTAATAAAGAGTGAATTTTTCATTATATGCAGATTTGAGAACAAAGCAAGTATCTAATTTTCAATAAATGTTTTTAGTTTAGTTGAAAATCCATTCAATAGTTTAAAAGAAAGCAGTTTTCCCGCACTCCTGTGCGAGTGGCGGATACGCGACTTTGCACGCCAAACGACGATATTAATAATTCAATTAAAATTTTAGTCACTAAAGTGTTAAAAATAATTTAATTATAATATATTTTATGCAAAATAGATTTGGTTTTATCTAATAATTTTGTTTGAATTCTAAGTTTTGATTTTGAATGTTTTGTCTTAAATGTGAGCGAACTGAGCTAAAGAATAATTCTATATGGTATATATAATGCCAATAAAAAACAATTAACGAACAAAACGTTTAATTAATTTACTCGTGATAGCAAAGGCGCCCTGTAAATATATGACACCATGAAAAATGAATGCGCCCCATAGAAATAAAAAATAAGGATGTGCTGTTGTGCTCACATAAACTGTACGTGTACTGAGGCATTTTTTCAGATGTCAGAGCTTGAAATTTGTGACATTTGCTCTTGCCGAGCAAAACAAAACAAATTTATAAGCTATCGGATCTGTCAAAGCACAAGCTTCACTTCAGGGGCGCATTCATTTTTCATGGTGTCATATATTTACAGGGCACCTTTGCTATCACGAGTAAATTAATAAAACGTTTTGTTTTTTTGGATGTAAGAACAAGTTCTTAATCGTTAACGATTGTACATTGAAATCAATATGTTGTACATTAATCGCAAGAAAGAGTTATTTGAAAGTAAAAACGAGTTCTTACATTAAAAAAAAATGCGTTTTTTAGTCAATGAATGCTTTCTTTAACATTTCAAGTAAGTTTTTTAGCAACAAAAAAAATGAGAGAAACATTTTTAAGAACGCATATTTGTACAAGTAATGAACAATGCATTGAAAACAAATAAAGTATTAGTTTTTTATTTAGAATTCGTTTTTTACGTTAATTTATTTGAGTTGAAATCTCCCCCGAGGATCATAGGGATTTTATTTTTGCTTCTACCAAGAGCATCGGCACCAGTTTGACTGCACAGAAAAAAATCTCAACATAATATTTCTGAATTTCCTTCAAAAAACCTTGATCAGAAATTATAAGAATGGATTCATAAAATTTAAGAAAAAATTCATATTATGTGTGAATGCAATTAAAAAATCTCGTGAACTCGTTCACAATCATGATATCCTTTAAGAATGCGTACATAAATATATATTATGAATTGTGTTCTTGAAATTTTTTTCATTATTTTTAAAAACGAATCTCAACATTTAATAATATGGTTAATGCAAGAAATCAAATATGAAATCAACTAAAATTAATTAAATTCCCAATAAACCACAAATGAACTCGAATTATTTTCGAATTAGTAACGAAACCAAGAACTCGAGTCAGATTTCTCTTATTCGATTCGAATTTGAGATTAATCCAAGAATTTTTAAAATAGCGAAAATTTGTATATAAAAATTCCATATTTCTAAGAAGAGTAAAAATTAAAACCGCTTTCTAATTGGGATACTTGAAAAGATAATGACCCTTCCTTAAAGTCAGCAATATTAATTTCATATATTTCATGATCATATATTTTTTCATATAACATATTTAATATATATTTTTTTGTGTTTCACATATGCCTTGCTCTAGTTTTATTTTATAAATTTGAGCACAAAATTGTATTTTTTCGTTGACTTATGTTACGCTTAATTCCATATAAGAAATTTTCATATATAAATGCACTGAATTTATTTAATGATCCAATATTTCGAGCATTGTCTGTTTGTTTAAGTCAAAAACTTTCATAATAATCGATTTGGGTAAGCAATGAAAATTTAAAAAATTTTGTTTCAAAATAAATTGCTAAAATTATTCAAAAACGATTTGTTAATTTTTAAATTCTCGTTTCGTAAGTGATTCGATTATATTGAAAATCTCGTTTCGAGAATGAAGTGTGCATTTCTCCCGCTCTCGGATTCAATAGGAAATCGAGAACGAACTTTGTTTTCGAAATTAATATCCGAGATCTCGGTTTCACCTCGAATTCGAAACGAGTTCGTTTGGCTTATTAGGTTAGAAATGATTTTAAAGATGGATATGATGTATATATAGAGAATGATGAGATATAGAGAAGGCATTTTTTGTGATACCCGTAATTTTTAGTAAAGCTTCTCTGTCGTACTTATTAGAATCTTTTTAAAACTTACAGAACTATTTGATTAGTTCTATAATTAGTAATTCTATAAATGCAATTACAAATACAAATATAAAATACGAAATACAATTACAATTACAATTACAAATACAAATACAAATACAAATACAAATACAAATACAAATACAAATACAAATACAAATACAAATACAAATACAAATACAAATACAAATACAAATACAAATACAAATACAAATACAAATACAAATACAAATACAAATACAAATACAAATACAAATACAAATACAAATACAAATACAAATACAAATACAAATACAAATACAAATACAAATACAAATACAAATACAAATACAAATACAAATACATATACAAATGCAAATACAAATACAAATACAAATACAAATACAAATACAAATACAAATACAAATACAAATACAAATGCAAATACAAATACAAATACAAATACAAATACAAATACAAATACATATACAAATACAAATACAAATACAAATACAAATACAAATACAAAAACAAATACAAATACAAATACAAATACAAATACAAATACAAATACAAATACATATACAAATACAAATACAAATACAAATACAAATACAAATACAAATACAAATACAAATACAAATACAAATACAAATACAAATACAAATACAAATACAAATACAAATACAAATGCAAATACAAATACAAATACAAATACAAATACAAATACAAATACAAATACAAATACAAATACAAATACAAATACAAATACAAATACAAATACAAATACAAATACAAATACAAATACAAATACAAATACAAATACAAATACAAATACAAATACAAAATACAAAATATAAAATACAAATACAAACACAAAAACAAATGCAAATAAAAATATCGATACAAATACAAGCTCAGTCTCAGCTTGTGTACAAGATTTTGGCCCTGAGAAGCCAGTTCAGGTTTCGTTGAAAGTCAAAATACGAACTTTTCAAAAACTGTTTTGTGGATTTAAACTGTACTCAAAAAGAAACAATTTCAATTTTCTTAAAATTTTGCGAGATCATATAAAAAATAATTTTAAAAATGTCGAAAATTAATTGAAAAAAAAAACATCCATTTCTCAATAGGAATTACTGTATAACACTTTTTATAAAAATTCTTTCAGCTCTCCATAAATGCCTTATTTTAATTTTAGATACTTTAACACAACACATATTCGGAAAATAGGCTTCGCACAAAACTAATGTTTTACAAACAAGTTTGAGAGTTAAAGAGGCAAAATTACTTACAGACGAAATATGATTTTTATTTAAACGATTTGTCAGCTGAATTCAATTTTATAAAAGAAATAAAACAGTACTTTTTATGGATAATTTTATTATTTGTTCAGCAGTAGACTGAAATTTTAAATTATTTTTGTTTTGTAAGATTTTATTTTTTAAATTTTGATATTTGTAAATTAATAAATATATGATAATTTTAAAAATGTTGAAGTTGAAAAAAATTACATTGCTTATTTTTCTTATAAAAGTTTGATGTATTTTTTAAAATATTTGTAATTAATGAAGTAATATTTTAAGTGATGAGAAACTCATAATTCGGAAACACAGTACCGGATTACACAGTACCCAATTCTTGTATAAAAGTTGGAGTGTTAAGGGATCTAATATGATGAAACAACGAAACAAAAAAGCTTCATGTGAATGACCTCAACATTTATTTTGTTTCGTAGAAATAGTATTTTCTGGATTATAGAAATTCAAACAAAACCATTCAAATGAATATTTTCTCAAAGCATTCGGATATTGTCTCGGATCTTGTCTCGGATATTGTCGCATGAACCTAATTTTCTAAGTTAAATATTTTTTATGTGGATTTTAAAAAAATTAAATTTATTTATGTTAAATTAAGTAACTCTATTAAGCACCCGAATCTTTAATAACTTGTTACTTATCTCTATTTTTGCCTTGAGAAAGACCTTAGTTTTTGTTGTTTGGAGACCCTATTCCCCATACGTTTTGATGAGGAATACCATTGCTGAAGAATCCACTAAGTTTAATGCAATTCTTAACTTTCTATAGATATATTTTAAAAAAAGTGTACTAAGCATAGCGATTAAGAAAAGCGTATGTTCTGTCTCTTGGCAGAACATTTTATTTGACACAACTTTGTCACAGACAAAACAAGTTTCACTTTTGAATATTTTTAAATTTTTTGTTTATCTGTAAAAATTACAGATTAGTTTAATTCGAAGAGTTTCAATAGCGACAGTATTTTTTGAGAAGAAAAACAATATTTTTCAACAAACTGTACCTAATTGCAATAAATTGACCCAATTTCATGTAAACATCCTGTACACAAATCTCCAATTTTTATATAAACAAAAATTTTCGTATCCAAACAGAAACCTCTTCAAGGCAAGTGCACAATATCCTTGAGTGATTTCCGCAGAGACTTAAATGAAATGAGCAATACTTTTATGAAAATCCACTCCAAAACTGCTCACTGCTCAGCACTCAACCATAAATCAATTTACCACGCACTTGTTCCACCAACCAGCCAACCAAGTCACATGAACAGCAAATAAACCCTCCTCAAATAAAGCACAGATGTTTTTGTACTTTTTGTTGTACTGGTAGTAGTTGCTGCTATTGCAATGAGGGTGTTTAAAAATAGAGCATCCACCACTCGACGAGCAAACCCACTCGAGAGGCAAACAATTTGGAATGAATTATTCTCGGCTACATGGAGTGCGATCAGTATTTAAAGTGCTAGCACCGAGGTGAATTCCAGCAATCTATACAAAACGGTCAGGGTAAAAGGACGTCTAGTGTTAGAAAAATTTTAAACAAATATTTAAAAATATTCAATACGTGCGAATAAATAAAAAAAAATATTGAATAAAAATCAAAAAATGTTAACTAATATGGAAAGTGTGAGTGCTTTGTCGGGTCTGTCCAAGGTGCTTACGACGCCCTTCTCGATAAACGATATACTTACGCGCAATAATACAACAATAACGGAGCAACAACAACAACAATTGCAGCAGCAACATCAGCGTCGTCATTCCGGGCAAAGAAGCGGCATTAATTCCCAACCGGAACACAACGCGACCATGCGTCGGAAATCGTGTGAAGATGAGCCCACCGCATGCTGTCGCGGTGCGGCCAGTGATATGAGCATTTATAAGTTGTCACAGTGTAATCTTTCCTCATCGGAAAACTTATCCAATCCAAGTGCTAGTTGCGATATAAAAATGGAAGCTTCACTTGCGGCTACAGCGGATTACTTACAGTATTATGCCGCCATGGATAACAACAACCATGGGGAGTACATGCAACGCAAGTTAACCTATTTTGGATCTAGTATGAAAGGCGACTTTAGCGGTGGCGGCGGTAGAGATTGTCCCATAGACATGCGACGCTGTACAAGCAATGATTCGGGTAGGTTTCACAACTTTAATTTAGCACTAAAAGCTTTTTAATAGCTTGAGTGTAAAAATTCTTTTATATTGTTGGCAAAAAGGCCAAAATCCTTTGTATCACAACCATTAAGCCAACCATTGTTTGCCATTATTATTTAACACTTTCTGCAGATTGCGATTCACCACCACCTTCCATGTACTCCTCCAGTTCAAGCAATGCCGTCAATCTGGATGATTCACTCAACGGTTCAGGTAATCGCAAGAAAAGGTCACGTGCTGCTTTCAGTCATGCTCAGGTCTTCGAGCTTGAACGTCGATTTGCTCAACAACGCTACCTCAGCGGTCCGGAACGCTCAGAAATGGCAAAAACCTTACGTCTCACTGAAACTCAAGTGAAAATTTGGTTTCAAAATCGTCGCTATAAAACCAAAAGAAAGCAGATCCAGCAGCATGAGGCAGCGTTATTAAGTGCCACCAAACGCGTGCCAGTTCAAGTCCTAGTACGCGAAGATGGCAGCACCACCTATGCTCATATGTTTCCACAAGCTGGTGGTGGCTATGCACATGGCATCGATCCGGCGCTGCTGAATATTTATAGACATCAGGTAGGTTGAAATAAGCAAATATCAAAATATTTTCTTTCACTAAAATCTTAAAACTCCCCTCAGTGTAACGAGTATCTTTAATAATAATGCTTTTCCTTTCTTTCCATCTTATTGCAGCTCCAAATGGCCTATGGAGTGGGCGTGCCCCTACCCCAAGTACCATTCTCCTATTTCTATCCACAAGCAACCAAGATACCGCAACCGATACCACCACCATCATCCACCCAAGCAAATCAAGCAAACACAAACTTTACGTCACAATCCGCCCATAAAACAGCTTTGAATGATGAACGGCTATGTTACATGAACTCTTCGTCGGCATCATCATCCCCCACACACGTCCCAACAATCAGTCCCAACTCAAGTCCTAGCATTGGTGTAGGTGGTAACCATAAGCAGTGCAATTCGCACAACTCGCTGCCAATGGATGCTGAAAGTGGTGCTGACAGCGAGTCTCTGACGGAGGATTGTGAGGAAAATGTCGAAATTGATTAGAAACAAGTCTTGCCAGTGTTACCACGCAAAATCGTTGTGATAGCAAAGTTTTAATTAGACGGTTTAAATTTAAATATAAGTTAATTTTAATGTAGTGGCTAATTGTAGTGTATCAAGTTTTATTACTAGAGACATACCAAAACAGCTGTATACCAAAGATACGTAAACAATTTTTAAGATAAAAAAATTTAATAAGATTGTTAGTTTTAGATATTAGAAAAAGCTTTAGTATCTTTTAGTGAATAAAAACAAGTTGTAAATGAAATTAAGTCAATAGAAGAAAATAAAATAAATTGTGAAATTAATTTGGTTATTATTTCGTGGGTCCATTTCAGATTTAAGGAAATTGATTCATTCAGAAAGAGAATAAGAAAGAATCATCAATGGCAAAGTTTGAACAGATTATTATAAATAATGCGATATTATATACGTATACGATACAACCGTTTAAATTCTGGAAATAAATAAAATCTACTTGCATTATGCGAATAAATTTCATGAGAATGTACTTGGATATGTCGTGTTTATCTAAAAAATTCTGTTTCAAAATAATAACGAAAGCAAATACGTTAATTTAAGCACAAGTCTTGAAGTTTTCTGAACGACTCACAGTACTCGTAGCTTGTCTAATGGACAAAATTCAAAATTTTTTTTGTCAAAAAATTATACAAAATGGCTATCATATGAATAACCTGCGTTTTATTCAAAAATAATTTGTGAAAGTTGGTGGATCTTTCACAGGATCCTGGGGCGGCTGAGTTCTACCTCAGCCTTTGAGAAAACCATGCCACAAATGGCATGTCACAAGTTCCATATATGAAGAATTTAAATTTTCAGATCAATAAAATAATTTTTGTAGACACTACACCTGTTAAAAGTCGACCCTTTCTTACATTTTTTTATGGTAAAATTTTTGGTTACGAGCTCTTTGCAAATTTTTGTTTGTTTAGTTATTTTTTTTTTTAGATATTAATTTAATTCTAATTTTTATGTTAAGAATAAATATTGGAAAATGGCTTTTGTTTTATAGAAGAAAAAATAAAAAATGAATTTTTGACAATTTTTCAAAAAATAAAATCAACTGTAAACTTAACAGTTGATGATAAACTCGTGTTTTTTGTAAGTAAAATTAATGCATTATTTGATCTGCATGTTCCAATTCGTACTGCTCGTTCTGTTAACAATTTATGTCCGTGGATCACTCAACATGTTAAGATGGCCATAAAAAAACGAAACCAGGCCTACACTAAATGGAAAAGGTTTCCGATTCTTCTGTACTGGGATGCATATAAGACAGCTCGAAATGAGGCCAATTCGGTTGTTTAGGCTGCCAAGTAAAATGTTTACAAGTCAAAACTTGATGTGACACTTTCCTCTAAGCAACTTTGGAAAAATTTAAAACAAATTGGAGTGTGCAACAAACAGTTACTAAAGTGTCAAATTGATCCAGATGCTCTTAATAACTTTTTTGTCTTTGACACACTGCCCGTTGTAAACTGTAATCAAATCAGAACGAATCCTGTCAATAATATAAGCGATTTTGAGTTTTCTAACGTATCGGAATATGAAGTAGCCAGGTCTATATTAAAAATTAAATCCAGTGCTCTTGGAGAAGATGGTATAAATATTAGGTTTCTTAAAAAAATTTCGCCTTACATTTTAAGTCCGTTAACGCACATCATTAACCACTGCTTTACCAGCTCATGCTATCCTAAAATGTGGAAAGTAGCAACAATTATTCCCATTGTAACCGTCTGACTTTCGGCCTATACGCTTGTTATCATCTCTTTCTAAAGTCTGTGAGTGACTAATGGCAGATCAGATCTCGCATTACCTTTGCGTTAATAAGCTCCTGTCTCCCTTTCAGTCCGGTTTTCGTTCTGGACATAGTTGCTCAACTGCAGTTGCTAAAATTTTAGACGACATTCGAATATCCTTTGATAAAAAACATCTTACCTTACTCTGCCTTTTGGATTTTACCAAAGCATTTGATACTGTAGATCATTATCTTTTATGTTCAAAGCTTGAGTCACTCTTTAGCTTTCTTCGACTGCAGTCAAACTTATTAAAAATTATCTAAATGGGAGATCCCAAAGAGTAACGATTGACAGTAGTTACTCAAATTATAAATACCTTAACCGTTTCGGGACGAGAACTTTTGTGGCCATCAATCTTAAAAAAGAGTTTAGATATAGTCTCCTAATGTTGTTTTAAGAAAAGTAATTTCATAATATATTTTTAGGACGTTCCGAAAAGGAGATATCGTCCTGGGACAAAAACATCCCGAACACACCTGAAAAGCAAAATTTGAATAATAAAATCAGAATATATTTTACTTTATTTCAATTTATTTTATTCTTTTATAATATTTATTGTAGCATAAAATTATTTGAATTAGTTTCTATGGCAAGGTGTGAAACATTTTTTACAAAACGCCAAGTTGCAGGCAATGCAAAGCTGATTTGTGCGACTTTCTTTTCCGTTTTTAGTACAATTTACGCACCGTTGTCGCTTGTTTGTTCGTGTTGGTAAATGGTCCCCCAGATTTTGTTTGATACGTTTTTTCATAGTGCTGAGGGGTCCTGTTCGAACTTTGCGTCGTATTTTCGCTTGCTTGCTTCCTTCGTCAATGAGAGATTCGGAAAGCTCCACTAAAAATCCCAAAAATGGTTCTCTTTTTTGCCGTGAATGATTTGTTTCCGCATGGATTATCCACGCATTGACAGCGCATGTCATCATAAGCCGAAAGAAAACTTTTCGCCACCATTTCGTTGACTTCCGGTCAAGTTCATACAACGTACTCATTTTGTCCGCCAAATCTACGCCACCCATTAGATTTCTGTACGTTTTTACAATATCCGGACATGTTATATCTATTTTTTTGCCATCCTTCTGTTTTCTTGTAACAGTGTCCACTGAAGCTTTATGGCAGTTGCTAAGCAGCATAACCTGTTTTGTGTCTTGCCAAACCACTGCCAAAGTACCAGACGAATTGCTCTTGAAGACATATTCTCCTCTGCTTAGTTTCTCAGTAAAAGTTGGTAAATTTTTTCTGTTAGATATACAAGTACCTAAGGCTGGAAACGGTATATTATTAATTAATTTTGCTGACGTGAAAAAGCGATCAAAGCACAACGTTGTGTCAGGGTGTCTGATAGTCGCTGACAATTTAATGACAACGCGTTCGCCTAATGTGGATGATTGATAGGAATGGTCTTCTTTTCCGGAATATATATTAAAATCGTACATATTGCCTGTCAAACTGTCGCATCGCATCCATAGTTTTATGCCTCTCTTTACAGGTTTTAGTGGCATATACTGCTTCAACGTAGAGCGGCCTAGAAATTTTGTCATAGATTCATCAATGCTTTGGAACGGAGAGTCTGATCTATATTTTTGATAGTTTTTTTTTAGACAATCTACCAAATCATCAACGAAATAAGTTTTTGGTTTTGGATCAGGTTGGAATGATAAGGAAGAAAAATAAAGTTTGGACATAACGTGTAAAAACCGGTCTCTGGACATTGCTTTTTTTATGTATGCATTACCCAATGACGTGCTATTCGACCAATAGTCCTTCAAAGATGGCACTCGATTATATGACATAACAAAGGTACATCCAAGCAATATAAGTATTTCGCCGAAATCGGTTTTTGCACGTTTGTTTTTAGGATGGCTGCTATTGAAAATATCAATCCTTTCATAAGTAGAATGAACAATGTGATGAACAAAACTTCTAGGCAGCAGCTTGAAAAATATTTCCACAGGCTTCAATCCTCGAGGTATTCCTCCATGGCTAACGGTGCGATCTTCACTAACTGTAAATCGTGGTGTGAATGTTGGTAGGGGGTTTGACCAAATTATAACATTGTTTGGCCAATCAGAAACAATTTCTTCATCCAGACGTTCCACTTCAAATATTTCTTCGTCAGAGTCATCGGAAATATCATTTGCAGTTTCATTCGCATCAACAATTTCCATTCCTTCATTACTATGATCCGTGTCTTCTTCCTCTTCTAAAGCACTACTGCCTTTCTGACTGGGACTATAAGAAGAATCACTAGCAGCAAATGGATCATCCTTATCATTGCTTGAATTATTAAGAAAATCCTCAATTTCTGGAGTCGCCAGTTTACGTTTTCCTTCCATATCTTTCTAAGAAAAATAATGTGAATGAGTACGGTTGGGATGTTAACGTCCCACAAATAAACAGTTTTGGGATGATTTTATCCCACGAAACTTACCTTAGCCGCAAATTCAGAAAAATATCTTTTTATTGGTTTTCGATTATATTTTCTATGAAATAACAACTGTTTGAGTAAAACTTTACTAAATGACACTTTTTTCCACAATTAAAACACTTGTTTTTTGAGCTTTTGTCGATGGTCTTATTAGCAACTCAAACCGCGCGAACTGATTTATGACTTTTGACATAAGCTTGATGTGTTATATTGGCAGCTATAATAAATTTTTTGTAGAGAAGAATATAAATAATGATTTGGGACGGTTTTCAACCAAATCGTGTGAGAATTTTCAGAGATATGATTTTTCAAATTTTTCTGGGATAAAAATATCCCTGTCGTCCCGAAACGGTTAACAGCGGAGTGCCACAGGGCTCAGTTCTTGGGCTACTTCTCTTTGTAATCTTTATTAATGATATCTTTACCATTCCGAAAAATGTAATAATGCATGCATATGCGGATGATTTCCAGCTTTATATGTCTCGTCCTATTGGTCTCAGCGAAGATCTTTGCTTCAGAGTTAATGAAGACCTAGATTCAATTAATAAGTGGGTGTTAAGTAACAAGCTAAAACTAAATCCGTTAAAATCTTTTGTGTTGCCAATTTCAAAAAGTCGTTACTCAGATGAAGATATCCCAGCTGTATATATAAGTACTACACCACTGAAGTCTGTTGAAAAAATAACCAACCTTGGGTATCGGATAAACACATCACTTTCATGTGTAGACCATATTAACTATGTTGTAAGTAAAATCTACTTTGTCTTAAGAAATCTGCGAATGACTGCTCAGATCACACCAACAGAAACTCAACGTAAACTAGTAATACAGTTGATTATGCCTTTTATAAATTATTTTGAAGTGGTTTTTAGTAATCTAGATTCACCTTCGTTACATAAACTGCAAGTAGCGTTAAACTATGCGGCCCGTTATGTGTATGGGCTCAGAAGATTTAGCCATGTTACTGGTCTAAGCAACCGTATACTAGGATGCAATATAGAAAATTATTTAAAAGCAAGAAGTTGTATATTCCTGCATAAGCTGATATACTCAAACACTCCAAACTATCTATATTCTAAACTTCAGTTTTGTTTATCATCTAGAAGCTTAAATCTTGTAGTTCCTCGCTTTAAATATCTGAACTCCTCAAGACTTTTTTTCGTAAGCACCATTAGACTGTGGAACTCCTTGCCGAGGCATCTTAAATCTATTTCAAATGCACAATACTTCAAGCAATTAATATTTGCACATTTTTCTTAAATTCTCGTTTCTCTTTTACTTTCTCGCTATTTTCTTTAATACTTCACTTCATTACATATGAGTTCGTTTTGATTCCATTATTTTAAATAATTTAAATTGATTTTTGAATTAAACTTAAGTATTTTTTAAATATAAATGTAATAACTTTGTTTCTTTCTCATTATGATTTTAAGCTTGTTCGAGATATATAGTATACTATTTTATTGTACGCAAAAGAATAACTCTTTCTTATATAATAATTATAAAAAAAAAAAAAAAAACAAAAAAGTTTAAAAATTTGTTCAACTTTATTGGAAAAAACTTTACTATTCCACAAAATTCCAATTTAAGATAACCATAAATAGTAAGTATGGTTCTTTATCTTTCAGAATCTGTAAAAACATCCACCGAATTTTTCCGAGTTTTTGTGAAATCGATTTTTGAAAAATGCTCCAACAGTGTAATTTTTCTTACTTTGCGAAAAATTGTTATTGTTTAAGCAGCAAACAAAAAGGTAAACAAACTTGATTTTAAGATCTTTTATTAAAAATGAGCCAAGTCTTCATTTATAGAATTTTGTTAAAGATTATCGCAAGTTTATTCAAATTGAGAGTGAGTGCTACAAATGGTACTAAGGCATATAGTATAGCTCAGTACACAAAGTATTAGTGCATGGATGTGAAGTAATAAAATGTTCCGATTTACCTATAGAAGACTAACTTTGAATTTTGTAGTGTAAAAAAATTTGTGTTTGGTCTTGCGAAGTTTTTTCACAATAATTCTCTCTTGCAGGTGTTTTATCCGAAAAGAAAGGCAACCACAAACATATGCGATATGCTCGTCGAGAGATAATTCAAATATGGATCTTATGACATATTTCTCATATCATCAGATCCTCTTTTGTCATATTATCAAATCATCTCAGAGTAAGAGCAAATATATTAAGAGGGTATTCGAGCAAGATCCGTAAAGAGTAAAGAGTGATCACTATATTTATTTAACAAATGTTAAAGGTGTATAAACAAATATTTATAAGTAAAAAATGTATTTGAGTTTGAATATTTAGAGCGAATAATTACAATTTCGAACAACAATTTCGAAATTTATTTTTGTGTCGGAGAAGCTGCTGTTTGTTTCTAGTAGAGGAGCACTCCCAGAACACGAACTCATACGTGTCACCACGTTTTGTCATAGAGGGTCTCAATTTTTTTATAATTGGTGGATTCACTCTGCAGATTATGGGGCCATTTCGAATTTTTATTATAATTTTAAATAAGAAAGAAAAATATGAAGACGCTTCTGAAGGATTTATTTACCCAATAAAGATGGAGAGGTATCCTCAATCTCATATTTATTTTTTTGTTTACTCTCTTGAATTGAATTTTGAATTTTTTTGAATTGAATAATAAATTTATTTACCAATCATACATGTATAAAACTTAACATATTTTAAAAATACACTTAAAAATAACATACAGATATGATAAGTAAATACTACATTCTGTTGTTCGATACGAACAAGTGTCGAATGCAGTTTCACTAACATAAATACAAAGTAAATAGAGGTAAGGTGTGGGGTCTTACAAATATTTATAATCATTGAACTTAAAATTCGAAGGGTAGAAGGGTTTTACAAATATTTATAAATTAAGAAAATTTGTTGAAAATGATGTGATAATTAAAGGGTGACAATGCATATTAATTAATTTAAAAAGAATCATATAAAAATTATAAGGAAACAGTTAGAACGGTATCAATTACATTGAAATCCTTATTGAACAACCATGACTTCACTTTAGAAAAAAACACATTTTTGTTACGCAAACAACGAACACAATATGGTAAACTATTAAAGAGTCTGGGAGCCGTACATGTATAAAAGGAAAAGTAATGATTCAAGTTGTGGGGCGGAATCTAGGCAAAATTTTCAGTATTTGCCCTCAAATTGTGACTAGAATTATTTCTTATTAATAAATAACCGGATCTAATAAAGAAAACTTTTAAGACTCTAAAAAAATAAAAATGTTTAATGGGTAAAATGTTTAAGTTTTTGAACAATGGAAAGCTACTTTCAAATCGTGTTTTGTTACAGATAGTTCGAACTACATGTTTTTGGGCGATAAGCAAAGAATTAATTTTATAAGCATGTGTACCACCCCAACAAACTATCCCATACTGCAGTTTTGAGTGAAAAATACCATGGTAGATACACAAAAGTAGTTTTGAGGAGCAGTACGGTTTAAGAAGATATACATGTCTAATAGCACCCATGAGGTACCTTTTCAGGGCGAATGTATGATCCACCCAGTTCATTTTCCAATCAAGAAGTAGCCCGAGATATTTAAATGATTTAACGCAGTCAATAGAAAAACATTTGCAAGAGCAATTATTAGAATCGTAAAATGTATTTGAATGACACGAATAATTACATATATCTTTACAAATTAAGTATTTTTTACATCCTGCACTATGAAAGGTAAAATTGCCTAGACTTAAATCAACACCTCCTACACTGAAGTACATAATTTTGGTTTTATCACTCAAAATTAGTTTGTGTGATGAGAACCAATGCCTTAAAATTTCTAAATCGTGATTTATATCGCAATGTACCGTTAAAGCAGAATCATTGATTCTGCTTCTTCATATTTAGTTTTTCTTACAAATTTTTCTCATGAGAATTTAATGAAATTTGCTGAGGAGTATGATGGTGGCACTTTTGCTACTAAAAAAGACACCCTTGCTACTAAAAATCATACTCAGGAGAAAATTTGTAAAAAAAAAAAAAATAAATAATTATGAGGAAAGTGGTGGATGAGTAGGAATTGGGAATACCGCCATTTTATTCTCCATACATTTTTATTGGGAAAATGAATTCTTTACAAACCTTATTTTTGTTTTTCTAGAAAAAAAAACGAAATGGCCAATTTCAGTCTTTGAAATGACTTTGACCGAGCTTCTTATGTGTTGTGTATGTTATGAAATGTTTAAACACAAATGATCGAGAACTGGACCTACAAGTTTTATGCCGACTTCGAACGGCTTATGTTTTCAAGAAGCTTTTCATGGCAGTTTTTACTCTTGAGGTTTGCCATTGTCTGCAGAGAGTTGACGGCTGAACAGAAAACTTAATTCATTTGAAAAAACTTTTCGTTTCAGGTGGGAGTTGAACCAGGGTTCTCTGGCCTATGGGCCACATACCCTACACCCACTACGCCACGGCCGCCACCATTTTGTTTTTCTTTCTCATTTTAAAATTAAATAAAAATTCGAAATGAACCACAATCTACAAAATGAATCCACCAATTACAAAAAATTAAGACCCTCTATGACAAAACGGGGTATGAGGTCGTATTCTGGGGTGCTCCTCTACTAGAAAAAAGCAGTGGTTTCTCCGATACATTCTGGCTGTTGCACTGTGTTATTAATCAATATATCAGAATATTTAGTTATTGCCAGCATATTTTAATTATTATTTTTAGTTTTATTTTTAAAAACTATAAATAATTTTTGCATGAAATAAATTTTAAACCCAAGAACAAAACAGTTATTTTTTAAAAATTTAAAAAAAAAATTTATGAATTTTTAAAGTATTTATAATTCGTTAAAAACACCAAAATTACAATTTCAAACCTTCATTTTTATATGTTAGAAACAAAATTATTCACTTTTTTTCATTTTTGAAAATCCTCATATTATTTACACACTCAAATTATTTTATTCAAATCGGACGACTCCTTTTATTTTTTCCAACCTTTGTATGGGCTCAAACTACTGTGCAACTGGTAGTTATAAAATAGTTATACAGATTCGAACAAATAAAGAGTATTACGCTTAGATTGAATGAATTTTCGAGGCTTGAATCTTAAGATGCGTTAGTAGTTCAGACGCGATTGAAAAATAAGATTTCTAAGAAAATGTGCATGATTTTTTAATAGCAAAGCATGATCGCATTGGCCATTTCAGCCCTTAAAAGTATTATGAACGAACTACTTATCAGTCAGATATTGCTATCTGCTGCGTAAATTTTAATAGTCGAATCCACAGTTCACGATAAACTGTCATAGTCGATATTCGGCTGCTGCTTGCTGCTTCGTAAAATTGAACAGTCAAAGCAACAGTTCAAGATGAGCTGTCAAAGTCAGCAGTCGGCTACTGCTGTCTGCTTCGTTAAATTTAAGAGTCGAAGCAACACTTCACAAAAGGCTGTCGCAGTCGATTGTTGGCTATGCTGTGGAAGTGGTAGCAGTTGCTGTCGCAGTCAACTCAGACATTACAGTGTTAGGGGGTCGCTGACTTCGAATCTGATATCAGAATTTTAAAATTCAAGATGGTGGATAGGGCAGCCACCTACATTTTTTTATTTTTACGAATTCAGCGCTGGGCGAACACTAGGTAAAAATTGGTCGCTGAATCCGAATCCGAACACAAATAGAGGGGTATATCTGTTCCCAATTAGTCATATTTTTAAGGGGGGCGGAACCACGTGTTTGACTTACTGTGGACAGTTAAAGACCTGTTTCGACGTCCCCCCTAAAAATGTGGATAAGGAGGATGATAGACCCCCTCTATTTGTGCATATCAGAAATGCTTTCCCCCTTAGAAATCCCTATAAATGGTAAATTTTTAGCTATTTTGCTTCCTCTTCGAGATATGGAACCTTTTCTATTTGTTCGAAGATTTTTCGATATCTTTCGATTTTAGGTTGTTCCATATCTCGAAGGGGAAGCAAAATAAATAAAAATTAACCATTTTTTGGGGGTTACTAAGGAAGGAAGCATTTTTTAGACACACAAATAGGGGGGATCTCTCTGCCCCGCTTTCACCATAATTTTAGGGAGGGGCCGAAACACGTGTTTGACTTTCAACTTGACTTACAGTGGACAGTTAAACACTTGTTTCAACGTTTTCCCCCTAAAAAAATTGTTAATTTCAACAAAAATGGTTAATTTTTACCTATTTTCTTCACCTGCGAAATATGACACTTTTTCTATTTTTTCGAGGATTTATCGAGGATTTTTCGATATCTTTCGAGTTTATGTTCTTCCATATCTAAATTTTACGAAGCAGGTAGAGCAGCCAAATAACGACTACGACAACTCGTCGTGAACTGTTGCTTGACTGTTAAATTTTACGCATCAGACAGCAACGGCCAAATATCGACTATGACAATTATTAGTGAATTGTGGCTTCGACTGTTAAATTTTACGAAGCAAGCAGCAATAGCTGACTATCGATAGTGACTGCTGAGTAAATGCTGTTGCTGTAGCTGCTGAATGCTTGTACTATTACTACGCAGCCACAGCAAAATTTTTGGTGCTATTGCTATTTCCTTCGCAGCAATTCAAACACTGCTTCTTATAATCAGTTGTGTTCTGGGTTCTATGAAATGTTTGAGCACAACAAATAGAGAACTGGACCTACAAGTTTTATTCCTACTCCGAACGGCTAATGATCATGCTTTTAAAAAGCTTTACGTAGCATTCCATAGTAGAGAAGTGACAGCCAGCAGAAATATTTATTTCAATTCTTAAAAAAAATTCTGTGTCAGATGGGATTTGAACCCGGTCTTATCGCTGTATTTTGGCTTACGGTTTACGCACTTAACTGTTCGGTCACCATCGTCATGATTTTTTAATACTTGGGATAAAAAATTCTGTTGTTTGCCAGTCCAGGTCCAAGTCCATAATACAAGGAATAGTCTTCTGGATATTCTGGATAGATCAGGAAGGAACTACTTCAGGATAAAGAAAAAAGTCTATCTATAATATGAGGACAATAATGTTTATGATGGAGCCATCTTGTTTTCTCTTTAGAAAATAAAATGAAAATTCTTCTCTACTGTGACGTGAAACTATAACCAAAGAAGTCAGCAAAATTTTCAAAATTGGAAATTATTTTCATTCGCAGCTTGCTTACTTTTTTGCTTCACTAAAATAGTGAATAATACGAATAATAATAATTTTAAAAGGATAAGTTGTGAAGTGTTCCAGTTTTTCAAAATCTAAGAAATTACCCAGAAGAAAACTCGCTCCGGCCTCTAATAGCCAGACTGGAATAAAGGATTGAATTTCTAAACATAATCATGCCTCCATTATTAAGTTTCGATTTTAAGGCTGAAATTAAAATATATTTCAGGCTTTCTTTTTACACACATGAATTCTAACCTGAAATTAAACAATAAATCAATCCTCTTTTATTTCAGGCCAGATTTCATATCTGAATTTGAAATAAAATTTCATATTCTGACTAGAAATCATAGATGAACATTTGAAAAAAGTAATACCAAATTTTAGGTCTGAAGAGATGGACACTTGTATGGAATAATCAGGGCTGTTGTCAAAGAAATGTCAGGCCTCGGTCACGCCTGTCAGGCCTGAATTCTTGCCTGATCAGGCATGAAATTTTCTGCTGGGTTCATTTTTTTTACGGAATCTTATTTTTTTATTTAAAGTAACCAACTAATAAATTTGTGTATGATTAATTGTAATCTTATATTGTGTCTTGTCTTTTATTGTGTATGATTAATTTGAACTGATTTGATGGCCTTTTTGTCCAAAATTGTAAGAAAGCATCACAAAATACGATAGACTAGCATGCGAATGCAGCAATACTGACTTTTAGTAGTTGGTATAAAGAAATTGTTCCAAAACAATTTAACCTTTTTACGAATGTTTTTTAATAAATGATAGCTTGCCCAATTATGTGTTGGAGACACTGATGATGATTGTGCCACTTTAATATAAATAATTAGTGTTCCCTTTAATAAGATTGGTATCTTCTATTAGAAATTTTTTTCTCTTAAATAATAGGTACTCAAAAAGCGGAAGTGGTCTCCTTCTAGACAAAATCTACAAAATTATAAATGTGTCAGTTACGAGCCCTTTGAATTCAGACCACACAAGCAGCCATTTTAAACAATCCACTTTTTTTGCACATGCATATCCTTACAAAGTGATATACTTAGCAATGTCTGCGAAATCAACTTCAGTATGTCAAAAGTGTCTGATCCAAATGATGTGCTCGTGATCGGTTGCAAAACAATAAAGAAAATCAATGCGAAGATCACTGTTAATAAAACCGACAGAGAGCCAGCCCAAACCGAAAGTCGCACTTAAGTGCTATTTTTTTTTTTGCCACATTCGAAATTGACTGGGCATGTCCTTTAACACGCTCTATGTGGTGACGACAACGTCAAGTGGCTAGAAGTCTGTACAAATATTTAATGCACTATATTTCAGAATTGGTGTTCGGCACTAGTGTGTGGTTGGGTGCGATTGGTGACACTCTTGGTGCATTTGGAAAAACAACTGTTGTTTGGAAACGCTGTGTTTGTAAACAAACATTGTGGCACACGCAAATTACGCAGAATCATTATGATTGTAAAACATGTTTCTTGAAGGAAAAGGAGGCGTCTGCTTCAAGTAGCTGAAAATTTGTATGTAAACACAGTATTCAGGACCTTCCGTATTGTAAATAAACATTTTTGGTTTTGGGTTTCACTAATATTTATTAATTAAACTTCTGTAAATTTTAAACGGTATAGAGCAGTAATTTTGTTTTTTTATAAACAACGTTTTGATGTGTACTTTTCTGTTTTTAAATTTAAATTATATAAAAAAAATTAAAATTTCTCTACGTAAATAATGAATTCAATTGAATATCAAGTACTGAAAATTATTTTCATTTTAAGTACTTGAGTTAAAATGCTTCAAATTAAATACTTAGCAATGACTACAAGCACAACAAAAATAATATTGAGCCAGAAGAAAGAAAAGTTGAATTAACTTCTTGTTCCTTTTTTAATTTTTATTATGCTTGGATTTTTCAATTATTATTGTAATGATGAATATGATTTACTTTTAGTTCAATTTTTCAAATTACTCGAACAAATGGCCACAATTACGCTATTCAACCAAAAGTTATTGCCACACAGACAGTTCAACGGATGGTAGAACGGACGGATGAATGCACGGCAAGACAGCCAAAAATTAGAACAAAACACTTCAGTATATACCGAATTTTGGCTTTGTTGCATTGTTGTTGCTTGTATGGCTGAAGTGCGTACTACAGTTCATTAGAACCGAACTGTATTGGAGAGGAAAAAAGAATTTAGTTACGATTTATTGTTGAGATTAATTGCAGCGATATGAGGCGTGATGTAAAAGTGCAATTTGCAGATTAGAAGAAATTCGCTATAGCTTCAGAGACATGCAAATTTCAAAGATTGTGCAATTCTTCGATTACGAGCACAAAGACCACCACATATTTGGAAACAGTATTTTAAAATCTACTCAAGTTTTCGATTGCTTTGCTTTGCTTATGAAATATGGAAGATTTGGAAGCACTTAAAATCGCATATGCTACAGACGCTTAATGCTCTGAAATATTTGGGGTCAAGGTCCGTGTATTTTGTTTATCCAGTGCCAGAGTAGTTCTTATTATTAGCGTTTTTTTAACCAATGCTTAAGTGGCTTAAGTGAAAAATGCAAAATTTTGTAGATCTTTAAGAGCTCTTAAGCGAATTTAATTAAAATCAGAGCAGAATTTTAAAGAACTCAATGATAAAAATTAAGATTAAACAACTCAATGATTCTCTGCAGCGATAGGTTAGTTGTTAAATTTTAAAGATCTTTTTCGACAAAAAGTAGTCACAGAGAGCCAATAAATCTAATAAAATAGAAGGAAATAAATGAGTTCTTTGTATGGTTTACATTCAAAAAGAAAAAAGAAAGGGTTTGAGTATTTTTTTTTTTGTGTTCTTAGGAAAACAAAATAATATTTAGAAGAAGACAATTATAATTGTTTTCTACATAAAAAGATTTTTTAAACATTATGAGAATATTATTAAAACATTTTGTGATTTACTTTGTGATTTTAAAGTTTGCGTTCTTGATTTTTAAGTTTTAAAATGAAAGGTTGTCTCATATTCTAGACTTTTTGAAAAAATTAAGAATGAAAATAATATTTGTTAAATTAAATGTAAAAATAATTTATGCAATATTACATGAAAAACTTGAGTGGTAAGAAAAACTTGAATGGGTTTTTAAATTTCGATGCTCACTATACACAATTCTAAATAATAAATTTCGTAGAGTATTGCTTATTTATTTCCTTAACATTCCCTCCTGCAGTGTAACAAAATAGTTTGAAAGTAGTCTGCCTACATATCAGTACTAGTTCAAGATATGTCTATTTTTTATATAGCTAACTGGTATATTTAACATATGGTGATACAGAACTAGATCGCGAAATTTTTTTTCTTTCGTAGTAAGCTGGTTATTAAGAGGCTTTATTATTTTCGTTTGATAATTTGAGTTGCATCCAGGTACTCGCAGCACTGACTACATTGACATTGACCGTGCTGTTTTATTTTTTTGTTATATATATTTTTTATTTATAAATATTTAAAAGAAACAATTGTCAAAAAAACCTATCAGGAGTGAATTGCCTTTTTCCGCTCCGTTCTTGCATTGAACTACGCACAATACGGCTGCAAGTTCAACATGCTGCTTTCGCACCATTGCCTATCTGGTTTTAAAGCGAACAATATATGGACAAAGCTGGAAGCTAGCGTTATATACAAACTTAACCTAACATACATAACATATAACATACTGAAGGAAATTGTCCATATATGTAAATATAAATACATATGTGACATGTTTAAGCGTCTTTTTTCATAGTTTTACGACGTTAAAACAAAGTAAGGTTGTGAAGTATGACATTCGGTGTCAAAAAACACACAGATAATCAAGTGTTCACAAAGAAAATTTTTTTGAGGTTATTAGTTTTTTGAGGACCCTCCAGTACCAAAAGCTATCTACGCCACTGATTGGAGTCAAAATACTATCGTTATTTCTATCATTTTGCAAATTTTGTATATATAACGACAAAAAACAAATTGTTTCTGAAACTTTACTATTAGGCATCTCTTATATTACTAAAAGGACTGTAAGCTTTTCAAATTTATAAATATATTATTTACACAGAGAATTATATCCACTGTAGCAACCGAATTGGTGCCCTACCGACTTAGTCGATTGTTGATAACTTTTAAAAAGTAATCAACACAACTACGTAGTTTCCCATAGCCTTGACTGTGGCAATCCGTTGTAAGCACTGCGCTCACGGTTTTCTGAACGAACCCCTTCATACTTTCAACTTCCATTCAGTTAAATTAACGATCTTGTTAATTGTTTTAACATTAACTCAATTGTGTGAACGGAGAAGTAAGTCATTTTAACCTACATTCGTTTGTATGAATGGACATGTTATCCGTTTTGACTCCCACTCGGTTGTATGAACCGACCTGCCAATTATTTTGACTAAAATTTGGTTATTTTGACTAACCCATTGATCGTTTCGACCTACCCATGATTATTGACTGTAGATCATTTTGTAGGTTAAGCAATCTATACACAGTATTTCACAGAAATCATTTTTCTAAAAATAAAATCACATTAAAATAAAACACTGATGCAATAATAAATGCGTTTATGAAGTCAACCATATACACAAGAAAATTAATTATTACCCAGGGCGCAGACGTGACTATCCTAATTTTTGAATTTTGAGATAGTGCCTCAGACCTATAAAAAAATTAATGGGAATTAAAACAGCGAATGTATTGCCATTAAAACATAAGGAAATATTTTAAGTGTGAAAATAGTTAATGGTTTCCACATTAAGAACTAAAAAGGTTTCAACTTTTTTTATTCGATAAGCAAACAAATTAGTATCAAAGAATGAAGTCTCCAGTCATTGATAATAAATTAAATACGGGGCGCCAGAAGTTACTATATGTTGTACTAAACCAAACATGGGTTCGTCATTGTCATATAAAGCAACCATAAACCATAAAATCCATTCATTACTTTTGAAGATATAACTGTTTTTCAACTCACAACGCGCAAATTTTTTATAAAAATTTTTCATGTTTCAGTTATTTCGTAAAAAAGTGAACCATCAAGTGTACATTATACGTATAATGCATAGTATGTAAAATAAAAATCGCGCGGTTTTTTATAAAAATTTTTCGTGTTTTGGTTATTTCGTAAAAGGGTGAACCGTCAAGTGTGCCTAATATGTAATATGTGTTATCTTCAAAAGTAATGCACAGAATTTTATGGTTAATAACACTTTTTATGGTTGATAAAACAAACACTTTCAAATCGCGGTGCCCAGGAAATTGTAATCGTGCCGAGTTCCTGAATGCATTTATGCAAAGCATCAGTGACCTTTTTCTTTAAATTCGTGCTTAGCAGATTCACCGAAACTGCGAAACTAAAACGTGCTTAAAAATAATAACCTAGTTGCGCAGTTTTGGTGAATCACCTAAGCACCAATTAATAGAAAGTCAATAAATCTTTGCAACTCAGCCTTTTTTTATGCATATGAAGATAAAGCAATTTTATTTAACTTACTTAATGATTGTTCCTCTTACAAGTTATTCAAAAAAACGACACTACAAAAACTACATCTGGACACGTTAACAACTTTGAGAAATGAAATGCAAGCGTCTTGCGATTAAGGTCGGCTTACACAACTTCGTGTTTTTGAACGTATGTCTGTTTCACTCGCTAAGTCGGATAATTTGACAAACTTGCAGTTGCAAGGTTGGCTGTTGAGATTGACGCAACTAAAGGGTGCGATTGATTTAATAAAATTCAAAACTTGATTGAAGCGTAAAAATAATGCTATGGACATAACTTACAATCTGGTTGTTACAATGACTAGTATTGTTCGCTTGTCTGCAATAGCTTCAGTTAGTTATTTCAGACACATTACGTTCCTTGTAGTGGCAAGAAGAGTTGAAATAAATACATTTACGCGGTTCAAGCAACTAACATGCCATATTTTCATTTCAACTGAAGAAACATTTGGAAATGAGCGGGTTGCGAAGGAACGATCATTCGCGCCAACTAACAATCAATTGTGCTTATTTCATTCGAGTTACATTAACCAAATATCAGTTGTAGCAATTTTCTTCCGATTACCGCAAATAATATTCATTTCCCGCAACCTTATGCCTATAAATTAATTTTCTGAGTGTATATTACATAAATTCGTCATGAGGAAAATGGATGGATGAATTTATTATGAGGAGATGGATTTGATTAATAGTAACGTCATCATTAAATTCTGTAATACAGTGGTCCCCAGCTATTTGCGTCAGCTAAAATGATTGATTTTCAACGCAGTTAGACGCGGAACTCAACTACGAGAATATATTAAGGATATTAAGTTTGCTTACTTTTCAGCTCAGTTAAACGGAGAGCCCAATTAAGCAGGGCGCAGTTAACCGGAAATTACATGATTTATGAATCGTGAAAACATCGCATCAATGGTTAAATCATATCTAGTCGCTCGCAGTGTTCTACCAGAAACCAAATCTTAATTAACTTCTTCTTTCAAAATTCGTATTTCGCGCAATCCTTCATCTTTGTTATGATGAAACAATTAAAAATTTCCTTAAATTTTTCATAATTTTTTCTGTTCGAGATCAATTTGTGGACATATTTTGTATTAAACGTCCCGTTATGTTGTAGCAATAAAAAATTGCTACTAAATCTAGCTAATTCTAATTTCAGCAAGTTTTATTTAATTGAAATCGGTTGAAAATTCGACGAGTTATTCAATTCTAAGTATTTCTACTTCACTACAAAATCACTAAAATAACAATGTTTTGCTTGTTCTTACTTGCGAAAAACTTAGTTCAGACAAAACAGCATGAAAAACAACGATTTTGTGCTGTTTTTAACAAAAATAATTTCAATCAATTAAAACTTATTTGAATTATCAATAACCTAGCATTTATATTATTATCGGTTATAATAGAAGCGCACTTTAATACAAAAACACAATACACAACAAAAATTTTTTGTTGGGCTGTGCTAGCTGGGCATAAAAAGAGAGGAGAAGAGAGCAACATGGAGTTTATTGAAACTCTCTCAACACAACGCGTGAAAAGAAATCGATCAAGCAATGCGTGGCTGGCATCGGGGATGATTTCATACAAATCTTCTCTACAATTTTTAAAAAAAGCACTACTTTAACAGTTCATATCGACAGGCTCATACCAGCTTTTCTGAATACATAAACTTTACAGTCACTTTCAACTACATATACATGCAGTGAGTAACATTAATATTCGGTTTTTTTAATTTCGTCTTTATATCTAATTTTGTTTTATAAAAAAAATAAAAATTTTCAAATTTTATGTTTGCATATTATATATACATATTTTAAGAATGAGATCATACAGTTTTCAAAATAAAATCTAGTAAAATGAAAAAGAAACAATTATAAACATAATAAAACTAAAAAAACTCATGTAACATTAATATTCGGTTTTTTTAACTGAGTGACACCCTGTGTTTCAAATTCGGTTTAAATGTTGAATTTGAAGTATTTAAACCAAAAGCCGTTATTTCGCCTTACTATCTTACCTCAAAATACAACGTCATTTTAACTGCAAATAATAAGTTAAGTAAATAAACGCAATGGGGCGCAAGGGCAAAAATACATCAATTGAAAAAAGAGAACTCGTTGTTAATTACTATGTTAAAAAGAAAACCTATAGTGAAATTGCTGAAATGTTGAACATGAAACGAAGTACTGTTGGCGACATAGTCAGAAGATACAGGGAAGAAGGAAGAGTATTATCAATTAAACAAAAAGGGCGCCCGAAGAAATTGACTGAACGGGAAGAGAGAAAAATTTTGCAAAATATAAAGGATAACCCTCGCTTGAGTGCACCAAAAATAGCTTCCGAAGTAGCCACAGCCTATGGTAAGACAGTTTCCGCACAGACAATTCGACGCACCATAAAAGCAAAAGGTTATAACGGCCGAGTAGCGAGAAAGAAGCCATTTGTAAATGCTCGGAATCGTAGCTTAAGGCTGAATTTTGCTAAGGATCACATCAAAAAGGACGCAGCCTGGTGGAATGACGTCATATTCCTTGACGAAAGTAAATTCAACCTCTTCGGAAGTGACGGTCGAGTTATGGTTTGGCAAAAACCAAATGAGGAGCTAAAAAACAAAAACACCAAACCTACAGTTAAGCACGGTGGTGGTAGCGTAATGGTTTGGGGGTGTATTTCGGCCAAAGGAGTTGGAAACTTAACTTTCGTCGATGGAATCATGAACAAAGAGTCTTACCTTAATATTTTGAGAGAAAATTTGAAGCAATCAGCGGAAAAAATGGGGATTTTAAGAACATTTAAACTTTACCAGGATAATGATCCAAAACATAAGGCACACGTAGTTCGAGAATGGCTGCTCTACAATTGCCCAAAAGTAATCGATACGCTTCCTCAATCTCCCGACTTAAATCCTATAGAGAATTTATGGGACGAGTTGGATCGGCGTGTTCGCAAGAGTCCTGCTTCTTCCATACGGGATTTGAAAAGCAGACTTCAGGAAGAATGGCAAAAAATTGGAGCCGACTATACCTCAAAAATTATTTCCAATATGCCAAAACGTCTAGACGAGGTAATCAAAAACAAAGGTTATAGCACAAAATATTAATTTTAATTTTAATGTATTATTAACAATAGTTATCATCACTTAATGTAATATGAATTTTTTTAGTTTTTAATTGTTTATATTTTTTCTTCTTCCTTTTAGTAGATTTTATTTTGAAAACTCTATGATCTCATTCTTTAAATATATATAATTAGTATCCAAATATAAAACTTCCGAATTTTTTATGTTTTTAATACAAGAAAGTAACATATACTGAAGAAAATAAAAAAACCGATTATTTATGTTACTCACTGTAGCTATATAAATGTAAGCCTGTTAAAAAGGTGCCTGGCAAAGCGGGTAGGATTCTGGTAGTTTTATATACAAACTTCTTATAGTTTATTCAAGTATAATGATTATGATCCTTCCCTTGGCAAAAATATTTCATGGCTCAAGAGAATTTTTTTTAATACTATAAGTATGGATATATATATTTTTATAGAATATATAAAGAAGAATACGTTATGATTTTAATAGTGTCATTTGCATTATTTTGTTGTCATACTTTCTCAACTCTTTGGGAGGAGTATAAACCCCAAAACTCACCCTTCCCCTTTTGCCTATTGGCCTGACCCTGTTTCATAATTGTGAAACCTCTTTCTAAACTCAAAATTTTCTTTCTAAATTCCAAAACAAAATTACCAATTTGTTTCTGAAAACCAATTCATATTAATATTGACTTTTAAAAATTTTAATTTCCTTAACTCATGTTACATCAGATTTGTATGTGTTCATGTTCAGATGTTCAGTTTAGATTCAAAATAGTATAAAATAAGAAAGTATTTTGATGAACCAATTATAAGTATAGGTGATCATTTGCCATCAGGTAGATTTAACCAAAAATCTATCATTACCGATTTTCATTAAGACCAAATTAAAGCTTTCACAACAATCAATTTAATTTTTTAGTAGTGACGAACTAAGCTATGACAGAAAATAAATATCAGTCTATTAGTACTAAGTTATTGACTTCTTCTTCTCTGGCTTATACTCAAATTGAGCAATTTGCAGAAGTGAAGAAAAAGTAGCAGACGAGCAGAGTAGAAAATGAGAAGAAGGTACAGAAAATGAGAAGATGTGTAATTTTCGGCAGCTATACACTGAATAAAAAATATTTTATTAGAAAGTATTTGTTAAACTCACAGCACGAGTGTAGGAAAAATAACTCAATTAAAGACGTAAGAGCATGGATAGCAATAATGTATTTGCTAGATATATTACTGAAATCGCTTAAATTTTAATTATTTAAAAGACAAAGCACATAATATATATTAACCAATATTTCTGAAGACAAGGCAATTTTTGTTTAATGTATGAAAAAAATTTGATTTTTCTATCTAATTTTTTTGTATATCCTAAATCTTTTTGGCAGTTAATTTTTAGCAGTGCTATAGTCAAAATAGAAAAGCAGACCGCCGGTATAATGACAACCAAACACATTCGAATACAAATATTTTTTCCTCTCACTTGTCCTCGGAAAGATTTACCTTGGATTGTATGTTATATATATGTATATCAACAAAGTTCTATCTTTAAACGAAAGAATATACATAGTTTAAAGATCTTGGTGCTTTTTTCGACACAAAATTTTCGAATATATGTTATCAAAAGCTAACTCTAGGCTAGGTTTTGTAAAAAGAAATTGTAAAGAATTCATACATCATTTTAATATAAAAACACGTTTTGTAACTTAAAAAAGATCAATTTAAGAATACGTTTGTGGTATATGAAGCCTAATGTATGGAACGGACGAACTGCCGAATTGAAATGATCCAGATTTACTCTGCGTCATGTGTATTGCTTTAAAAACATGCCTTCCTACGATTTGCTCTATCAATTCTTAAATTTACATGCTCTTGAGTACAGACGGAAAGCATAGATTTGATCAAGTCAACTATTTGATTTAATTTCGTTTTATACTCCATTAAGAACTGTTAGAGTAACAAATCTATTCATATGCATTTTCATTGTGTTTTGAAAGTCATGCTCATTTTATAGATGATAAAATGAATGTATTAAAATTATGTATAAAATTTCTTTAATTCTAATTAAAAGTTTGTATACAAAGCTTAGAATATAATCTTTAAGCGCGTATCGTAGCGTCTGTAAGCGCGTATGTAATTAAAATAAAAAAATGACTAAATAAAAATCTATTACTTCCTTATTTCATTAATCCAAGCATATGCTATTTTAAAGCCTTGAATAAATATTTTGCATTTATTATACACGAGTAAATTTTTATTTTCAGATACACAAAAATGTTCTTCAGCGAATAAGACGTGTTTTTGGTTCGCTCGTTGTTAGCAAGTCTAAATTAAAGAAATCTTAACTAAAAACAAAAAACCTTTAACGCGGTTGAAAATTACTATAAAGCTTTGTTCTTAAAATTCGTAAAATATATTAACTCGTAAAGATATAATAGTTGTCTTAAAGTAAATTTATAACTTAATTTCTTCATCAAAAAATTCTTACAAAAATTTTAACTTTTCGCGCGTTAACAACAACCAAACAAATTTAACACTATGACAACAAGAGCTAAGACTCTGCTTTCCAAAAATATTCACTCGACACCTACACATGCTGGTTCTGTTATACACAACAACAATTCTGCTCTCACAGTTGAACAGTTGGATGAGCGACTTAATAAACAGACAGACATGTTGATAAGCAACATGCAGATCGAATTAAACAAACTGCGAAATGAGTTCGATCTGAAAATTCAAAAAATAGAGAAAAGCTGGGTGGACAAGCTAGACGGTGTTAACTCGGTCTTATCCGAAGTTGTGATGCGTGTGGACAAGCTGGAGTGCGATGCTGTTACTGAAGTGATGCGTGCAGACAAAACTGAAAATGATGCTGTCTTCGAAGTAGCTGTGCTAAGAGAAGAGCTAAGCGGTGCTAAAAAAATTATCGATGCTCTTGAGCGCAAGGAAGTTGCCGCGGATGCTGTGCTGTTTGGAGTTCAAGAGACCAACGAAGAGAACTTGACGGCAATATTTAACAAATTATGTTTTACTATCGGCTGCAGACCTCCACCACTCAAGAGTGCATTTCGTATAAAGCACGCAGGCAATGCAACTAAAAGAACACCAATAATTTTCAAATTCGCTAGCTCATATGAGAGGGATGCCGTTCTACGTTCGGCTGCTGCTTATCGAAGACAGAACCAAAAAGAGCTCAAATCGACTGATGTTGGACTCAACTGCAATGCCAGCATTTTTTTGAATGAGAGCTTATTAAAGCGAGTTCGCCAGCTTTTACAAAAAGCAATAAAACTCAAGCGAGCTAACCAACTGTTCTCGGCGCATGCTAGGAGAGGTAAAGTTTTTGTGAAGAAATCTGAAAATGGAGAGTGGTTTTTTGTTGACAACCCAAACCAACTAGCTGCTATTGCTGCGGGTGAACCTGATGGGCATATGGATATTGAAGAAAATGTGTAGTACCAATGAGCATATTAAGTATTTTATAAGCATTTTGTATTTCTTTGGCATTATTTATATTTCTCCTACCCACTTCTTTTCTCTTAATTTTTACCCTTACTTATTATTCTTTAATTGTGTAGATTTGTGGTTTCTTTCTATTAATTGTTACTTTGATTATCATAAGTATAATAAAACGATGGAAGTTATACTTTATTTATTTATTCTGCTTATAGTTGCCTTTGTCTGTTTCCTTTCTAATGTTGGGTCTTAACAATAATTTAAGTAGTGTTGATGAAAATGATCAAACCAAACCTCTGATAAATATTCTTTCTAGTCGATTCTCTGGTCTCAAAATAGTACACTTTAATGCTCGGAGTCTTAATTCTGAAAAGCTAGATTATTTAAAATTTGTGTTTGAGGACTCGGCTGTTGATATAATTTGTGTATCGGAAACGTGGTTCTCTCCGGAAATAAATGATACGGCATATGCTATTAATAACTACAGTCTATTTAGAAATGATAGACATGGTAAAAGAGGAGGGGGTGTAGCCATTTACTGCCGTAGTGTTTTTAAAGCTAAAATTGTAAGTAAGTCTACCGATAGTGTCGTGGAATATATAAATCTTAACGTTTTTGATAGTCATACTAATGTTCTCTTGTCCTGTGTTTATAACCCCAACAAAACTAATAGTTTAGAATCCTACTTTTGCCAGTTGTCTGATCTATCTATTGATTTTAATCACTATGTCGTCTGTGGAGATTTCAATGTAAACCTTTTATGTCATGATAGCAATACTAAATCTATGTATGATAATGTCTCGTCCGTCGGTCTGTCAATTGTTAATGAGACTATGCCCACGCGTTTCGCTAATAATGATGTGCCAAGTCTTCTTGATTATTTTATTGTTTCTAATGTTTCTTTAGTCCTACTTTTTGATCAAATATACTTTCTATCTGATCATGATTTAATTTTTTGCACTCTAGACATTAAACTTTCGCAACCAACCGTTTCCAAAACGATATCTTATGCTGACTTTAAATCTATTGACATCCTGCACCTGAATTATGATGCTTGTAACACTTTTTGGAGTGATATTTGGTTTTATGTTAGTGTTGATGACAAATTAACCTCTTTCTCTTACATGATCAACCACCTTTATTCAAAGCATGTACCAACACGAACGATCGCCATAAAAAATGTCTCATGTCCATGGTACAATATGAGTGTCCAAAGTGCTATAAAAAAACGCAATAAGTTACATAGGGTGTGGAAAATGAATCCTTCTTCGGAAAAGTGGGAACAATACAGAGTTGCACGTAACGCTTCAGTTGTCTTAATTAGGCAAGCCAAAAAAATATATTACTCTCAAAAGTTAAACACAACTCTTCCTGCCAAAGTGCTTTGGAAAAATCTAAAAAATCTAGGAGTTGGCTCCAAACCAAAGTCAGATTGTTATATTGACCCTGATACCCTCAATGATTTTTTCCTATGTGATAGTTCTAGCAATAGCAATGTTGATCTTGAAGTATTATCAAATGTTCTAATTGAACCTAGGTTTGCATTTTCTAATGTAACTGAATATGACGTTTACAAACACCTTATAAAAGTAAAATCAGATGCGATCGGTGAAGATGGGATATCGATTAAATTCATCAAACTTGTTTTACCACATGTTATTGGTCCGCTAACACACATAATTAATCATTGTTTCACAACGTCATCATTCCCGAAGCTGTGGAAAACTGCAAAAGTATTGCCCGTTGCGAAAAAAACATCTGCGGCTGAACCGAATGATTATAGGCCTATTAGCATACTATCAAGTCTATCAAAAATATGTGAAGCTGTAATGGCTGAACAGATTTTAAATTTCTTAAGCTCTAATAACCTTTTGTCCCCATTGCAATCCGGCTTTCGATGTGGGCACAGTTGCTCAACAGCTACACTAAAAGTCCTAGATGACATTCGGAAACCATATGATGAAGGTCACACTACTCTCCTCTGCACGCTGGATTTCTCGAAAGCGTTTGACTCCGTAAATCACTCATTACTATGTCAAAAACTAAAGTGCTGGTATGGCTTTTCAAGGGACGCTGTAGAACTCATGCAATGTTACCTGTCCAACAGAAAGCAAAGAGTATGCATTGGTGGCAGGTGCTCTCTATTTAAGCCGGTATACAGTGGCGTACCTCAAGGGTCGGTTCTTGGCCCTCTACTTTTTTCAATCTTCATAAATGATATTTTCTTAACTTGTAAAAATTCATCAATGCACGCCTATGCAGATGATGTCCAGTTATACCTTTCGCGCAGAACTGGTCTCTTGGAAGATTTGTGTTGCAGAATAAATGAGGATCTTCATGATATCAACCACTGGGCTACAAAAAACGGTCTTAGACTAAACCCTCTTAAGTCTTACGTGCTACCTATTAGCAGGTATAAAATTATTGTTGATGACCTACCTGACTTATTTATAGGAGATAACAAACTGAAACTTGTAAGCAAAATTAAAAGTCTTGGTTATCATATTAACTCATCCCTAACATGTACGGATCACATTAACAATGTAGTGCGTAACATTTTATTTATCCTACGCAATCTCAAAATGTCAGCTCAATTTACTCCTGTAGCCATCAGACTTAAACTTGTGTTGCAATTAATAATGCCCATCATAACATATTTTGAAGTTATATACAGCAAACTCGACTCGCATTCAGAACACAAGTTGCAAGTTGCGTTTAATCACGCCACGCGATATGTGTATAATGTTCATAAATTTGATCACATAACTTTGTTCAAAAAGAGTATCCTTGGTTGTGACATTATAAGCTATCTCAATGCACGAAATTGCATATTCCTACATAACCTTATTTACTCTAAAACCCCTGGGTACCTTTTTGAAAAACTCAATTTTTGTCAGTCGGTAAGAAGGAAAATATTTTTAATACCAACATGGTATTATTTAAACTCTACTAGGTTATTTTTCATCAATGCCATTAGATTATGGAATAGCCTACCTAACACTATTAAATCTTTGGAGGGAAAAGGTGACTTTAAGCAGGCCATATTTAACCACTTCACTTAATAACTGCGTGCTAAAATTAAAATTGATAGAAACCATTAATCTTTTCTGTCTCTATGTTCTCTGTCTCTATGCTCTTTTTCCTTACTTTTCCATCTGTTTATCCTCATATTAATTATTTAACCTTATTACTTATAATTTATTATTTTTTTTTTTTTTTTTTAATATTTGTTATTTTTACATTTATATAGTTAATAAATCCACTGCTTAATTTAAAATTACAATGTTATAATAATTAATAATTGTTAAATCTACATATGAATATATTTATTAAGCTACCACCTTTGTATCTCAAAAGAACATGTTCTTATAATACTAATATTAAACATCAAATACAAATACAAATACAAATACAAATCGAAGAATTCTTAAGAATTTATAAATTGTATGACAAAAAAAATAAACGCCCCTTCGAAGGTACATAATGTTGACAACCTTAATTTTTTTTCTCCATAGCTGATGCTTCTACTACAATAATTTTGCACCACAAGCATGCAACCCACATCCATTATAGCTGTGACCTACAGCCCCCTGCTCCCAAAACTACAGCAGTTTTTCCCAAGCAGAAGCAATTTTCAATTTCCTTTTTGATGAAGCACATTGAAAGAGCAAATTATATACCAACGAACGAAGTAAGGATTTGAAAAATTCAGCACGTTCTTGATTGGCCTTCTTATGCGGGACTTTGGCTGCTTGTAGTTTTTTTCAGTCTGTTTTGTTGTTGTTTTTTTTTTTTTTGCTTTCCGTGCTTTTCTTGGCAAGCACCAAAGAAAAGAATTTAAGAAATTGTTTAAGATTTTCACATGTTGCTAGGCGAGCGAGTGCAAATGAATGGCTATTATCCTTGGATGAAGTGAATAGAATTGTAGAGAATTTCTAACGAGCTTCAGCACGGTGAGTGAATAAAGGACATGCTTGAACAGCATAAGAAGAAAATTACACTTAAACGTTTTTGACAGTAAAAAGTAGGCTGGGCTAAGCCGATTAAGTCGTGAATGGACAGGTTAGGTCAAATAAAAAGAACCTGTTTAGTGAGCGTGAAAAAGTGGGAATTATAATGGCAAAGGTGAAAGGGGAATTGCGTATGCAAAGAATGTACAGCAAAATAATATTTATGTTAGTCTCTGGATAATTCAAAGGACAATTTAAAGGATCGACAATAACTGTATATAAAAATTTATTCAAATCTCTTCATGACCATTTCCTGTTTCTCAAATTCCTCATATTTATCTAAACATTGTCTTTAAAATGCCTAAATATCTTAACCCCTTTACTCCCTGAAACCATCGTCTGAATATTCAGGCATTGCTTGCGTCATGAGAAACATCATCGAACCAATTAACAAAAATTGACTCAATTTTAATTTCACTTGAAAAACGTTTAGTGCCTCATTTAATGGACTCGCGGAAAATGCATTTATATGGCATGTTGTTGTTGTTGTTGTTGTTGTTGCCACTGTTTTCGAATTTGATTTTTTATTTTCTCAAATTTGTTGTCGGTTACTAAAAATTTGTTTACAAAACCATTTGAATGCATTGCCTTATGCGCCGCTGCTGCTGCCGCCACCTACAATAAAATTACCAAAAACTAAAGAAAAAAACCGTTTTATTTGACTTCAGCGACGATAGACGAGGCATTCCTTTCCAAACAACAACAATAAATATAGCAATAATAATAACAACAACAACAACACCAAGGAAAACAAAAACAACACATGACAGTCTTGAGATTCTTTAAAAAAATCTGTTGCTCTGTATCTGCTGCTGTTTGTGTACGAGTATCTGTGCGCTCCATTTGTTTATATGAACCGGTGAAAATTCATTCAACATTTTCAACCATGCGGCATAACATATGCATTTTTTGTTGTTTTATTTGTTCTTTATACTCTCTGTATATTTTTCCCTAGCCATAATAATCTACTCCTCCACAGCCACAGCAACGGTAGCAACAACATCACCATCGATATCGGCTTCAGCGACTTGATCCTCGTCATCAGGCCAAGTACTTCGATTGCCAGAGTAGTCGTGCATACATAATGTAAATAAATCTGGTCATATCTGGTTTGAGCAGGAGCGTGGTGTAGTGGAGTGAATGGAAATTTGTTGCTAGTTGCCGCAATTGCATCCATTACCAGAAGCACTCACTCCTCGGGCTGGAGGAGTAGTCGTTGCCGTCTTCATGACTTGCTTGTAGTGTGCGCCTAAATAATATGTAAACAATTCATTTTGTCATTTTTTTTTTGTTTCATTTTTTTTTTTCAAAAGCCTCTTGAGCGCTTGTGAACTTTCGCAGGAAGGACCTGTCTAGATTTTGCTCAAGATGTTCTAAATTTATAGATACCAATACTTCATGGGTAAAAGTGCTGAATTTGAAAATATTTGTAGATAATATTGAATTTTATTTAGTAACAATGTTTTAAAAAAAAAAATATTCTTTATAATTATGCAGAAATAGAAGAAAACGGAAAGAGGAAATTGGTAATGAAATGGGTATATTTAGCTTAAAATTAGTGAAATTTTATTAAAGATCAGTAACTTTATACACAAAAATGTCCAGAATAAACTCAATATTTGAGCATATTTAAAATAAAAGATATCAAATACCTACATAGATATACAGCAGTATATTAGACCTACCCAAATGTATGTTTGATTCTTCTCGAAATTTTGTGGATGCATTTTTGAATTTTCTAAAAAATACCTAAGTTTAAGGATTTTATATAAAAGTAATGGTAGATACTGAAAGCACACACACGAAAAAAACCTTATTTAGAAGTCTCTTTTGTATTAGACATTTTGTTTGAACTTGCGGGCACAAAACTTTCATTTATAACATTAATGGGTTAACCATGTTCAAAGTAAGCAACAAAAAAAAAAAAAAAGAATAGTCTTATCATGTTCAGTAAACTCGATAACATTAAGTAAGATCATGAGAAGAACCATTAAATTTTAATGGCTTCATAGGAGAGTTATTCTTCGCAATCCTTCATTTCTGAACCAACGAAAGTGAAGTTAGCTCTCATGGAGGATATTGGCTAGTCCCGTTTTGGTTATCGTTATACGGATAAAGACCGATGTAAGCCCTGCACTGTAGTCAACTAGTTCAAATACTAGTTAATTTACTAGGTCCAAAAATACCAGCACTAGTTCAGCCCAAATGCTTTTTACATTGCGCAAACTGGTTATTTTCCTGTGCTGATGCCATAAGAAAAGACAATTGTCCTATTCTCGATATGACTTGAAGTAGTATTTTTACTGGCATTTTTTGAACTAGTTGTGGTAATAGTATAATTTAAGCCAGTAAAGTACTAGTATAATCAAATGTGCAGCTAAAGCATTGTTTTTTTTAATTTGCTGTTATTATAAGCCAAATTTTACAATTCAATTAGGCAGCCCAGGTTCGGCTCCTAGTCTGGCGCATTGATTTTTGTTTTGTTTTACGATTTTCTGTTATTCCATCAAATTATCCAATAAATTTGTGGCGGTAGTGGCGTACTGGTTAGGTGCTTGACTTGTAAGCGAAACAGCCCAGGTTCAAGTCCCACGACTGACAGAATGTTTTTGTTTTATTGTTTGGTTTTGTTATAAATCGAAATAGCAAAAATTGAATAAGCTTAGGGACATTTGCTGACTTATTTATAAATTAAAATAATAAATTTTGATTGGTTTTTATTGAAAACCAGCTAAATTTTGAAGTAGTTGAGAATTATGCTCAAGTTTTTCTTAATTTCCAAACAAATTTAGCAAACAGTTCTCTCCGTGTAGTAGTTGTATGCTAGTATTAGTTTTCTACTAGAGTTTTGGAAACTAGTTTTATGCTAGTACTATGTAAATCGGCTTTATACAAGTATTATTCGAACTATGTAACAGTACATATTTTAAGTATTTTATTTTTGGAAAAGCTGCACACCTAAGTAAAAACAATTTTTAACCAAAACCAAAAAGAGAATTTTTCAAAATAGGACCTTAAGCTCGAAAAAAGCAACAAACAGTAAACTTAGATAAACCAAAATGTCGACTTAAATCAAAATAAAAATTGAAAATAACTTCGAATAATTGTTGAATTAATAACATATTTTTGAAAATATTTTATTTAGGACGATATTTTCTTAGAAGCGACTGGATAGCTAACTATAAATTATGCAACTGGTCCTTTTTGTGCTAGTAAAACAACTGGTCTTTTTGGTCTTTTTGAACTAGCTGCATTACAGATTGAAACTTATCTAGTAATCTTTGCCTAGTAAGTTATGACCACTTAAACATCAAATATTTGTTGACTAGTTTTGTTTTAACTAGTGAGTTAACTAGTTCAATTCATGACTTGTATGATTTTCCGCTGCAGGGAGTTGTTGATCACATATAAGCTTGGTTATTATAAGCCAGTTCTAGCCTAATATAATTTCCTCACCAAAATAGACTTTTTATTTAAAAACTGTTTGGGCTGGGATAATTTGAGGCATGTAGAATTGATTTATGGTAGTCTAATGTTATTGCAATAATTTGTGAAATGGAGCCTGTCGGCAAGAAAGTTGGACATTTAGGAGATTTTTTTTGTAGATGTATCGTTCAAGTTATTCAATGTTATATATAATAGAATGAAGGTTTTTTAACTCCGATATAAAAGAAGGAGAAATCATTCCCATTTGTAAAAATATTTTATATTAGGTTAGGATTTCATGTCACGTATCAATACAGTTGATTATTATCTTCAGCTTATTATTATAGTATACAACTCAGCTCTTTAGAATTAATAAGCTATAAACTTTATGCTTGAACATTTTTATCAATTCATACTTGTGACTGACGTATAATCCACCCACTGCAAAAAGCTGACTATTATTTTTTTGGTTCAAAATGATCTTAAAATCACTCTCACGAAATTTGGAGCGGAATAAAATTACTCGTGGCATCATTTTTTTTTTAATTACTTTGATAGACTGTCATCTTTTGCTCCACCGCTACTGGAGCAGCTGTCTTTCAGATCTCATATGTTTTACGTTAATGAATTTCAGCCGGAATTAAATGACTTGTTTAATGCAAGGCTACCTCCTGGACTATTACGGAGTACGCCCAGGGGTTATAAGCCACAAAATTAAATATCCAAAATTTAATCCTTATGCATTGTTTCAAGAGTCTTAGAGAAATCTCTTAATGGTTCTTTAAATTAAAAACATTATTCCATTCATATAGTTAAACATATTGCTTCATTTTTTAAATTGGTATATTTCTTCCCAAAATAGTCTACATTTTCTACTTTAATTGGTTTAAGTAAATAACTATATAATTTTAAGGAATTTCAACTATATTCTGATAAACAGTTCTTCTTAATAGGCTTCGTAAATTTACTATGCTCCGCTTAGGAGCCGAGGCCCTATGCTCCGTCTAGGAGATCGAGAAAACGATGATGATGATGATAATGAAATTTACTGTAAAGTTGAAATTTTACACACAGAAGATGAAAAAAAATCAAACATCGTGAAATTTTTCAAGCTTGTTAAAATTTGTATCCTTTTGGGTGAAGTTTTCAACTTTGTGGTAACTTTATAAGGCCTGACGAAAAATTTGGTATGAAGATTGTGGACTAACTTCACACCGGTTAAAATTGTATTAAACATTTTTTCTTGTATTTGCGGCGAATTCAAAATGCAGATATGATTTGCAGCGAATTGAGCAAAAAGTTGGGCTGAAGATTTTGGGCTATCTTCACAGAAGTAACGATCGAAGAATCGAGCGAAAATTTAATTTGGTATGAAAAAATGTAGTGCTTATCGTGTTTCACACGATCGAAAGTGTTAGTTTCGTTATACAGCAAGATGCAGTAATTTATATTATTTCGTATATCTATATGAAGTAAAACTTTGTCAAGTAGTTAATTTCTAAATAAATTTCCACAAACAGGGTTGTTTTTAGTTTTGAAATTGTTTGTATGCACATAAGACCTTCATCTAAAGGCGGCGTCCGCAGGGGGGGAAAGGGAGGGAAAGTTGCCTCACCCTAGAAATCAGCCGAAAAAAAAATGTACATTGTTTTATTATATACGTTATATAACCATACAAAATTTTAGAGTTTAGAATTAATTCAGTAAAAAATAAATAATTTAGCTAAAAATAATTTAGTTAGATAAATAATAATTATTATTTCGTTAAATAATTTAGTTAAAAAAGAATAGTCTGAATAAAATAATTTGCTTAGTTGAAATATTTTTATAAGTTCAATTAATTTTCACGCACACATTTTCTCATTATCTCTAACATTCTTTTTCTTTCAATTTTCAACCATTTTCATTTTTAAATGTTTAAAAATATAATATTCTTATTTAAACATTTGCATCGTCGAGCAACTCCCTATACTTCACTTATTGAGAATCCACTGCTATTTACTTACAACTAGAAAAATCGAAATTTTTTCTGTCAGATCAGAAAGACTTTGAAATTGCATTGTTATTTTACACATTCTTAATCATTTGAATATATTAAGAAAATATTTTGAAACAGAATAATATAATAGTTTAAAAATAAAATTAATGCTAAGATACAGTTTATTCAAAAATGCTATAATTAAAGGGCTGAGATTTATTTAAGACCTATACGTCTTCAAACTCTCAACATTATACACGACATTTTTAATATTTTATGTGTCATTAAGTGTAAATATTCATTTAATATACAAGGCATGAATATTGGACTTTTTAGGGTTGCACTATTAAGCCTCTCCGCCTAATATCTTTAGGTTCTTGCCTTACCTGCACATTCTAGAATATTCCAATCACACAAATACAATCTTTAAAAACAAAAATCGGGCATCCACTGGTAAATAGCGAAAGCTAAGTTCATTAAACTAGTGGCAGCCGTGGTGCACGGGTTAGAGTGTGGTGCCCATATGCCAGAGAACCCTGGTTCGAATCCCACCTGACAGAAAGTTTTTTTAATTTAATTAATTTTTCTGTTTGGCCGTCTCCTCTCTGCAAACAATGGCAATCCTTAGAGAGTAAAAACTGCCATGAAAAGCTTCTTGAGAAGATAAGCCGTTCGGACTCGGCATAAAACATGTAGGTCCCGTTCTCGATCATTTGTGTTCAAACATTTCACAACACACACAACACAAGTGATCATAAGAAGCTCGGTCAAAGCCCTTTCAAGGGCTGAAATGGCCATTTTCGTTTCTCTTTAAAGTTCATTAAAGTAGGTGTTAAAAATGAACTCCTTATTTTATGTTTGAAATCATTAAAAATAGTCATATTTGCTTATATATATAGCAAAATATTAAAATGAAATTTAAAAATGTTTCTGAACACATACAAGAAAATTGGGATATTCTTAACTGGGATGGGTTTTTTATTTTGAGCCCATCTGATACAATATGAATTTCTTTATGTTTGCAAGCATGTTTCTCGAACGCACAGTGTGGCGCTATATCAATCTAGCGGTTAAATATACATATAATATTTATAACGGCAGTCTAAAAACTGTTTTTGTGTTATTTTTTTTTTTAATTATTTCTCAGCCTCAAGTAAGTAAGTTTTTGTATTAAATTTATTGATCATGCGAAGGCAAATAGATACGTATTCAATAAAATAAGTACTCATAGCTAAATAAACATAATGTTTTATTAAACTTATCAATTGGAATAAAAGCAAAAAATAAAAAAATTGGTTATATTATCTCAGGCTGTCATAAAATTGAACCGCATATGCACGCTTTTTTTTTAGATAGATTAAATTTTTTATTAAGTTTGAGAACCGTAGATAGTACATACAAAATTTAACCGGAAATTTTTTGCAACTTTTAAATTATTTGCTTGATATGAAAGCCCTTAGTATCTCAAAAATTTTACGATGTTCTATAAAATGATAATAGCTCATTTTTTTAAAATACAAGGTTGAAAATTTTAAAAAAAATTATGATTAAGTATTTAAGATTGTATTTTATAACATAGCAAATTTTATATAGCGTATAGGATATTTCCGATACACCCGAACTTCTGAACATTTTTTTTTTTAATGAACAAAGGAATCATCTTACAAAAATTTTGAATTTTGTCCTGATAGTACTGTCAAATCTCATACAGTAGAACGGTGTAAATTATGACATCTCACAGTGGCTTGGTACCATACTAAATTTTTTTTTTTTTTTTTTTTCAATAAATAAAAATATGTCAGTAAATAAAAACAAAAATTGTCGTAGAGTAATAATGTCGAAAAACTTGTGTCGGGAACAATGCACTTTTCCCTTTCCGTACTCGCATCGAACCGCGTACAATTCGAATGCAAGTTGAATGTGCTACCATCTCACCATTGCCTCCCTTGCATCAAAGCGAACAAAATACGAACAAACCTGAAAACAAGCATAGTATACATCTTCCAATTTATTCCATAGGATTGATGCCAAAAAGAATTTATTGTTTATCCAAAATAATCATCAGTCGATAATATAATTTGGGCTTTATTTATATAATTTATTTTCCATTTTTCTTAAAAGAACCTCCGCTTCGTGGTCAGAACGTCTGACCTTATTCTATTGCGCATACTTGTTTGGGTTTATTTTTCCGTGCCTACACAGTTACAAAGGTTAATGCGTTTTTCGTTACATGACTTGCATCGTATTTTATGTTGCATTTGCGACGATATTTAATGTTAAATGATATATAGAAGAAACTTCAACATTATCACAAAAATTCTGATCTTTCCCACACGTCACGAAATCCGACTTCGATATCGAAACTTTAAAAATTTACGAATAGTTTGTGATGATAACAATCGAATTCGATATCGATTATGATTTGAAAAAAAAAGGTTTTGAGGACGTAACGGTTACTTTGTAAACGAAGGTTCGCTTATGTTTCGAAAAATTATTCGTTTACAATTCTTTACAAAATTTTTACTGTAAGGTGGATACTTTCGGAAAACTTTTTTGGCACTTTAAGACTTACTTTTATTATTACTGACGTGATAACACTGGTATGAAATAACTTTCAATTTTTGATCGCCAATTAGGGAAAAATACGAAATTTTCTTTGATAAAAGTTCATTGCAAACGAACTTTCGCCGGGTGGGTTACATATACATTGACAAGTGTTAATTTTCGGCACAATACTTTAGTTACATATCTTTCTTATTTTTGGAAACTACCCACTGAACCATAAGCGAAGGTTTTGAGTAAGGTGAGAGTTTTGCGAACGTTATTGGTTAGAATTTTTTTTATTAATTTTTTCTATTTTATTTTGTCGCTTAAAAGTGCTTGCTATAAAAGATTAAATTCGTGAAAGCTTTTCCCATAAAGAAAAATTGTACATATTTTGCGAAATTCATTAAAAACTTATTTTGAGTCGAAAATGAATCATTTTTGTATCATTTTAGTAGGTAAGACTTCCTTGCAAATGAACCATTTTTTGTTCATAAATGAGTTCGGAAATGAATCATTTATGTTTCTTTTTTGCATTTTGAAATGAGTTCAGAAAAGAATAATTTTTTTTATCATATCAGTAGGAAACAATTTCTCATAAACGAACCATTTTTTGTTCATAAATGAGTTCACAAATGAATCATAAATGTTACTTTTTATATTCTAAAATCTGTTAAATAAAGGAACTTAAAATGAAAATGATAACCTTCGTACAAACGTCATATGAACTTTTTTACCAGTGCGAGATGGATGTACTGCTACACGTATGAAAATTTTCAACATTTCAACATTTCTATCAAAAATTAAAATTAGGCCCAAATCGAAAGAAATCCACGAAAAAATTCCATGCAAAAAAGTAATCAAATAAATTCCCCAATTAATAGCTTAGCTATTTTGATATTTCATATATAATTTGGAAGTTTGTCAAATTGGAAAACAATCACGCCTTCCCCTTTGAAACATCAATATCATGAAAAACACAATGCGGGAATTCCAGCAATAATCTTTTCTACTTTAACAAAATATCGATATGTAATAACAAATAGTATTATGCAATAATAAAATTTATAGTTCAAAAAGGTTCTTTTTTCAACTCATTACTGAACAAAAAAAGGTTTGTTTTTGAGAGGCAATTCAGTCCAAAGATTGATACAAAAAGGGCTCATTTTCGAGTGCCGAAAAATAACTTTTTATGGTTCTTTTTTTAACTCATTTCCGAACAAAAAAAAAAAGGATAATTTATGGTTCTTTTTTTAACTCATTTGCGAACAAAATAAGATTCGTTTTTGAGAGGCATTTTAGTCCGACGAATGATACAAAAAGGGTTCATTTATGAGTGCCGAAAATGAACGTTTCTACCGGAAAAGGTTCATAAATGAATTCAAAAACGGTAGTTTTGGTTCACTGGGTATGTTTCTTATGCGCAGTTGGTAATGGAAGAACTTGTAACGAGTATTTTGTGTATCAAATTACCGCTGCATGCGGATATTTTTTTTATTTTGATATAAATGTGAGTTAAAAACTACATTTGAGTTATATGAAAGATACGATATATGTATGGAAATTCACAGATCTAAGAATGAAACAAATTTTAGATTCAAAGTAGCATCCGTTAATATTGCAGCAGGTGCTGTTTCCAAATCAATCAATGCAATCACTCTGAATTTATCAAAACTCAATTTGAGAAATGCCTTAAAGTATGCTAATGTTCTGAATAAAAGCTACGTTCAGAGTATTTTAACATACCAATAATAAAAGAAGGAGAGAATAACTGATTGTTGATTTAACATAAGTATGAGCTACTCAACTAAATATGTCTACGTGACCGAGGGGTTAGAACAGCCGACTATGGATCACTTCGTACTGTGTTCATTCCTCAGTGGAAGCAAAAATATAAAAAAATTTAAAGTTTATTAGTAATTTTTCCGTTTTTATACAACTAGTGCTGCGAATTGCGGTGTTGTTGTTTTCATAAGAACCATTTTGTTAGATTGGTTTCACCCCCCATCTAGCTCGCCGTATTGTTGTATACGCGACTATAAAAGTTTCACTTCAAGAAATTAATTAATAAACGAACTGCGACCCAGCTTTTTCAAAATTTACAATTATGCAAAAGTTATTTGGGCTTCTTTAAAAAATGAGCACTTTTTCCCATATACCCAGGTACTGCCATGTACCGATGCCTGTCGGCACGGGTTCCCGTGGTCCTAGGTACACCAAGTTTTTTTTTCATTTTCTTAACATCATACAAAGACATTAAGGGGGTAAGCCCAAAAAAAAACAACTTAAATTTTTAAGGGACACTCTATTATATTATACACTGCAATTTCACTTCAAAAATGCACCCACTTAACCTTTGAATTCTATTAAACAAAAAAAAAAAAAAACGTAAAATGATTTCTTAAGCTATTTATGTACGTATACATACGTCCAATATAAGAGCGTATTAAATTTGAAAGGAATTTTCTTTGTTTTAAATTTTAAAAATTTGTTTATGTTACTAAATTAACACTTAAATTTATTTAAGAGCTTTTTTAACGATCGCTACAGCGCTCATAATAAAACTTCTGTTTGGAATAAAACTAAGAAGTTGCAGCCAGGTGTGCTTTAAATAATGAGTAAAAATTGAGTGCCTAATGGAATTTAACTTAAACAAACTTTTTTTATGATTCATGAGATACTGTCTTTATTAAGTAGAACTGCTTTTAGTTGCGTCAATGCGTGATAAATTTTCCATATTATAGTCAACAGAAGTGTTATTTTTTCAAAAATTAAATAAATAAAAAAGCAGGCACTCGAAATCTGCGCAAAAACGAAGATGTATTCAAGATAATTTCAAGTGCTCAGGTTTCATCAATGGCAATAATAGCAGTTTTTAACAAATTTAAAAAACAATTAAAAGCCAAAATGTGTTAGGAACTGATAACAATAGGAACGTTTTCAAGGGGTCAACACCAGGAGTAGACAAGATTTCAAGAGTTTTGTAGAGCTGCTTCACTAAGGCATATTTCGAAAACATACAAATGGCACACATATATTTTACCCTGATTGCCACACTTTCGCTAAAAACATTTCATTAGAAAAAGTAATAAAAAAGAAAAATTAAAAATTTGCTAATAATTCTAATTAAGCTGTTTTCAACATGTGCTCCAATGGTTGGTGCCACAGAATTAAAATCATTTTAATTCATTTAAACACATTTTACGAAATTTTTATGCCTCTCCTTCTTCAGCGAACAAGCACCCAAGAATAAATAAAAAAACAGCCCAAAATAATAAACAAAATTTTCAAAAACCAAAACATTTATGTATCATTTAAATTTTTTTTTTTCTCTTATTTTTCTTTTGGTAAATCATTTAAACGGATTTTATATGGCAAGCAATGGCATTGGCAGCAACAACAACGAGCAGCCACACCGTCAAAATACGGTTAATATGAGCAAAGTTCATATAATTGGGAAATTGGGGAAAATTGCTTATAATACCCTCGAGTTGCCGTAAGGTGGGTGGCATCGGTTGTTATCGTTGTTGTTGTTGTTGTTATTATTGTTTGTTGTGGAGAAGCATGTGTTGCTAACTTAATAATAAAGCGCTGAAAACTGAAGAGGCAGCGCTACAGTGGGTTGGTAGTTGGAACATTTTAAAATTCCCTACCGCAGCCCAACCACACCAAGCCACACCATCAATAATTTTTCAATTTGCTTTTTTAATGTATTGTTATTATTTACACACACGTTTGCAGTGCGGGCCAAGTGTGTCTATGTGCGTGTATGTGAGTGTAGAGAAGTAGTCGTATGTTTTGGTATTGGCCATAATTTTAAAATCTTAAAGTGAGTATTTAGTGGAAATTTTCTATTTTATTGACGGGGATTAACTTTTAACAAATGGGTGACCTAATGGGTTTATTTTTATTCTACTGATTTCATTGCATCAATTGATCGAATTAATTTATAACGATATTCTTTTTACTACTTATACTCGTTGAGTTCACTTATAATCTTGATTATAGTCTTGTCTTCCTTGACATCTTTTATATTAAAAAAATGTATTTAATATCAGGTGTAGTTAAAAAAAAATCGATTAAATTTCGAATAGATGGATTTAGTAATATGTATTTCGTATTGTATAAGTGCGATTGAGTTACGATAGATGGTGTTGCAAAGATAAGATTTCGTAGTAAAAAAACTTCTTAACGGTTTCTTAACGGTGATTGTTCGGCTTAATTTTGTTTGAACGCACGTCAAAACTCCACCTAGCAAAGAGAAAATACTCCATATTTTACAGTTTTCTTCGATAAATGCGAAAACGCAAGCCAGGCAGCTGAAAATGTGAATGTTCCGGTAATTTTGATGTCAAAGATGCACTATGCTCTGGAAGGCCAATTGTCGACAAAAACCGTTGGGAACGACTTGGATAAGGCTATACAAAAAAAAAAAACTACGCCTCATGGGTCAAATTTTCATCTGCGAATCACTGCCGATTCACAATTAAATCGACACATTTCTGAAGCAAATTGTGACTGGTCATGAAAAGTGGGTCACTTATGACAACGTCAAGCGAAAACAGCCGTGGTTCAAAAGCGGTAAGCTGGTGCAAACGGTGGTCAAACCAGCTACTGATTGACGGTCAGGAAGGATTTGCTGTGTGTTTGGTGGGACTGCCACGGAATCTGAAGGAAGCATTCGCCGTTTGAAGGACGGAATCGCCCAGAAGCGGCCAGCTTTGACCAATAGGAGGGTAATTGTGTCCCATTAGGACAACGCCAAGCTACATACATCGATAGAGACTCGCCAGAAGCTCCAAGAGCTTGGTTGGGAGGTTCTTATGCTTTCAATTTATAATCCGGAGCTGGCAAAACATTCGCTCAAGAGAAGCTTTTGAAAAACGACTTTCCCAGTTTTTTGCCAATAGAGACGAAAGTTTCTCTGAAAGAGGCGTAATGAAAATACCTTTAAAATGGTAACAAGTAATTGAACAAAACGGTTCATAATTGAACTAAATCGGATCATTCCAATTGTACTAGATAAAGCCTTCAATTTCATGAGAAAACAATGGATTTCCTTAACTACAGAACCGAAGCCAACGGGCCAAGCCTTTAAGGGGTTCATACCCCCCTTAGGGTCCAGAAAGTATGAACAAATAATACAAATGAGACTGTTGAAATCTTCAATTTACTTGAAGATGCAAAAGTTTCAACATTTTCAACACAAATTTAAGAAACTTCGCTTAATCAATGAAGAAATTTTTTAGCCAAATGAAAGATTTACTAGCAAGATAAGCAGTTTTGACTAAAAAAGACACAGTTTCGATAGTATCGGAAGTGTAGACGTAAAATTTTTTGTTTGATATATTTTTTGATGAATTTGTTGTTCTTGTTAATTTTCATGTTGGTTAAAAATATATGAAGTGCAATCTTTTGTTTAATAAATTGAAACAAATATTTCGGAATAATATAAATTTATTATTTTTCCTGCAGTAAAGAAAATTTAAAATTTATATTTAAAATATAAGTTTAATATGCATATATAAAATTAGTTCAATAAATAATTCGAATTTATTATATTTTAAAAATAATACCATATTTTAAAACAAAAAGCCTCCAATCTGCGTATATATATGTAAGCCTGCATTATAGTAATTTAATTTTTTGTACACACAAACAATTCCAAACTAAAAAACGAAAGAAATGTATATGTGCAAATATTTCACACATACGTATTAATAACAACAACACAAGCAGTTACTTACTTACTTAGGTGGCCTGTCGTAAGAAATCGCGCCATCCATTTCTGTTTTGCGCTTGCTGACGCCAGTTTGATGCTCCAAGTTTCGTCAGGTTGTCCTTTAATTGGTCCTTCCAACGGAGATGCGGTCGTCCTCTTCTACGTCGACTGCCGTTCGGTACCAAATCAAGTATTTTCTTCGCTGGAGCCTCGTCTTCCATCCGCTCAACATGTCGATGTCGGCATATAGCTCATACAGCTCATCGTTCCATCGTTCCATCGGTACTCGCCATTGACGCAGATTGGTCCGTAGATTTTACGAAGGATCTTTCTCTCAAACGCTTCCAAAGTCTTTTCATCAGAGCTGCTCAACGTCCAGGCTTGTGCTGCATATAACAGGACGGGCATGATTAGTGACTTATAGAGCGTGACTTTTGTTCGTCGAGTGAGGTCTCTGCTTCTCAATTGCCTACTGAGCCCTAAGTAACACCTGTTGGCAGGAGTTATCCTTCGTTTTATCTCTCTACTGATATCGTTGGTGGAGTTAATGCTGGAACCGAGGTAGACGAAGCCCTTCACAACCTCGAACGAGGTGTTGTCAACAGTGACGTGGGTGCCAATACGCTGGGACTGTTTGTTTGTTTACACCAGATATTTCGTCTTATCTGCGTTTACTGCAAGACCCATGCGACTCGACTCTTTTCCTAATTTGGAGAATACTGCACTGACTTCGCGTGTGTTATGGCCAATGATATCAATGTCATCGGCATACGCTAGCAGCATAACACTCTTATAGAATATTGTCTCAGATCAGCAGCTCGAATGATCTTCTCCATGATTAGGTTAAAAAAAAAGTCGCACGATAAAGAAACACCTTGTCTGAAACCTCGTTTGGTAACGAATGGTGGAGAGAGTCCTTCCCGATTTTAACTGCGCTGCTGGTGTTGCTCAGTCTCATCCTGCATAGACGGATTAATTTTGCAGGTATACCAAATTCAGATATGGTGGAGTATAGGTGATCACTTATTGGACTGTCGAAAGTGGCTTTGTAGTCGACAAAAAGATGGTGGGTGTCGATCTGCTTCTCTATGGTATTTTCCAAGATTTGTCGTAGCGTGAATATCTGTTCGGTGGTTGACTTTCCAGGTCTGAAACCACACTGATAATGCCCAATCACGATGGGCTTCAGGCTTGCACATAATACGCTCGACAGGACCTTCTAAGCGATATATAGAACACTTATCCCACGGTAGTTGGCACAAATAGTGGGGTTGCCTTTCTTGTGGATTGGGCAGAGTACACTGAGGTTCCAATCGTTTGGAATGCATTCTTCCGACCATATTCTGCATAGAAGCTCGTGAATTCATTTAAATAGAGCTTCGCCACCGTTCTTTAACAGCTCAGCGGGTAGACCATCAGATCTCGCGGCTTTGTTCTTAAGCCGTGTTATTGCTGTCAAGACTTCATTATAGTCGGGCAGCGGAACTTCAACGCTGTCATCCATAATTGAAGCTTCCAGGATATCATCTCTACTGGTGGGATTGTTGCCATCATCGCCATTCAGAAGACTAGAGAAGTGTTCCCTCCATAACGTCAGTGTACTCTGGATATCTGTCACTAGATTTCCGTTTTCATCCTTACAGGAAGAGGCCCTGGTCTTAAAGCCATCGGCCAGGCATCTTAAATTTTCAAAAAATTTTCGGGCCTCGTTCCAGTCGCCACACATCTCAATCTTCTCACACTCGCGCTTTTCTGCCTCCCTTTTTTTTGCCTGAAAAGACGTCTCTCGTCCCTCCTCTTCTCTCTGTATCGCTCCTTAGCAGCACGCCTTACAACCGACTGCAGGGTGGCTTTGTAGGCAGTGTTTTCCTCTGCAGTGGCGTCGCGACACTCTTGGTCGTGCCACTGGTTTCGGCTGGGACGGTGGCAGCCAATAACTTCTTCGGCAGCCACATGCATAGAGTGGGAGATGTGTGTCTACTGCACGCATATATCGTCGATAGGAGGAGATATATGCTTTCTTGAAGCTGGAGTGAGAATCGAGTGGCGAAGGCTTCGGCTGTCCGTTTTGACTGCAGCTTGTCGACGTCTAGTTTTCTCTATGTAGGATTGCGCGCATTCTTTGCAGCGCACAGACGTGCACGGATCTTAGCTGCAACAAGATAATGATCCGAGTCTATGTTAGCACCACGGACCGTGCGTACATCTTATACCCTGGAAGAGTGCCATCCGTCAATCAAAACGTGATCAATGTGGTTGCGGGTTTTTATCAGGGGACAACCAGGTAGCCTTATGAATATTGAGATGCTTGAATCTAGTGCTACTTATGATCATGTTTCGTTCTGCGGCGAAGTCAATCAGCCTCTATCCGTTATCGGATGTGTTGTCGTGGAGCCTGAACTTTCCGACTGTTGGGCCAAAGATGTTTTCCTTGCCCACCTTAGCGTTGAAGTCACCAAGCACAATTTTTATGTCGTGACGGGGGCAGTGCTCGTAAGCGTCTTGAAGGCGCTCGTAAAAAGTATCTTTGATCTCATCGTCCTTGTCCTCTGTCGCAGCATCCGCACATATTAGGCTTATATGAAAGAATTTAGCCTTGATGCGGATTATGGCAAGTCGTTCGTTCACAGCAGTGAATCGCAGGACGTAGTGCCGTAATCTCTTGCCAACTACAAATCCGCACCCAAACTCGTGCTTCTCCGCATGGCCACTGTAGTAGATATCACAGGATGCTTGCCGTGAGCAATCCTGTCCCTTGCATCGCATTTCTTGAATTGCAGTGATATCAGCTTTGCATCTTTCCAAGATATCAATCAGTTAGATAGAGGCACCTTCCCAATTAAGAGTTAGGACATTCCAGGTGCATATCCGTAAATCGTTATCAGTTTTTCGTTTGCGGTAGCCATCATCAGATTGGGAATCATTTTTCACATATTTCTTGTTGGACTTTTCGCACAACCTATTTAAGGCCAGGTAACCCGCTGCCGTCAAATTATTATATATTAAAATTAGCCGTCAAACTGACGAATGTCAGTTTGAAAAATGGCCGCCCACTCCCAAAAGAAGACCACCCACATTTTAAAGCACAACAATTAGCATTGATTTGATAAACATATCCGAGCAACAACCACCAAAAGATAAGAATGTTAAGTAATCGATATAAAGCAACAACAACGACAAAGAAAAAAAAAACCGTTTATAAAACAAACAGAACCATGCATAATTAAATGCCCGATATTGAAAACTTGCGATTTATTTACACAAGAAAACACCTACTTCGGAAAATTGTTTATCTATTTCCATGTTGTGTTAAGCAATTCTTTTATCCAAACCTACTCAAATATAATAGAATTTAAACAACGACAGCATCTAAATTTGAAAAACAAAATGTTCTTTTAAAATAAAACCAACATTGAAGTTATTTGATGGATTTTTCAGATCCACACCAACAAAAAAAATTAATTTTTGTAAAGATAAAGATAAAGAAAACAGACTTGATTTTAAGAAAATAATAAAAAAGTCAACATAATTATTTTAATGTAATTTTAAGAGCTACAAGAAGGCGCAGCTACTTAAGTTAAGCATTTTTGAGACACAAATAAAAGAAAAAGAGGAGACCCTTAATGAGAAGCTCGAAAATAATTCTTAAATGAAATTGCGAAAGAACTACCACCGATAAGGAACTATATCACCACAATCGACACATGTTTGGCACATGTAGTGTGTATTATGCGAAGTGTGGGCCGACTTAATTTTTAAAAATTTTAAGGCCCAGTTTCAATTTTTTGAGTAAAAAAGCGGGTTTTTCCGAATGACTGTTTTTTTTTTTATTATATTAAATAACGAAATAACTTTTTTTTCAGTTTTAGTTAAGATTTAAGACTTAACGATTTTATTAATTTTTTTTATTTTGCATTAATAGTTATTCTTATACAGCGTGTAAAAGTTGAGGTCGCGAACGAAAGGTCTCTTGCGGCATGCATGATATCTAATCTCCAGGTAGCGAAAAACAAACAAATTAAAAAAGGTTGCTTCTAAAACAGTTTCGCCTTGTGAGTGAACTGACAAAAAGTTTAAAATTAAAAAAATAAAAAAATGCCGCGTAAATAAAAAAAAAACAAAACCATTTTCGTGCACGAAATCGGGCTTTATAAATTAAATAAAGAGCAACACAAATTTTTTTTAATTGATTTTGTCAGTTCACTCACTTAATTTTTAAAAATAATAAAACAAGATTTGAATTTCTCGGACGAATACTTTTCGAATTAGAGTGCAAGCCGTTTCAAAAAATGTCATTTCGAAAAAAACTCGTTTAAAGTTTTTGTTTACCCCCAGCAAAAAATATCAATGCGCATTACTTGTATGCACATAAAAAGCGCATCATTTTCCTTGCAAATAGTGCTGTTTGTATAGCACTTTTTTTGTAGCACTTTCCGTAACGATAACGTTGCACTTGAGAAAAAGTTTTAAATTTTTTATGTCAAAAATAATGAATTTCAAAAACTGTAAAAATTCATTAATCATTCCACGTTAATATAGTGAATAGTTTAAAGTGTTCGCGTTTCCATTAAAAAAAAAATAGAAGTAATATACTAAGTGACAAATAATAAATTCAAGAAAAGTTATAACTTAAGTGAAAACAAAAAATTAAAACAATATGAGTTACAAGTTACGATATGAACTATAAAGGAAACAAAGACCTCAGTCCTCTCTTAATTTTTATATCAACTACTAGGAGTACAAAGCGCTCGATTCTTGCTACGTTTTTATATTAAATACAAGCAGAACAAAGTGCTATACACAAGGAGAATGAAGTGCTTTACTGGTTTTTTGAAGCGCTTCATATGCGCTAATGGAGCGCTCGTTTCCCTGCTGGGTCTTACTTTATGTGCGTTTACTACTCATAAAAACTTAAGTATCACTTAAACGGCTTCGAAATTTATTCTGAAATTATGTTTACAAGTTCTTAAGATGTTTTTCAAAACAATAAAATAAAAAAAAATTTGAAAATTTTTCTGAAAAAATTTAAACAGGGCCTTGAAATTTAAGTTCTGACTGAAACCGAAATTTGGACGTTTTTATAATATTCGGCCGAAACTGCAAACCAAACTAAAGCCGAGTATTTTTATGAAAATTTAAAATTCTTTTAAATAATTTTTTCTAAAAATGAATACTAATTGAAATTTTTTAATAATTTTTTATAGTATGTCACACAAAATATAGAGTTTCTATTTTATCCAAACACTTCCAGAAAACCGGCAAATTTTGTTTAGGACCCGAAGCTGAAAACAATTTGAACAAAAGGCAGAAAACTGATTTTAAGCAGGTTTTAATTAAAACCGGCACGTCATTTTTGACAGGAAAGATTTAGTAACAAAATAAATTTATTTAAAAAATCATAATTATCATTAAAGTGGTTAAAATCATGCTTAAAACATTTTTATGCTCAGTACATTAAAATGTTTAAAATGAAGACTATTATTGTATAAGTCAATGCATAATACTAACATCGATATATAATTTAACTCATGTTGTATATTTTCTCAAGTAAAATTCAACAATTTTGATTATTTCCATTGGTCAGAGGTTTATTTTTCCAGACAGATGAAATCCTAGGAAAAACAACAATAACAACCAATATTGTTAGTATAATAAAAAACGCATAGCAATCGAAGAAAATGCTCAGCTACTCCAGCCGATGAAAATCAACTAAGTAAATGATGAAAATCTGAGGCGCGCGTTCGATGTGCAAAAATATTTGACATGTTTTCACAAATGCTAATCCGAAAATTTACTCAATCAACACAACAAATCTAATCAATTTAATGCAATTATTTTTTTAAGTCAGCTGAATTTGTAAACTGATGAAATGATGGATACGAAATTAACGTAAAGTGATGGAATATCATTTTAAATGATAGCGGCAAAATTGTGTTTTGCGCGTCAATGGCTTCAAGTGGAAATCGGGTGGTTTTGAAGAGGCTTAGGTTACTTTTTAAGAATGGAAGAAAATAAAAAAAAAAAGAAGCCGTAGAGATAACGAAGTGGTAAAATTTTTTGTTAAATGCATAAACATTAGGAGAAATTAACACTTATGAAGGGGTCAAAAGCACATTTCGATTAAAAGCAATAATATTGCTATTAGTAGAGCTGCTTTATAATATACACTGATCCTCACCCCCAACTAGTTGATCCTAAGCAGTCAACTACTTGACTTGAGTTAAAACATTTCACACACTTTACATCAATTGAAGTCGTATCAGATTTAATGACTTCATTAGTTTTTTAAAGCAGCTCTCGATTATGGAAGTTTGAACAATGTTTCTCATGCTTTTTGAGTGTATGTGATAGTCTGACGCAGTTCAAGTGTTGAACATTTATACAATTTTTTTAGAACATATAATATTATTGCTTGATTATCAAAATTCAAAAAATATTTCTTTTTTATGTACAGACTTTAAAAATCGAGATTTAAAGATAAAAAAAAAGTGAGTTTGCTCATCAAACAGGTTTTACTATTATTTCTGGGCGATGCTTTCTTTCTAAAGGGAAAATAGCCTTTAATTTTGACAGCAACGAACTATTTCATGATAAAGTAACCCCTTCATTCTGTATCACAAAAAAGCAAACCAACGATAAGTTAGTTACTAGAAGCAATAGATTTTTGTATGGAATAAAGTAGGGCTTCTTGTGCCTTGCTTATTGCTGGTGTCCATTTTCGTGTTACAATATGATGGCATAAATGAATGGTAAGAACCCAAACCTGTATAACCCACAACCCAATATTGTACAACAATAATTATTTTGTAAATTAAGTTAAAAATTATGAAAGATAGCAAATTTAGTATCATCCCATCTTATAATATTTTTCTATTATTTTTTTGTAAATAATTTTTAATTTATTTACAGCTTTCATGGTTCGACAACGAATGTTGTTCAACTTTACTGAATTTAGTTGAGGTTAAAGTTAATTCAATAGAACACTGCTTGATTGACTATTGAAAAATTGGTCGAGGTTTGAAAAATTATTGCATATACATATTGATCAATGCCTGCCATTATTAAGACCTAACTTCTTCCTGTTAAAGAAGTTTTTTGTTTTTATTTGCGGCAGCAACGTGAACAGTAAGAAAAGATAAGATAATATAAGACAAGATATGATAAGATAAGATAAGATAAGATAAGACAAGATATGATAAGATAAGATAAGATAAGATAAGATAAGATAAGATAAGATAAGATAAGATAAGATAAGATAAGATAAGATAAGATAAGATAAGATAAGATAAGATAAGATAAGATAAGATAAGATAAGATAAGATAAGATAAGATAAGATAAGATAAGATAAGATAAGATAAGATAAGATAAGATAAGATAAGATAAGATAAGATAAGATAAGATAAGATAAGATAAGATAAGATAAGATAAGATAAGATAAGATAAGATAAGATAAGATAAGATAAGATAAGATAAGATAAGATAAGATAAGATAAGATAAGATAAGATAAGATAAGATAAGATAAGATAAGATAAGATAAGATAAGATAAGATAAGATAAGATAAGATAAGATAAGATAAGATAAGATAAGATAAGATAAGATAAGATAAGATAAGATAAGATAAGATAAGATAAGATAAGATAAGATAAGATAAGATAAGATAAGATAAGATAAGATAAGATAAGATAAGATAAGATAAGATAAGATAAGATAAGATAAGATAAGATAAGATAAGATAAGATAAGATAAGATAAGATAAGATAAGATAAGATAAGATAAGATAAGATAAGATAAGATAAGATAAGATAAGATAAGATAAGATAAGATAAGATAAGATAAGATAAGATAAGATAAGATAAGATAAGATAAGATAAGATAAGATAAGATAAGATAAGATAAGATAAGATAAGATAAGATAAGATAAGATAAGATAAGATAAGATAAGATAAGATAAGATAAGATAAGATAAGATAAGATAAGATAAGATAAGATAAGATAAGATAAGATAAGATAAGATAAGATAAGATAAGATAAGATAAGATAAGATAAGATAAGATAAGATAAGATAAGATAAGATAAGATAAGATAAGATAAGATAAGATAAGATAAGATAAGATAAGATAAGATAAGATAAGATAAGATAAGATAAGATAAGATAAGATAAGATAAGATAAGATAAGATAAGATAAGATAAGATAAGATAAGATAAGATAAGATAAGATAAGATAAGATAAGATAAGATAAGATAAGATAAGATAAGATAAGATAAGATAAGATAAGATAAGATAAGATAAGATAAGATAAGATAAGATAAGATAAGATAAGATAAGATAAGATAAGATAAGATAAGATAAGATAAGATAAGATAAGATAAGATAAGATAAGATAAGATAAGATAAGATAAGATAAGATAAGATAAGATAAGATAAGATAAGATAAGATAAGATAAGATAAGATAAGATAAGATAAGATAAGATAAGATAAGATAAGATAAGATAAGATAAGATAAGATAAGATAAGATAAGATAAGATAAGATAAGATAAGATAAGATAAGATAAGATAAGATAAGATAAGATAAGATAAGATAAGATAAGATAAGATAAGATAAGATAAGATAAGATAAGATAAGATAAGATAAGATAAGATAAGATAAGATAAGATAAGATAAGATAAGATAAGATAAGATAAGATAAGATAAGATAAGATAAGATAAGATAAGATAAGATAAGATAAGATAAGATAAGATAAGATAAGATAAGATAAGATAAGATAAGATAAGATAAGATAAGATAAGATAAGATAGATAAGATAAGATAAGATAAGATAAGATAAGATAAGATAAGATAAGATAAGATAAGATAAGATAAGATAAGATAAGATAAGATAAGATAAGATAAGATAAGATAAGATAAGATAAGATAAGATAAGATAGATAAGATAAGATAAGATAAGATAAGATAAGATAAGATAAGATAAGATAAGATAAGATAAGATAAGATAAGATAAGATAAGATAAGATAAGATAAGATAAGATAAGATAAGATAAGATAAGATAAGATAAGATAAGATAAGATAAGATAAGATAAGATAAGATAAGATAAGATAAGATAAGATAAGATAAGATAAGATAAGATAAGATAAGATAAGATAAGATAAGATAAGATAAGATAAGATAAGATAAGATAAGATAAGATAAGATAAGATAAGATAAGATAAGATAAGATAAGATAAGATAAGATAAGATAAGATAAGATAAGATAAGATAAGATAAGATAAGATAAGATAAGATAAGATAAGATAAGATAAGATAAGATAAGATAAGATAAGATAAGATAAGATAAGATAAGATAAGATAAGATAAGATAAGATAAGATAAGATAAGATAAGATAAGATAAGATAAGATAAGATAAGATAAGATAAGATAAGATAAGATAAGATAAGATAAGATAAGATAAGATAAGATAAGATAAGATAAGATAAGATAAGATAAGATAAGATAAGATAAGATAAGATAAGATAAGATAAGATAAGATAAGATAAGATAAGATAAGATAAGATAAGATAAGATAAGATAAGATAAGATAAGATAAGATAAGATAAGATAAGATAAGATAAGATAAGATAAGATAAGATAAGATAAGATAAGATAAGATAAGATAAGATAAGATAAGATAAGATAAGATAAGATAAGATAAGATAAGATAAGATAAGATAAGATAAGATAAGATAAGATAAGATAAGATAAGATAAGATAAGATAAGATAAGATAAGATAAGATAAGATAAGATAAGATAAGATAAGATAAGATAAGATAAGATAAGATAAGACAAGATAAGATAAGATAAGATAAGATAAGATAAGATAAAATAAAATAAGATAAGATAAGATAAGATAAGATAAGATAAGATAAGATAAGATAAGATAAGGTAAGAAAAGATAAAAATGAAAATAAGATATTTAAAGATTGCAAACTTTTGCACCATCACGAAATTTGCTCATCATCATTTGTACTTGGTTCAACACAACTATACAAAATTCATATTAGCAGTTCCAAATTTTACTACATCCATCGGCACTTCGCCCTCAAAACTTTTGCTTAGAGTTCTTCATGGCAACCAAACTAACCGTGTCAATCATAGCGACTATTTAGGAGGATAAAATCATCCACGTGTTGGTGACTATCGGGATTGATATTTAATTCGTCTCATCATTGCCATATTAGTCCACAAAATCCAAAAAAACAAAATATAACTTGTGTTAAAAAAGTAGGTACGTTAAATTTACTAAAATAATTGCAGTGGTAAAATTATTAATTTGTAATAAATAAATAGAAAAAATTTGGCGGATAAGGGATGGTCTTTTTTTATTTGCCAAAATGTTTTACACTATTTTGCGTTTTTATTATTTTTATATCCTTGAATAAAAATTTTTTTTTCTACTTTCTAAATATAAAATTTTTATTTATCACTTTAAAAATATTCCGTGATCTATAACAAAAATTTAAAGTCCGCATACAGTCTCACCGACTTCAAATTCAATATAGTTCATACAAAACGGCCAGGGCCTGATTTATGCAGACATATTTAGCACCATCATATAGATCAAAAATAAAAAGGTCTAAAATAAGTTTTCGCACTAAGTCACTTTCAGGGCTTAAAGTAGACATAACACATTATTTCCCTGTTAATGTGGTAGGATAAAATATATGCTTTTGAGATCTTTCAATAAAACATCCCTCTGAAATATTATGGTTTGGTTTGGAACATCAATACAACTCAATGGTTTGCAAAGGCTGTTATTTTGCAATAATTGGTTTATTTGTATCTTTAACACCTCCTTACGGAATTTTGAGCCTGATTTTGATCTGTATTTAATTAAAACAGTTTATACTGAATCCAGACACTCTGCAATAAATTTATTATGTATGGGAACTGGAAGGTACCTACGACGTATCCCACTCGATCTATTTTTATCCCAGTGTTTTGCATTTCTTTGTTTATTTGTTTTATTATTATCTTCAGTTATTAGTGTTACAAGATAAAATATCTCTAAGCTAGCACTAATTATTAAAGAAATATAGCAATGAATAAAACTTATTTAAAAAAATTAAAATTAACATTAAGTGCTTATTACCTAAAATGATACAAAATTTTTTTAAAAGATTTTATTTTATAAATATAAAGTTTATTTAATACTGCAAAAGGATTTATAATTAACAGAGAACATAATAAACTCAATTAATGGACAGCAATGACAATAATAGTTTCTTCTTAAAATTGACTGCGTTGCTAATTTGTTGTGTGTTTTAATCTTAGGAATTCCAGAGACGTCAACGTCTCTTCATCTATGAAGAATTCATTTATGAAGAATTGTTTTTCGGAGACATTATGGCGATATTGTGTGAAGCGAAGTCTTTCGAAAAGATAGATGGGTTCGGCAGAAAATATTATTTTGTGAATAAGCTGAAGAACTTTTATTTTGAATAAGTTTTTAAAGTTGGTGCTATTTATTTTGTATGCATATTCCGAAACATGATCGTATCTACACAGACTGTATACATATCGAGCGATATTATTATAACTTACTTTTAATTTTTGCTGATGAACCGAATCAGCGTTTGCAAATACTTCACATCCATACAAAAGAACAGGTATTAACTAAGTGTTTTGCTATGAGCAGTCTGATGCTTAAAGGCGTAAAGTATTGGGTAGGCCATAAACAGCTTAACATATCATTTACCTTACCTGAGGCACTGATGACGTGTTCGTTCCATGACAAGGTATTAGTCAAAATAAAACCTAAGTGCTTAACCTTACATACGTATTCAATAATAGAATTCGTTAATTACAAAAACAGGAAGAAAATTATAGTTTATATATTTTTTGTAGACCAGCAGACACTTAAATTTTCTTGGATTTATTTCAAGTTCTCTTTTTATGGCACAATCCCCAACTCGCTGCAGTTCTTGGTTGAGGATATTCACACCACTACAAAGGTCAGTTTTCTCACATGGAACATAAAGCTGTATATCATCGGCGTACATATGTGTTGAACATTGATACAGGATAGACAAAAAATCATTTACATAAATGGAAAACTGAAAAGGTCTCAGGACTGACCCATGGGGAACACCCTTACTTATTCGAACCACCTCAGAAGACCGATCACCAGAACGAACACACTGAAAACGATCGAACAGATAAGACCATATTAATTTTATTGCCTGTGGAGAAAAACCATACCCATTTTTGAGCTTATAGCTAAGTATTCTAAGAGATCCAGGAAAATAGGTTTGCTTGATTCAATATTTTGGTGAATCGTTTCAGACACATCGATAACTGCAGTTGTGCAGCTACGTTGTGTTCTAAATCCAGACTGTCTGTCCGTAAGCAGATGATTAAAGGTAATATACGAACTCATTTGCTTGTAAACTAGGTTTTCGAGTGCTTTTGAGAGAAGAGATAAGAAGGCTATAGGACGGAATTCATTATCTGATTTTTGAATTGGAATTATTTTGGAAAATTTTCATTTTTTGGGAAATACAGTTTTGGTAAAGATTGTGTTAAAAATATGAGTAATAACAGGTACAAGTTTAGGTAAAAACAATTTAAGGAACCTAGGAGAGAGCATCTCACTTTCAATAAAACATATAAAACTAAAACTATATGTAGATATTGCACTTAGAGGAGTGTTATCACAGAAAGAATTCATGTCAGACTCGATTATATCACAGATGGGTAGCCTTGTTAGCTCTATACTATCACTAATATGGTTTCCTTCAAAACTGTTATTGAGGACATTGGGATTAGAGTTGATTTTATCAGTACAGTTTTATATTGGCCTATTTCTATAATAATTTGCCAAGTAGCTTTGCTGTTAGCTGCGTTTGAAAAATTTTCGGAGAAGTACTGGGACTTCACCCGTCTTATAGCACTGACAACTTGTTTGCGCAAGCTTGGAAAGGCCTCAAAGTGTGCTGAGACCCTATATCTTTTCCATTTAAAATAGGCCTGATTACGACTTTGGATGAGGGAACCAATATCGTGATTAGACCATGGCTGGCCTAAATTCCTTATACGTCTCGTTTTTAAGGGCACATGCCTTTCAAAAAGATCGAACAGATTATCGGTTAAAAAGCCCACTTGATAATCTACTGATGTCATAGATAATATTCTTTGCCAATCTATTCTGTCAAAGTCTGCGTTGAGAAGATGAGATTGTATATTTTTAAAATAACGATACGTTACTATATTGTCAACTGAATGTTGAAAAAGATCGAAAGTCAAGAAAACTAAATCATGATGAAAAAATTGGGGAACGGTAAGTTGACTATAAAACAAAATATGGCTTTTGTCACTAACAACAAAAAAAAAAAAACCTCTAGAAAAGTGCTAGAGGTAGAGGTGAAATGTGCCGCAGTCGACTCATTTACTGCGAGAAGTCCAAGACTATGAAACTTGCTCTTTGTTGTGTTATCAGTGAGTAGATCACTATTTAAGTCTCCTGCAATTATTAATTTTGCGTACCTTATGGACACATCTTCGATGATATCGACAAGCGAAGACATATCAATTCGTCTATTAGGCATGTAAGCTACACCTATCAGGGATTTCACGCATTTTCACACAAAATTATACTACCTTTAAAATTGAACTGCACCTTTTCGGAAATAGACGATAAAAATTTCTAATGGAGAAAAGCTAAAAATAAAAAAAAAAAAAAATGATTTTGCATGGCAGTATGGTGTAGTAGGAGTGCATGGTTTAATAGGGAGTAGAAAATCGATTTAAGAACTAGAAATATCTAATGGTAGAACTGATTTGTTTTTTCTTAAAATTTTTTCCATTACGGATTTCTTAGTTTCGTCATAGAAACAAATTAATTTATTAAAAAATTTTTAATATCTGTTTTTGCGTATTCTGGTGTTGTTGCATTGCCATTGAACCATGAACTAATCTAATACGTACAATCAAAATACTATGTTTAAACATGATTAAGGGCGCAATCTACTCTAAGCCAACCTACATTTTTTTATTGATTATATATTAAAAATATTACCGCCAAAGAATATTTTAAAATTCAAACTACTTTCGGAGTTATAGCTGCTTTTGTAAGCGAGTACAAAGCAGGTGATCAGATCAGCAAATCAAGCGATTAAGGGAGCTGATCTAAATTCTAATCTAGAAAAAAAAGAAGACCTTTTGACCTTTGACCCCTTGACCTTTTCAGCCCTTGAAAGGACTTTGGTCGAGGTCAATTGTGATGATCAATTGTGTTGTGTGCGTAGTAAAATGACACAAATGATCGAGAACTGGACGTACAAAGATTTATGCCGACTCCGAACGGCTTCTGTTCCCAAGAAACTTTGCAGAGCAGTTTTTTTACTCTTTGAGATTTGCCATTGTCTGCAGAGAAAAATTAATTCAATAGAAAAGCTTTCAGTGTCAGATGTGATGCGAAACTGGGTTATATCGCATACCAGCCACGCACCTTAATCAGTATGGAACGGCTGCCAATTCTGTTCTGATCATACATATTTTTGGAATTTTTTCTTTGATATGTGCCTTAAAAATATTGCCACCAAAGGATATTTTAAAATTCAAACTGTTTTTTAGTTATAGCTGAGAGAAAAATAATAAAGCGATTTTCATGATCGATATCTCATTTTGAAGCTAAAATTTATCTCTTCTCTGTGAAATGAAACTTTTTTTAAAAAAGTAAGCACTGTTATTATTTTTCTAACAAAAAAAGCTAAATTTCCCGGTCGGATATAGTTTTTATTGTAATAATTTTCAACTTTTTATAATTTTTGAGGCTCAGATACGGGATAAATAAATAACCTATAATAAAAACTAGTTTTTTTTACTCCCTTGAATACTGCGTGCCTTACATATTGATTTTTAATATGCACAGAGCTTTTACTTGGCAAAATCGTATGAAAACTCCCCCTACCTTCCATAAAAAGTGATGTCATTAAAATAGAAAAACATTTTAAAATAGCACAAAAATTAATGGTTTTTGTTTCTTTTAATATAAGCTGTGATTAAATTGAACTAAACTTATGAAGAAAATATTTTTGAAGTTATACATAAACGTTTTCAAGTCTTAAACTTCGAATATACTTAAATACAGGCGTTAGGGTATTTTAACTTCAACCCAGCTGAGATAAATCTTCACTATTTTTTGTTTCAGATTAAAATTATCGCTAGAATAGGGGCGTTTCCGTGGTGGCGCACGTGACGATCGTACGACTTTAATGAGTGAAAAAAGAATGAAAAATTTTACTTACAAGTTCCTTATTTTGATTTTCCAATAGCTTACAAAGCACACTATACAAGGTGTAAAACCTAATAGTTGTCAAAAGCTCGGCTCTTAGAAAGAAGCCACCAAAAATGATACGTTACGTGACAAAAAATAGAAGTGGTTTTTGACTTGGATCACAAAAATAGTAAAATTCGGTAAATTGGCAAGAGTTTTTGTATAAAACTTTTTTTAGATGGATTTGAAAAAGTATTAGTTTATTTTCAAAGTAATTAAATTTAAAAACCGTTTTCTCGTTTTTTATTTTTTATTGGGCTAAGTATGAAACGTTTCGTGACATGGCGTTACGTGACATTTTTCCGGAAATAATGACTTTTTCAAATCTTAACAAAATTGGTTATCGTATGACACGAGCTTTTTTTTAAATTTTTTTTTCAATTTTTGGTGATGTTCCAAATTTGAAAGTGTGTTTTTTCGAAAAAAAAAATATTGACTTTAAAAATTCATACAAAAACGAAAAAAAAATTTAAAAAAAAGCTCGTGTCATACGATAGCGAATCAAGTTTAAAAAAATACAAAAAAAAATTCGTCAAAAAATTAACCCGCTAGTGCCGCAACCAGTACGAAAAACATGGTTTCGAGATAAACGCGTTCAAAGTTTGTGAACAAAGAAAAAAATGGTTACCTTCAATATGCCCTGCCTGCTTCCTACTGTATGCCTTCGTTATCTTGTGTTGTGCTGTTTCTTATAGTTTTTTGCAATCGTTTAGCAATTCGGGCTTCACCCTTCACCCTTCAAGTAGGTACGAAATAACAACCACCAAAAGTCAGGTAGCAAGTAAAACAAGTATATACCAGCTGCCGTACGTAGGTAGCGCAAAAATAAAAAATGCGCTCTCACTAATCCGGCTGTAATTTTTGAACCCGTAGGAATTTTTCCATGAAATTTTTTCTTAGAATCTTAAGAATATTTACTAAAATACAAAATTATTAAAAAAAAGTCGATTTCAAAAAACTGCCAATGACATGTAACCCCTTAAGTAATTTGGTAATTATGTAATTCAGTCATTAAAAAACAAATTTAATATATTCTCTCTCCTTACCTGTATTTTTCATTATTTTTAGCCAATGCCTTCCATTTTTACTAATACAAAAACGCTTACGAAACATTTACAAAACATTAACTAAAAAGAAAAATTACATTTGTGGAACAGTGCAGACGATTTGATCATCATGGTAAATGAATTTATATTTTAATTGCTTCAATCAATCAATAAAATAAAAATGTTTCTCTAAGATAATATCATTTAATAATAAGTTTTTAATTACATTTAATTTTCGTGTCACGGTGGACTTTTCGGCGAAAATGCCCATATTGTACACTACTCAAAAAATATATTCTGAAGGAAATTAAATAATGTCGTCTAATAGGGCAAAATTAAACGAAACTATTTTATTTTTATTTTATTGTTAAAGTATTTAATAAACATTTCTGAGATTTATAGCTTGTTTTGATTTTTATTTTTGAAAAAATAAAATAATTAAAAAGTTGTAAATTTTTTCATTTGATGCGGAAGATTTCCTCTTTATATAAAAAATTTTTTAATTTTGATATTTCAAGCCTAACATATTGATGAAAGAACATTAAAAATTTAAAAAGCTAAGTTCAACATATAATTTTAATTTTATTAACACTACTGAACTATTCTCCAAACCTTAAATTTCTATATAGACCTTAGCTCCACTGCGGACGGCTATCGTTCTTGAATTTCTTGTACCGAACTTTTTCTATTCATAAAATGATCTCAAATGCTTCCATTTAAAATTTCCCTTCAATACGAAAAACTCAAAATTGACTCCATTAAACTGGACTAAAACTAATTTTTCATTTGACATTTAAGATTATATGTACGTACTCACTTCATCTATTTGGGTGGCCCCATAAAACAGAACATAAAATTAAAGAATAAAGTAGCTGCAGGCAAAAGACACAAATGAGAACGAAATAAAATCTCAGCCCAGCCTAACCGCAACACCCCATAAAAAGCTAACCTCAAATATATGTACACATTATTAAATCATCCAAATTGTGCGCTCATTCAAATAGCTACTCATTTTGTTATGATTTCCATGAGCACGACTAAACCACACAACATCTACACACAATGAAGATGAAGCGCTACCGCCTGCCCATAACTCACTCTAACTATGTTGGGTGGTATAATGGGGGAATCGCAATGGTTTTTACATATAAAAAACGTGTACTTTTAATTATTCTGCGCAATATTTGATGTTTGGCTTAAATAGTGTTGTCAGGTGTAGAATGTTTGAATTGTTAAGTTATCAAAACATTTGTTGAGGTCTCTTTAACTTCACAACACAAAGGTTGTATGGGTAGGGTATGTGTCAAGCTTAAATGATACTTATTGTTATGTTAATCCCTTAATCAAAATACGTTCTTTCACTATTGCACAGTATTAAGCTAATGATCTCCTCTTCGAATTCAATCATTCGGAATTAATATGATGAATGCCGACGTGGGAAAATTAAGCACGCTTCGAAAAACTTTTACAAAGTGTGTCAAGACTTGGACACACGCACATATTAGTGTTGGCTTTAATCCATAAGAATAGTCTTATAACCAGTTAATTTGTGGCAACCTTGAATTACCCTTTTTTGTTACTCATGTATTAAGATACTGTGATATTTTGATGGTGTAAAAATTACCTCTTAGTGTGAATGCCTTTTAGTTTTTGCTATTTCCTAAATATTCCTATATCCCTTTCAGCATTCACTAAACCATTTGTGCAGGCAAATATTTACTTTGTTTGTGCGATTGCTCTTCAAATGTCTGTTCTTTTTCAATCTACCATTTTATTTTTTACCATTATTTGAATGCTGGAAAAGTGTTTCTTAAAGAATCTTACTCTTAATCTTTTTGAACAAGCCCAGTTAAAACCAGCTGAACCAGCAAAATCAGCTAACGCAAAAGCTTGTCTATATCGCTTGGACATAAAAAATCAGTGCGCAATTACAAATATGTGCAATTTTATATATGAAAATAATAATGATAACAACATCCTTGAAAGCGAACTTGAAATTTAAAGCTCTCACAACTATCTAATAAATGATTTAAGCTTATAACATGGTTTTTTCAAACCATTCAGAAATTTTGGTTGACCGCTTTCTGAATTTATTATTTATTATAGTTTGTTTTTGTTTTGCTGTTTTTTTTTTTAATTATATCAACGATTCAACGACTAAAGTTCAAAATATAAAATGAAGAAAATGAGTAAAAAGGAAATTGTCTTGTCAAAGTTATGGCTGATATTTAGAGATCAAGATATTTTTTAAGATAGGTTTAATAATTTTTCCTTTAAACTATTTTCCGTAGTCAAATTTTACGGAAACCGAAAGTAACGATCTTAATTTACATTGTTCGAATGAATGTGAAAATAGATCACTGTATTCTGAAGGTTGGTTGTAGTGCGTGCTGCTAAGGAGCGATACAGAGAAAGAGGAGGAAAGAAATTCATTGTCTTTTTTTGTGAAACAGACTTTAAGACTGTGAAACATGGTGGTAGGACTGAGGCCGCCATAACTTGAAGTTAAAAAACTTAAGTTTTTTTTTAAGAAGTCCGCAACTGATTGCCGGATTCCACAATCAGCATTATTGTTCCCTTGCTACACGTGTGATGAATTAATTTTTTTTTAAATCGTCAATTGAAAAATAAGTTATTTATCCATTCCATTATTTTCATACTATTTAAAAATGGTTTGTGTTCCTGCTTCATATTGATTGTTAGAAAATAAACATTTTCTTTTTCACCTGACGATGTTTTTAAAAAAGTCGTAAATTAACCGCTGATACTCTATACCACAGGATATTAGAGAAGTGTGTAAGTAACATGGGCGTAGCCCTGAAGTTGTTCAGGGGTGAACTTAATTATTTTCTTCATGTGACTAATAAATAAATAAAAAATGTGTCAGCCGTAAGTTTGGAATAAAAAATAAATCAAAAATAAATAAATTCTGTTTTTTAAATAAGAGAAAAAATTTTCAGTTGTTCAATTTAATACCATTATTATTATAGTTGTTATTATGCTTGATATTCTTACTGCATTACAAAAACTAATCTTATATGTGAACACTATAAAAATACTAAGATTTTTATTTTTATGTTCAGGGGGGGGTGGGGGGTAGGAAACTGCCATACCCTCGCTACGTTCATGGTACCTAATATAATGAAATATTTAGAATATACACACACTGAGAAAATATCTGAAGAAAATTGATTGTAAAGTTAAATTTTTAAAGAAACAAATTGTAAATTTGCAATTTGAAAATCTTAAAAACTTAAACATATGCAGAAATGATAGGCACTGGAAAGTTTGTTAATTTAGCTTCGGAATGATCATGTTTCAATGTTCATTGAAAATAATGATTTCAATGTTCATTGAAAATAATGATTTCAATGTTCATTGAAACATGAATTTCAATTCCTAACACAAGAATTAAAAACATTGCAATTTGTGGAAAGGTTATGATTTTGTATTTAAAAATACATTTATTCAAAAACACGAAAAATTTAAAACACCTTATATCTCAAAAACTGGAACTGAACTGAACTGAAATCATTGAGAAATTTTTGCGTAAAAAATATCTAGAAGATAAAAATAAAATCCTATTTCGCAAGCCTTTTACCATAATAATAACTGACAAAAGATTTCCTGTAATAAAAAAAAAAAAAACCAAATGGCCATTACAGCCCTTGAAAGGACTTTGATCCAGCTTCTTATGATCAACTGTGTTGTGTGTTGTGAAACATTTGAACACAAATGATCGAGAACTGGACCTACATGTTTCATGACGACTCCGAACGGCTTATGTCCTCAAGAACCTTTTTATGGCAGTTTTTACTCTCTGAGGTTTGTCATTGTCTGCAGAGAGGTGACGGCCGAACAGAAACATTAATTCAATTGCAAAAACTTTCTGTGTCAGGTAGGATTCGAACAAGGGTTCTCTGGCGTATGGGCCACACACTCTACCCAGAGTTGGATTTAGGTGGGGGCTAGTGGGGTGAGGGCTGCAGCTAAAACTGCTAAGGGAATTTTTGTAGAGAATTTTCTGATATCCCACGTTTCATCCGGCTGCTATAACTTTGAAGTAGTCAAGGAGTTCGTATACCTTGGCACCGCCATTAATACTAACAACAAAATCAGCCTGGAGATAAAGCGACGAACAATATTTGCTAATAGGTGCTACTACGGGCTCAGTTAGCAATTAAGTTCCAGAGTCCTCTCTCGATCGACAAAACTCACACTCTACAAGACGCCCGTTCTACCTGTGCTGCTTTATGGCGCTGAGGCATGGGTAGTTTCGCAAACTGACGCAGCCGCTCTGGGGGTGTTCGAGACAGAAGTTCTTCGCAAAATTTTCGATCCTGTTCGAGTCGGCGATGACTATCGCATCCGAATGAACCACGAGCTGTATGAGCTCTACGAAGACATTGACGTAGTTCGGCATATAACTGGGCAGCGACTACACTGGCTGGGTCATGTCCATCGTATGGACGACGAAGCTCCAGCGAAAAAGGTGCTCAAGGCGAGGGTCACTGGTCAACGACGACGAGGGAGATGGACAAGGCTGAGGAAGCCCTAACCGCACTTGTTGTATCCGATTGGAGAAGGCGCGCGCAAAGCAGAGGCGCCTGGAGAGAGCTGATGAGGTCGGCCGAAACCCGGACACGGATTGTTACGGCCACCTAAGTAAGTAAGTAAGTAAGTTTTCTGATATAAAATTGTGTTTTAAGCAAATTTTCTGTCTTACAAAGAGGAGCGGAGATATAACCGAATGACCGATTTCGGTGATCTTTGAACCTAAATATCTTCTAGCCCATACATGGTATTATAGAGAACTCTTGACAAGTTGTTATTTATACGTTAATGGAGAGGTCTGCATTAAATAAAGAAGCTACTAATTTTTTTGAATTTCAGAAAAAACTAGTAAGGATGAAGCTTCGGCAGGGTACCTAAGCTTAAATACCCCCCGCTGCCATATTGAAGTATGTTCAAAGAAAAAGAGTTATTTTCAGGAGGCATCGCGATGGCCACATTTATGGACATCGAGGGTGCTTTCGAAAAAATATGCTTTGGAAGGCTGCGACAGGCTCTGACAGAACGCAATGTAAACCCAATGATAACAAATTGGGTAGACAATATGCTCAAGCACAGGGCTGTCAACATGCAAAACGGTAGAGTCAAGACTAGAGGTAGAGTAAGTAGAGGATGTCCTCAAGGAGGGGTGTTATCGCCAACCTTGTGGAACATCACTGTGGACTCACTTTTGGCTAGACTAGACGAATCGGGCATACACACTATAGGGTATGCAGACGACATTGCGTTGGTGGTCTGTGGTAAGTTCATTGACACCATTTCTGACATAATGAAGGGAGCATTCCGAATGGTGGAGGAGTGGTGTCGAGAACAAGGCCTCACTGTGAACGCAGGAAAATCAGACAATATTCTCTTTACTAGAAAGAGGGTAGGCCTGAGAAGAGAACCACTCAGACTTTTTGGAGCTGAAATCAAAATGTCCACGAAAGTTAAATATCTAGGGGTAGCTCTAGATAGTAAACTGAACTGGAACGAACATGTAGGAGACAGGATTCAAAAAGCCAAGAGGGTTCTGTTTCAGTGTAGACGCGTTTGTGGTCTAAAATGGGGGCTAAACCCAGAGGCTATGAAATGGATCTACACTATGATGGTTAGACCTGTCATCACGTATGCTTCGGTGATTTGGTGGACAAAAGTCAGTCAGAAAACCATTAAGAAGCGACTAGACAGAGTCCAACGGCTGGCGTGTGTTGGAATAACAGGGGCAATACGCACCACTCCAACAAGCGCAATGGAGGTTTTGTTAGGTATGCTACCGTTGGATTTAGAAATAAAGAAAACGGCAGCGCTAACAGCCCTCAGGATGTTGCAAAATGCTACGTGGCATGGAGCAACAGCCCTCCATGGCCATATGCGCATCCTGGACATGGCACAGCGAAATGTCAGGGAGACGTGTATGCCTATGGACGGAAGGCAGAGAGTGAGAATAACAGAAAAAAACTCTAATAACAGATGGATCCGTTTGTGAAGAAACCGCTGGTAGCGACATCAGTATATTCACAGACGGCTCTCTGATGAATGGCAGAGCCGGGTCAGGCGTCTATTCAGAAGAGTTGAACCTATCCTGTGCACTGAATCTGGGGAGGTTCGTGTCTGTATACCAGGCGGAAATGCTTGGTGTAGTGCACGCGCTGGACCACTTGATAGATGGCCGGGTAAATGGCAAGAAAATTGTCATTGCCCTTGACAATCAGTCGGTGATTAGGTGCATGCAACGGACAGTTATTACTTGTAGGTTGGCCATAGAATGTCTTACCAAACTCAATAGGTGCGCTCAGACAAATGAGCTCACACTTATGTGGGTGCGAGGACATTCTGGCATAGAACAGAATGAAAAGGCTGATTCTTTAGCAAGAGAAGGATCAGCAAAAGAATTCTGTGGACCAGAACCACGTATCGCCATAGGCGACAACATGGTGGCAGGCCTTATTAAGCAATGGACGGACTCGGAACACCGTACAAGGTGGGAAGAAGCTGGTAATTGCAGGCAATCAAAGGCGGCCGTAAAATGGTCAAGTAGTGAGGCAGCAAAGTCACCCGATACAATCGAAAGACTTTAAGCTGGCTTACTGCACTGGTCACAGGACACGGTCCCTACATGTACCATCTCAGGAAGATGACTCTGACCGAGGACGATGCGTGTAGGTTATGCCTATAAGAGCCGGAAACAGCAGCACACATTTTGTGCCAGTGTCCGGCGTTGGCAAGCATAAGATTGACCATTCTGGGACGTCCATTTATTGACGAAGCCGAGATTGGTCAACTGACCTACAAGGACATGCTTGAGGTGACAAAGGGTGCTTATATAAGGAACATGCTCACTTATGAGTGCTCCGAGCAGTAGCATCCTTCGTCAAATAGGGGACGAAAAGGGACCCACTGTGGTCTGATTCGGCCAATCCCCGACTTATTTTATATATATTCAAAGCCTTTAGCCACTACATACACCATGATATTAAGTTTCATATATTAACGAAAGTTTTCCTATTTTGAGGACTTCACTTTGTATGGGAGGGAGGCGTGGTTTTGATCCGCTTTTAGTAAATATCATAGAGATGGTTAATCTTATATTTCAAAGCTAATGTGCAAAATTTCAAGATGTTTCTTTAATATTTGTGGTTTTTTAAGATATTTTACGTTGAAAATAAAGCCAATTTGTATGGGAGGTAGGCGTCGTTTTCATCCGATTTTCCCAACTTTCATAGCCAATATTTAGATTGAAGATCAAAGCTTACGCGCCAAATTTCAAGGAATTTTTGTAATTTTTTTGGATTTTAAAAACAATTTACGGTTAAAATAAAGCCACTTTGTATGGGAGGTAGGCGTGGTTTTCAGCCGATTTGGTCCATTTTCGAACTTGATCTTCCCTTTTTTAAAAATAAACTAATATTTTGAATTTCATCGCGATTAATATCGCTTTAATATTGCGGCTATAATCGTGTCGACAGACGGACAGCCAGACGGACACACGGATATCGACTTAGGAGGTGATGCTGATCAAAAATATAGATATTTTTCTATACCTGCCACGCCTCCTTCTTGGCGTTACAAACGGAATGAGTTAATATGCCTCTTACGCAGTACGCGTGAGGGTATAAAAATGTGTGCAAATTTTTATTGTTCTATAATAATTTTCTGGGGAAATATAACACATCCCATTCAATCATCCCATTTCAATAAAATTTTGTGTGAATAGTTTTTGTTATAAAATTTTTTTCTAAGAAATTTTATGATCCTGTGGCAACTCCTTCTATTTTTTCCGCGGCTTATATGGAGCCACGACACTCTGGGCCCTTGTTGTTTTACATAAATTTCGTAAGATGATACATTTTGAGGACATCATTAGAGAATAAGCTAGAATAAAATGTTTTCCGATACCGCCACTTTGCAGATATCTTTAAGAGTAGCCTAAATTCAACTGAATTTTAACTCTATAATAACAATGAGTGAAGGTTTTAATATCTATTGTAAAAAATATATTATTGCAATACGAAAACTAACCTTATCTATTGCCAAAATAACGTTGAATAATATTGTATTTTACTGTCAATTTTTTACCAAAATTATATGAATTTATTGCTGATTCATTGACGAATTTAATCATTTTTTTTTTTTAGACTTAACCAGCACTCAGGGGATGCCCCCTATAAATGCAAAAGCATCGTGTTGATTCGGAAGACGGGTGATAGTTAGTTGGAGGGTGGAAAGATGGAGTAGTGTCGGTGAAGATTTGATTTAAATTTACACAGATTGAAACTGCCGGGAAACACGATCGCAGGGAGATTGTTCCACAATCTTACTGAGCGACCGAAGAACGAATTATCTCGGTAATGTTCTATTGCGCAAAGTTGCAATGGTAAAGGGATGGCCTTGGAGAGCAGCCCGAGTGGACCTAGGAAACGGACGAGCTGGTGGCGTCAGGCCATGTATCTCCCTTGAACACTTCCCATGGTAGTACCTGTACAGAAGGCTTACGCAACCAACATTGCGACGATGCCCAAGAGAGTTGAGAGAAGATGAAATATTTCCATCACCTATCAAATATATCGCACGTCTTTGAATCCGGTCCAGAAGCTCCAAATATGATCTTGAAGCCCCTGCCCAAATGTGCGAATCATTGTTCAATGATTTTTACGCTATAGTTGTACACTATGATGCATTTCTCATTGAAACTTCAGCAATGTTTGTAACGGGAAATTAAGTAGTTTTCGATTTTTAATAAATTTAAATATTATATTTTACGAAAACAATCTCTCACTCATTATAATTTCATATGTGGCCCAATTAGACCACACAAGTTTAGTTCCAGATTTAAAATCTGGTAGTTTCGAGTCTACAGATGCAAAAAAGAGCATACTTCAAAAATTCCAGTTAGACGCTACAAACGATCATAACAAAAATATATGGCCACGATGATCAACTGTTGCATGTCCTTAGCACACTCTTTGGATGCGGACGACATTGTCAAGTGGACCAAGGTTGGCACAGCTTTTATGCGAGTAAATACAAAAAATACTTTCTCAACTGTGATGGTCGTCATGCTCGATTAATTTGGAGTGAGTTGCAACACAGACAGATACATTTCCTGTGCTCTGCAGATGAGCGTGATATTATTACTGTTTGTAAACAAACAAATGCTGAGACTCATGTTAAGTAGGCAGTATCTGGACAACAAAAGTCGGGCGCCTTTAAGTAGATCTCTCCGATATAGGTAGCAAATCAGTGGTCTAATGTGAATGTTCTCAGCTAACCATATTCACACACATTCTATAATGATGAATTGGAATTATTTTGCGCTCATGTGTTGGGGATGCACCTAGAAGCACCTACGTTCAATGTCCTCAATTTGAATTAGTTTTTTTTTTCAACGACTCATTAGCCTCAAACTATTGATCGTTCAATGATCTTTGCTGTCAAATGTGTTTGTTCAAGTGTAATTAACAAACAACCAGTCGTTTGCGCGACTTCTTGACGCACATGTGAATAAACAACGTGCTGATTTTTTGCTAAATTTAAGTGATATTTTCTTGGAGCTACTTGATGTGGCTGCAGCCGTTGTTGATGCTACTTTTCCGACACTCCAAATGACTTTGGCGCATAGTTGTAGGAGAGCACAAATAATAATAAAAAAAAGCCGCCTGAAGGTTTGACAAATTTAGGGCACATTAAAATTAATTTACAGCACAAATTATTAAAAACAACACTTTAACCCAACAGTTCGGAATTTCTTCAGAATTGTCTAAAATGAGTGAGTGCTATTCTAATAATAAAAGAATCTAAGTCTCCTGTTTGAAGGCAAGGGTTAATTTGAAGTGCTCCTTTTGAAGTAGAAGCTGTTATGATTAGGTTGCTTTTGAAAAATCATTTAGAGCGCACATTTTTATTTCAAAAGGCATTTTTGTTTATTTTCTAAACTATGTCTAACATTTCCAAACGATTCCAAAGTCAATGTCAGATGTTGTTGAGTACTTTTTTTGTATGTGCTAGCTTCTTTGCGATTTCTTCATAAGCTACAGTCGCCCGCCCGTTAGAAATATTATAATCGTATCAAGTTGCTTAATTTTTCTGGTAATCGATACCATAACTGAAACTGATGATGCAAAACTTATAGTGTGTGAGCTTGTTAGTTAATTTAAATATGGCTTTCAGTATTAATAGCATAGATTTAAAATCTAAGAAAATGCTCATTTACAAATCAGACCTTAGACGCGTCAATGTTTAAGTATTTGATAGTAAAATATTTCAAAACATTGTCACATACCAGCCACTCAACAGTGTTTCGACCAATTTTGGTGGTCTAGTACTACCACACAGCAACTGATCATCCTTTTTTTACGAAGCAGACTTGACAAGTGTTTTTTTTTAACGTTGTGGCAGATGTTGGTAGTGACGACAATTGAATTTTACTTGATATTTTTAAGACGAATGCTCAATTGAACAAGGGCCGAATCGCACCAGTCGTCTTCGAGCAAACTCGATACATAAATTGCGGTCTAAAAAAAATTTAAATTGTCAAAAATTGTTCAGAAATTCAAAAAATGTAAGTAAAATTTTGATTTAAATTCCATATAAAATAATATTGAATATATTTAGGGACAAATATTAACAAAATAAATGCGTTACAAAAACAATAGTGTCGGAGTTTATGCTGGAAACTAATCATAATGCTTTGGGAGCAACTGGCGAAGACATTTAATACTGCGGACCCACCTATTAAGGAAGCAAAATCATGGCGCAAGGTTAATTTGTGAAGTTTTGTTCTGATCAGCAAACACAATGTCATAAAGGAGCTTTCCTTCAACAAGGCCTCAAAAAAACAAACTGGCGGTGGACCATAATAAGATAAGCTCTTGACTGCAGCAGAAGAGCAACTGCTTGAGTCTACCAGAATGGATGTTGCTGTTGACGGCCTCGCTGTGCAATCTTTTGGCAATGCAATGAACTCCAGAAAAATTAGTATTGGCAAACTAGAGCCGCCGAATGGAGCTGATCCAGTAGATGCATTCTTAAGAAAACTTTTGGATAATGACGAAGAAGATAGCGACGATTCCTCGGTGCTTGTTGATCCTCCGGAAGCTCAAAAAGGAATTGCTGAGGGCACTTAAAAGAGACGACACCAAAAGCCAACAGAAACAAAGCTACACCGAGAAAAAAACAATAGGCAAATCACCCAAGTCGGCTTGGGTAAAGATAATTATATGGGGATTATAAACTTATGCTTATTCCCCTAAGCAATTTATTTTCTGCAAAAAATAATAACACAGCTGCGTCATTAGACACACGAGAGAAAGATAGATTTGATAATTTAATGGTTTTTTTTTTTTTGTAATAAAACCACTTTTAAATTCGAAAATAACATAAAGTAAATTGAAAAACACACGTTAATATACACACCAGCAAATTTTATTACATATCATCAACAAAAAGAAAAGAAAAATAGGAAACAAAAATTTCTGTGTCCACCGTGCGGAATCGAACCCTGGAACTTTTGGTGCTAGTCCATCGCTCCACCAACTGATCCAAGCAGCCTTGCTACTATCTGCTGACATAGCTGTACCTACGTTAATTCACCTAAGGAATTTATTGTTTAATACATTGCTTTGAAAGCACATACTTTGATACCCTGCCAAAAAAAATATTTGATTCACAGATGTTAACAGATGCTGTATTAACAGATGCAGTATGTCGCAGTATTCTGTTGATAGCTGCATCATACTCGTAGCTTCAGTTTTAATTAATAATAAATAAATCACTTAGCGTAACTACTTCATACACAGTGGTACCGGCTGGTGTGGGTTCGAATCTCAACGGCATGCGAATGTAAAATTTCAGTCAAGCAAATCACAGAACGAGAGGGCGGCAGCTTAAAAAAAAAGAAAAATAAAAAAAACCAAAGCCTGAAAAAAAGTAATATTTTTTAAATTCAATTTTTTTTTTTAAAGTAGTGTATAAAAATTAACAAATACTTGGTTAATTTATCACCCAATAAAAATTGGCAAGTCAACATGTACAACTAAGGCGTTTTGATAAAGTACTTGGGTGGCCGAAAACTGCCAAAACCATCTTATAAATTATACTAGGGTTTTTTCAATTTAACATAAGCTTTTTTCTCGGTATATCACTGCTAAAATCAAATCTTCAGGCATACGAGGTATCACAAGCGGCAATTTTATCAAAGTTAGATAAATTGATAGCTTTGAAAGAAAGATCACTCCTATGAGAGAGGAGGAGCACGCTATTAATATGGCTTATAAAAAAGTGAAGCTGAAAATATCAAATATTAAGCTGAACATGTCTACGGAGCAACAGCCGATATTTTCATAATCATTGAAATATTAAATCTTTATTTATATCAAAGTTCATTTAAATCTTATATTAAGATTTGGATTTATTCTTTTTATTCTTGTTTAGTTAATAAAACGTAATTACTTTTTTTTTATATTTTTGTAAATGTAAATATTTATTTTTAATATTTTTTTTTTAATGTACATAGTTTTTTGTTTATTGAACGAAATTAAATTAATAAAAGTAAAAATTAAATTCTGTTCACTAATGACAATTCAATTTGGTCTCTCATTTTTTTACCAATTCTTGTTAGGTGAGTGTTGTTTCCTGTCTCAACTTCTAAGACCGAGCTCTCAATACTATTGTTTCTGGTATACATAGGAACTTTAAATTGAATGCAAACATTATGCAATGCTGAACAACCATTCCCAAAATTGTGAAACTTTTTCGGGGCTGTATCGATTTCTTTTTTCATTCGTTAAAATTTTCCAACGAGCCTTTAAAATTCCGATTGTTGTTTCAACAATGCAATGTGCTTTAGAATTGCCATCCAGAATTGCCTGAAAAATTATCAATGAAATATTTATGCCCGTATATGTTATAATATGGCAGCATTACCTAATAGCAAAACATTTTTTTATATTATTGCTCCTGAACTGTTCCTCTAAAAAATATCTTTGACCGGAATGCTTGTGGAGCGCCACCGAACTTAGAACAAATTGCTAAGATTTTGTATTCATGATCGCAAATCTTTAAAAAGAACTTTATACAAATGAAAGCAAAGTTTATAATTTAAATAAAATCTTACAATCATAGAGTTAAGGCTATGGAACCCTTTTCTGTTGAAGAATATGTGTTCGTTCACAGTCGGCCCCTGTAGCCCAAAGTGGGTGCCATCGATACATCCAATTACTACAAAAATAAAAATAAATTATCATAAACACAACTTTGAGTTTCTGAAAGTTAGCTCTTGGAAGCTTATATTAATCCATAAATGTCTCCATACATTTTGAAAAGTTTTCAGATCAAAAAGTTATTACTTTGGGACACAACTTCAAAATCCTTTACTATTGTACATTTGAAACAATTTTGCAGACAGTGCTTTGGCTCATTCCAACCAAATAATCATTGCCAACTGTGTGTTGGAAGCTTCCGCTATATTTTCACTGTTTTTGTAGTGATTTTTCACTATTTCAAAGAGTTGTGCGAGTGTGTATCGATGCATATCTAAAAATTTCCTAGCTTTTCTTTGTCAAACTTCATCGAATGACATTTGTATGTTGCCACCTGAAAAAAAAGGTGGGAAATTTAAAATGACACCTCTTTTTGAAAGATATTTTATAGATAAATATATGCATATATACACTCCGGTTCATCTGGTTAGAACCATCGAAACTGAAGAAGAGAAACGAAATAATTTCACAAAATAATAGTATAAGACATGTGTAGTGATTAAAACAACAACAATTAATTTTTCTCTCAACCTAACGGTTTTTCTGTTGAATTTTTAAAAAACATTCAGAAACTGTGCATATTTTTGGCTCATCAGAATAGAGCCACTATGTGTTTTGGCAGTTTTATTTTGGCTGCACGTGATTGTGTTAAAAGTTTGTGGTTATGATCAAAGAACAATAAATAAATGATTTGAATAGAAATGGGGAAAAACAAAAGTTTAACCGATTCGGAATATGCACAAATTGATGTTTATAATCGGGAAGGATATTCAAATCGCGAAATATCGAAGAAAATCGGGCGAAGTCATCCCGTTGTTAATTATTTAAAGAGTCCATAAAAATATGGAAAAAATGATAAAGGAGGATCTTATAGTGTTCTGACACCTCAAGATAAGCGAAAAATGTTCAGAACAGCTTCCAAGTCAACGCTTTCTATCTCAAAAATCAATCCGTAGCTGGGGTGAAAGCAAGCAAATCCACTGTACGTAGAGTGCTTATGAGTGCAGAGTATTTAAAGCTCCAAAAACTGAAGAACAAACCACCACTCAACGATATGCGCAAACAATTCGCAAAAAGCTACATGACGTGGGATGTGCAAAAGCAGCTGACTGAAAATGATTGGCGTAAAGTTGTCTTTACGAACGAAAATAAATTTAATTTGCACGGTCCGGACGGGTATAATTATTATTTTCACGATATCCGAAAAGAGGAAAAGATTTTAAGTCGCCATCATAGTCGGAAAGGTGGAGTCATGATATGGGGTGGAATATCGTACTACAGTACAATTGATTTAATTGTTATGGAAACCAAGAGACTGGATCTTACTACAAAACATGTTCTTGAATCAGTTTTCCCTAATATTGGAGACATTTTTGGACCGATTCACTGGATTTGGCAGCATGATAATGCACCGATACACACTGCTCGTGTTGTAAAATCATGGATTAGTAGTCAAAATATCGAAGTTTTGCCGTGGCCACCATATTCTCCTGATTTAAATATAATTGAAAATGTTTGGGGCTGGCTAACCCGAAAAGTTTATGAGGGAGGAATACAATACGAGACTAAGGAAGCATTAATTGACGGAATCAATTCAGCTTGGGGCGAAATTTCACTCCACACCATTAAATCCATATAATGTATATGAATCCATAAAAAATTGTATTTTTGAAGTTATTTCAAAAAACGGAGGTCCTACACACTATTAAATTTTTCTTTATATACTCCAGACAAAATAAAATGTTATTAAACAAAACCAAAAATTTTTACTTTTTATGCTTTTTGCGTTTCTTAGTATGGCTCTAATCTAATGAACCAAATATATGCACTATTTTCTTAAATGTTTTTTTTTTTTAAATTCAACAAAAAAACCGTTAGGTTGAGAGTAAAATTGATTGTTGTTGTTTTAATCACTACACATATCTTCTTATACTATTATTTTGTGAAATTATTTCTTTCCTTGCTCTCTCTCATTAAAAATTACAACAGTTTCTTTTCATCAGTTTCGATGACTCTTACCAGATGAACCGAAGTGTAAATGCTTTAATATGTTTTATGATCCGATCTGCCAGCCTGTCTGAATCGGAGTTCACTATGTTCGCAACCTTAGGAAATAGGGCAAATTAGAGAATACCACGGCAGCACGTGAGACTTGTTTCTTTTCAACTCGTTTCTGTAATAATATATGACCTGATCTGACTGGGTGGTTATAATGGAAATAAATTAATAAAATAAACACCCTATTAACAATACTCTTATGGTGCTAGAAAGTTATACATTTCCATTTTTAAACCATCTGGTTCTTATCTCAGCTAAAAAACAGCTAGAAAACAGAGGCATGGTTGTCGCCGTAAATAATTGAACAGATGCATTCAAATGTTAAACAATATACAGCTACTCTAATCATAGAGTGTAAATTATTATCTAGAGATTGCATCAACTCTGCTAAATCTCTGGCATGTGTAAACAGAGTTACTTTACCTAAACATGTGAAGGAAAAAACTCTGTTAACTTCTGTTAACACATGCCAGAGATTTAGCAGAGTTGATGCAATCTCTAGTTAATAATTTATACTCTATGCTCTAATCACCACTAGGTCAATAGCAGAGAATTCAGATAAAACTCTTAATAATTCCACTAGATGCCGCTTACTAAAGTTTTTATTTCAGCATACACCTTACTGTTGTACTTTGCTTATAACAAGTTTAAACTGACTATGTAACTTGTTAACATATATAAGCTTTTAATTAAACACGATTGTTCACAAATCGACGAAACTTTCAACTTGAAGATTACTGAAGCTTTGGAGCTCTGGAGCGGCAAGGCCATGTGCATCCACAGAGAGATAACGGGTGGGCCAGTTGCCCCCTCCCACCCTAGATCTTAGCCAAAAAATTTGTATTAGTATATTATTACATATGTTACATAATCATAAACAATTTTAAGAATTTGTAATGGATTCAGTAAAAAAAATAAAATTATTTTCTTTTATTTTGCATGCAATATTGACTGGTCTCCGACTTAACCTCGTAAGTCAAAAAATCTAAATTTTCATTAAAAGCAAAAAACTGATTGTTTAATTAGGGGAAGATAAAATTTGTAATCTGTTTTTTTAAAGTAGTCTTAAAGGACTTTTTGACAAATAAAACGAAACAAAATTAGTTGTACATATTTTTTAAAAATCGTGCAAATGACTTACGAGGTTAGTTCTTTTAAAAACAGACTTCTTAGTATTGACTTACGAGGTTCCGTTTTTTTTTTTTGTCTAGATGTTACTTCCAAAATTTGATCCAAATATTTTATGAATTCTAAGATTTGCGGATTATTTAAAAAAAAAAATGTGCGAACAATTTTAAACATTTATTGCATAGTTATGGGTAAGAAAATAAAAAGAAATATCTGTACATTTATGCAAATATGTAATAGAATTATTAACTCAGGAATGATAAGCATATTTTTTAACTCTTTAATGGTAAGCTTCACCTGTGAGGTGACTTTTGTAAAGGACGAACATTTCACCACTAAGAAAACAAAAATTTATTAAAACAAAAACATATATATGTACCATGTTTGGTAGCAAAAATTAGCAAAAAAACAATTAATTTTTTAAATATCTTTAGCATATTATGTAAAGGCATATTTGTAAATCACATATTTTAATCAATCAATGGAAAGATCGCCTCACAGGCGATGTTTACCATTCTAGGTATAAGGGTCAATTTCAGCGTCTGCCTGATAAAGTGTTAGATTGATTATTAATAATTTTTTAGAACACAAATTAAATTTTGCAGATATAGCTTATAAAACTAACATTATTATTATTATTTTTAAGATAACGTACCATAAGCGTCGGTAAAATTGGCCAGAAATTTTAAACAAAAAACATGAAGCATTGAAAAAAAAAATTATAGTCAGCTGGAATATTTGACTTTAAGGCTTGCAAGTGATTTTTTATTTTTTTTATTTTTATTTTATTTTATTTATTTATTTCAATTTACTACTATTTGATTGATTAGAGCGGTACTCCCATATGCCAGGCTAGACGGACGAGGTCGAGCTCATACATGTGCTAGGCAAGACAGACAAGGTCTTGCTCTAGATAATCAAAACATATCTATAGCGTGTATATCTATATAAATATGGATTAGAGCACAGCTCACACATGCAAAGCTAGTCCTACGGCGTACAACCGGCATATGCCAGGCAAGACGGACGTGGTCTCGCACTGGATAATCATATTAAACTACACAGCTAGATTGTATAAGTTGTTACCAAACATCAAAGGAAAATATTAAGTATCCTTGGAAAGCATGATCAAGATTAGTGGCGGTACTGTAGATTACCTAAAATATTAAATTTAATGAAAATGAAAGTCCTCACAAGCGCTTCTGAGTGATTGGTTTTGCAAGTAATTAGTTCTACAAACTTCACTCCATCTGATCTTCGCTTGATCTATACCTCAGATAATAGGCCGACAATGGAGAACAATTCGCACATTTGGGCAGGGGCTTCAAGATCATATTTGGAGCTTCTGGACCGGATTCAAAGACGTGCAATATATTTCATAGGTGATGGAAATATTTCATCTTCTCTCAACTCTCTTGGGCATCGACGCAATGTTGGTTGCCTAAGCCTACTGTATAGGTACTACCATGGGAAGTGTTCAAGGGAGATACATGGCCTGACGCCACCAGATCGTGTGTTTCCTAGGTCCAGTCGAGCAGCTTTCCAAACCCATCCCTTTACCATTGCAACTTTGCCCAATAAAACATCGCATTACCGAGATAATTCGTTCTTCGGTCGCTCAGTAAAATTGTTGAACAATGTCCCTGCGAGCGTGTTTCCCGCTAGTCGTTTCGAACGCGAGTTCCAAGACTCGTCTGGATCATTTGTTGTTTGTGTTTTCTCTTTTTTTTTACGAAAAATCGCATCTATTGTCAATACAAAGAAAAACAAAAAACATCTGGAGCAAATACCTTTCATTACTTTAACCTCGTAGTAAAAAGCAAATTCTAATGAGCAAATTCTTTAAAATTTCTTTTACTATTCTGCGTTTTCTTGATAAGTATGATTGTGTCACATCAGAGCAGAGCAGAGCAGCCAGTGTAGCCAAAAAAGTAAAACGTTGCCAAAACACTCATTGTAAGAGGCAATGATGTTTTTGGAATGTCCTGAGGCTGCAGATCTGCGATTAGTTGACGGCTAAGGAGTTAAGTTAAGCAAAAATTCTTAGTGAATTCTGTCTTCGGTAAGGTAAGAGGATCACTAGAATCTCGCATTATGCGTAATTCACATCTACGCTTTCTTTTTTCTTTATATTCTTCTTATTCAAATAACAGCAATAATAAAAGGATTTCTTCTTCCATTTTCCTAAATTTCCACAAAAGCTTACAAATTTGTATCAAACCACAAGTAATAAAACAACAATAACGTAAAACAAGTTGTCAATAGCAAATGAGATATTGTCAGTTTAGTCAATGATAAAGCTTTTTTTTTTTTGGTGACAAAATATCAAATCATGATAAATACTCAATTATTGATAAATATTCAATATAATGCACTTATCATGTACACAGAATCGGGCTGTTAGTGTCAACCAATTCCTATAATAGGACTGTAAATAGTAGGTGTATAAAATAAGTTCTGTGGACTTTTGACAAAAAAACTTATATCGAGATAGGAAAATTTCCCAGGTTTTTTGTTATAAAGACAAAATTTGATAACGGTTATTTCTGTCTTATCCATGTTCTTTTAGGATTTATAGATCAAAAGTTACTGTATGCGTCAAATCAACATATCTCATATTTTTTATTCATCGCACGTGACAAAGGAACTTAATTTGACTTAAGTTGATAGATACCAAAGAAAAATATGTAACGTTATTTTGACAAAAGAACTTATTTCAATTTATGCATAAATTTTTATTTAAAAATGAATTCGACAAAAAAACTTATTTCGAATTAAGTTCTTTTGTCAAATACAAAATTAAAAAAAAAGAGATAGCTTAATTCGACATAAGGTGCGATAGTTCCAATATTCCGGCTTAAAATGAATTTGATAAAAGAACTTAAACGTGAAAAGTTGATTATTTTTAACAAATTCCATTTGACCTTTTTTTAATTTTTCTGTAAAACTATTATGGTAATTTTAATAAAATCAGTTAAAAAAATAAGGCTCAAATATCACTTCATAATGTTAGTCCTTAATATATTCCAAAACATATACACGAATAGTTTCAATTAGGTTTCAATGTGTTTTTCCCTCTCCTGTCAAACTGCTTTTTTTGAGATAAGTTCTTTTGTCAAAAGTCCACAGAGTTATATGTTAAGAAGCTTTCTTTAAATATGCTAGGGTTCAATATTCAGAAAAGCTTTCAGAAGATAGCCAGAGCACAAACCAGAAGCACAAACCACTAAGCCCGAGTTTATGGCGAAAATTGGACTGCATTTTTGAAATCTGCACCCAAAAAACATCTAGAATTGGTTATCACGTATTCTGCAACTTTAGCAAAGTGCCATTTTGTTCCTCTGTGTTATCAAAGCTTTTGGCCCATGGAAAAGGGCTTACAGCTTTTATTATGATTTCGATAATGTTGCTAAAGTTCCTCTCACGGGAACTTATGTCCATTTTTTTTTTTGTGAAAAACTTAGGTGTGTTTTATGAGAAGATTACGAAATAACGGTTAAGGATATTGATTACAAAATGTTTGTTTATTTCTAATGAAGTACATATCTTTGTTTTAATAAAACCCCTCGGGCAGAATACCTCGGACTTGAAAAATCTGACAAAAAATCCTATTAAAGTACACACTTAACACAGGGTAGCGAGGTTCTTTCCAAAATTTTGATTTATAAAAAATGGTGGCTACCGGAAGTCAAAATTTAAAAAAATTCTTACATATTGAGAGTAAAAGTAGGTGCTTACGATTTTGTACACCTTAAAAAAAACTCTATGTCTATCCCTAAAAAATAAGTTTTTAAAGACCCACAAAAACTTCAGGTCAATCGGCTGATTAGTTTCTGAGTAATTTTTGTTTGTTCTTAGTGCCTTAGGGAATTTATTATTACGAAGAAATTACGTAACAAAAAAAAAAAAAAACTTTTTTTAAAAAAATGTATACTTCTTTAAAAATACACAAAAATTTTAAAAGCAATATCTTTAATCGTTTATTTCGTAATCCTTCCATAAAATACACCTAATTTTTTTATAAACTTATATCCATTATTTATGGATATAAGTACTCTTAAATCATCGGGTTTATTTTTAGTCCAGGAAATTGTACTTTCTTCCGGTAACTAAAATGAAGCTTAAACCTGAATTAGCAATGTTGTCATCATACTAACATCGGCGCCATGTTGAAGCAAAGAGCCATTTTTGTAGCTCAGATAAATAAAAGAGTTTCTGTAAAGAAAAAAATAATACGTACAAAACAGTGTGTTGAGCAATTTTATAAATTTATTTTTTTTATGCTGAAAATTTGATTATTTGAAGAAAAAAAGCATAATGATATCAGTTAATTTCCTGTCAATCAAATGAAAGATTTTCTAAATATTGTTGAGCAGGAATTAATCTAATTTTTAGGCTTATACTTTTTCTTGCTAAACAAATTCTTTTTGTTCTACAACACACCACAGTGTGCAATCTTCAACCAACCCCTATCATGCTAAATAACTTTGTGCTGTTCGGTATGTTTTGATTAGAAAAATTGTGATTTTCCATGGACTTCGTCAGATTCTTCAAAATCCGTTCTATGCACATTTTTTAATGTTATTAGTCTTAAGAAACCAAGTAAATTTTTAGTCTTGTTTTTAAATGTTTTGAACATTTTGACGTATTTAAAGCAATTCTTTTTTAATCTTGTGAAGATCTTATTTGAATTGACGAAAGGGGTTAATTGAAACTTGTAAGCATGTACTTGACCTTAAAGAGCATTTTTCGACTTTTTCGTTAAAATACCTAAATCCAACCTAAAAACAAAAACGGAATGAAAAAAAAGGTATGCTTTCAAACCTGTCGTTAAAAAAATTTCTGAAATATAAATCAGAAATATTTTTCTAGAATTATTAGAGTTAATCAGAGTGAGAAATATATCTGTGGACTTTTGACAAAAGAACTTATCTCAAAACAAACAATTTTTCAGGAGAGGGAAAAACACATTGAAACCTAATTAAAACTATTCGTTTATATGTTTTGGAATATATTAAGGACTAATATTATGAAGTTATATTTGAGCCTTATTTTTTTGACTGATTTTATTAAAACTACCATAATAGTTTTACAGAAAAATTAAAAAAAAAGGAAATATGTTGTTTTGTCAAACGTAATTTGTTAAATATAATCAACTTATCTCGTTTAAGTTCTTTTATAAAATTCATTTTACGCCAGAATATTGGAATTATCGCAACTTATGTCGAATTAAGCTACCTCTTTTTCAAATTTTTCATTTGACAAAACAACTTAATTCGAAATAAGTTGTTTCTTCAAATACATTTTTAAATAATAATTTATGCATAAATTGATATAAGTTCTTTTGTCAAAATAACGTCACATATTTTTCTTTGGAATCTACCAACTTATGTGGAATTAAGTTCCTTTGTCACTTGCGATGAATACAAAATTTGAGATATGTTGATTTGACGCATACAGTAACTTTCGATCTATAAATTCAAAAAGAACACGGATAAGACAGAAATTACCGTTATCAAAAATTGTCTTTATAACAAAAAACCTGGAAAATTTTCCTATCTCGATATATGTTGTTTTGTCAAAAGTCCACAGATATATTTTTCGTTTTTTTGATTGATTGATTTCATCTTCACTCGAAATCGCAGCTCGGTAACGGTTAAGTCGGTGCTGTTTGTTGATATACCGTTGATATATCTATCAAAATAAGTTTTTTATTAGTTAGTTTTTCTGCTAGAAACATTAACGTGAATCAAAGTCGTGCAATATTAATTAACCCTGTAGCTCATAAGAATGTGAAAATAGACCCCCCCTCCTCCCCGTCCCATACGATTGTTTGCTCAGCTCGACATAAGCTTTTACCTCCTTAAATAGTTGCACTCAATTGCTGGGCACCCTGTATAGAAATAAAATCAGGCACGGTCGAGCTTTGAGTTTTATGATATCCGCCTTTATAATGGCGATTCGTACGCGACAAAAAAGTAAGTGATTTTGAGGCGCATGTTGAAATATTTTAAGCTCTGTGAAATATGTACAAATCATGGTAAGAATAATCTAGGTAGGAGCAATTTTGACAGTGTTCTCTTTGCTCTGACCATGATGCCAAATTCTAAAGCAAGCAAGATAAGTTTTGGTGTTTATCGTATTTTGTGAACATGTACTGACGTTTCATTTGACATTAGCGGTCAGCGAATCTTCTTATTGCTCCTGCCCAGATTATTCTACCATGTTAAAAATAAAATAATTGCAGAGAGTTAAAATCATAGCGATCTAGATATTTTTTTTATATTTGAATAAAGTGTTAAACGTACGCGAAAAACGTACGCGACATATTTTTTCTTTAAAATAACAAAAGTGTTGATACACAATTTCAAGACAAAATTTTTCAAGCTATAATTTTTTTATTAAAAATAAATACAACTTAAATTCCAATTCAGAAAAAAAACGTTTTTATCAAAATAAAAACAAAAATGCTTCGAAAATGGTATTATTTCATTTCACAATGGGTTCACAATGAGTTCACCAACCACTTTTGCTGGCCAAAATTCTGAAATTTCTTTCGTCACCAAATTCCAATTTGATATCAAAAATGAAAAATTCAAAATGGCGGCTAAAATATAAAAATGACATTGTATCCGTATGAAACGTTGCTTAAGGAGGTTTGCGGGTTCGCTGATTTCGAATTTGATGTAAAAATTTAAAAATTTTACATGACGTCTTCAATGTGGCGCACGGTATTTTAAGTCCATATTCAATAAACTGTTTTAAGATTTCGGAATATGCTACTAAAATTTCAATCAGCGGCGACTCTTGTACAAAGTTTTTTTAGACTTTTAATGAATTTTGCTTTCAAATGAGACTATATTTGCTGAAATTTAGATCAAGATTTGAACCCATTCAAGTTTTTGATTGCATACATTGAACCCATGAGCATTTGTGACTACGTGCGAAATGGGGGCGAGGGGGGGGGAGGTAGGCCGTCACAAAAAATTTTTGAATTCAGTTTTCAAAATTTTGAATAGTATTAAGATTTAATTTTATTTTTACTATAAAACATATATATAACTTTACGTTCAAAGCGAACATGAAAGTGTTATAAAAAATATAAAACAAACAACAATTTTTCACAATTGTCGAACATCCATGTTATACCGTATCGCAACTAGTTGGTGTTCTAGTTAACGTCAGAAGAGCTTTCATTTTTGTTTAGCTCTGTTCACATGGTCAAAATTTTCATGAAATTGCTGAACAAACACAATAGAACAACGTGAAATTTCCATGGAACTTCCATAATAATAAAACTTACAATAAAAATAACGTGTTCTAGGCATTTTTTATAACAAACTGCTATATTATAAAAAAAAACCAAAAAATTAAAAAAAGTAAAACTGTAATGTTACAACGTGGGGATGGGGGTTTCAAGACTTTGGGACGAAGTGTAACATAGGGGGAGGTGGTCAAAAATTGGCCAAAAATATCTTACGTAATTTATGAGCAGCCCGTTAAATGTCAATTAGATGTTTTCCCTTAATTACGATTACGTACGCGACAAAGTCTTAGCGCCTATAAATTTTTTTATATATGTTCTTAAAAATTAATAAATTTGTAAATTTAACGATAATAATCTTGCTTAAGGTACCGGCTTTCATTCACTTTCGCTTACATATAGACTAATGGCATTAGTAAATTGTTTTCGGTACATGTACGCGACATTGGAACAGAGTCAAAAACATATATAAAAATTACCGTTATTTGATCACCGAATGCTCTCTTTTTATTTTTTATATATTAAGTTGTTGTTAGTAAGTATACAATATTAATTTTTTCCATTTCAGGGAATTACATAAAGAAAAGAACTCATGAAATTTGTTCATTAGAAACTTTTTTTTTTTTGTATGAAAATTAAGATCAACTCTCAATACACTCATATGATAAAATTTAAATATTTTTTGTTCATTATTAGTGACTAGCTTATACCCTTAAAGAGGGCATAGCTTGAGTGAGGCCATGCTTTTATAGTAAGTTCGTACCGAGTTTCATTGATGTGTGACTTATTTTGAAAGTACCACGTCCCTCGTCCAACGCCCATTAAATGCTACCAGTGGAACAGCATGTGTAAATTGAGGTCGAATACTGAAATCCGAGGCTGTCCGACCTATAATTCCAAAACTGTTCGATATCGAAAATTTTAGGTGTATTTAAGGTGTCTTTTACGATCGGCACCAGACTTCACAGGAACCCTCTCAAGGCATTGGTATAAAAATTGGATTAGCGGTTTCGGAATCTTTACGTGGTATACACATATACCCACATACATACGTATACACATTAAGTTGCCTGACGCTTCTTCAAAATAGTCCATGGTTAGGGTTATGGGTTCATAAGTTTTTCAAAATATTTCGACTAAACATATTGGCTGATATGGTAGTTAAAAAAAAAAAAAACAAACGGTCAGAAATAATAGTAATGAAAAAGTTCTTCTGCATCAAAAAATCTTAAGTTTTTGCCGTTGTACCAAAGATTATCGGGATTTTTATGGATTGTTTTAACTTTTTTCATACTATTTTCACTAAAATTTTAATTGATTTTTTTTCCATACTACTTTTAGTCAAAAAAATTGTAAAATATAAAAAACCTGTAAATTTTTTTATCATTCCATATATTCCATTCCATTTAATACTACACTCTACACTATATTTTATCATAAATAGATAATTTATTTGACTAAAAATAACATGGAAAAATAAAAAATAATAATCTTAATTTTGAATTTTAGTGAAAATAAGAGAGAAAATTTAAAAAATTAATAAAATTCCGCATTACCTCTGGTCCGACAAAAATTTAAAATTTATTTGTAAAGAACTTTTTCATTACTTTCTGTTCGTTTGTTTTTTTTTTTAACTATCACACCATTAAACTATTTTACAAAAAACTCGATTTTAAGAGGATATTTCAAACCATTCCGTGGCATATTGGTTGAGGTGCGTGGCTTTTATGCGATACAACCCAGGTTCGATTCCCATCTGACACATACAGTTTTTCCAATTGAGTTAATTTTTCTGTTCGGCCATCATCTATAGCTTTTTTGAAAAAATTAGTACTTTTGTCCCATATCGCCAAGTACTGACATGTACCAATGCATGTCGGCACCGCTTCCCGTTGTCCTAGGTACACGAAATTTTATTTCCATTTATTTTAATATAATACGAAGAAATTAAGAGGGTAAGCCATAAAAAAACTAACTTCATTTTTTAAGGGACACTACCCTACACCCATGTACAATTTCAGCTTGCTTGGTTTTATTTCCCAGAAAATCATAACGAAAGAACAATTTCCCTAGACTATTTAAAATTTAATTAATCGAACTGTTTTGTCAAAGTTTTCATCTCAAATTAAAACTATGACTGGTTTTTTAAATACGACTTTACTTAAGCAGTCAAAACTGTTTATTATAACTTTATTAACTTATCTATTGATAAATATTTTTTTTTTTTTTATTGATCTTAACTTAGTCGTTAATCAACATTTCGGTTTTTCTATAATATTTCAAACATAAATAAGACTTAAAATTACTAATTATAATGTTAAATACATAAATGAAAAAAAAAACAAGTCTTCAACTCGTTACTGAAATCACAATAAATCAATAAATACAAAAGGAAATAATTAAATTTGTTGCTAGCCATTAACCATTAAATAATATCTACGGAACATTTGGCAATCAACTTAATTATGTGCTGGTATGCGTTACAAAAACGTGACATACACTCATATGTGCAAAGTTGCTGCTTCATATGAGCTTTAAAATTTCTTAGACAAGACATAATAATTAAGCTAATAGAAAGAAAGTGGAAATAAAAAACTTAAATATTTCCTAATTGGGTTTCAATTTCCGTCGATCGATTGTACGAGCGTCTTGCATGCCTGCGACAGGGTTGGCATGAGCATCATCTGCACCATTATTGCGGCTGCTATAGTACATGAGAGTCATCATTTTGAGCATCTTGAGTTCCTTCTTATCCTCGGCTGTGGTTGAGATTGAATCGCGGCTGTTGTTGTGCAGTCGCGGCATTGTTGTTGTTGTTGCTGTTGTTGTTGTTGAAGCTGCTGATGCTGCTGTCGATGTTGGCAATGTTGTCAATAGTTTGGCCTGTTGTTGATACGGTAGAAAGTGTGGATGTCGAGAATGTTGTTGCTGCCGATGTATGTGTTGCTGGAGTTGATGTTGGTGAATGATGTCTGCTGACTGGTCGGGTCTTTAAAATACTTAAGTCATTAACATTTTCTAAAAAACTTTTATGAGCTGACAATTGTTTCACACTTTCAACATCCTTTTTGAGTTCCTCCATATCTCGTTTCAGCTTGGCGCGTCTGTTCTGGAACCAAGTGATGACCTATGGGAAAAGTAAGAGCGATAAAAACACAGTTTAAATGTTGTGATTTCCAATGGCAGATATATATATAATGTTGGCTACTTACCTGCGCATTGGATAGACCCAGTCCAATGGCTATCTCATCACGATCGGCGGGTGAAAGATACTTTTGGTACAGAAAACGCTTCTCCAGCTCAAAGATTTGATGATTCGTAAAGGCGGTGCGCGATTTGCGCTTCTTCTTTGGATTAGGACGTGTGGCAAAAATATTCAAAGTGGCAGGATCTGTAAGAGTAGAAGAGAGAACACGTTGAATAAGATAATATTTTTCATTAAAAATGGAAAGTAAAGGGTGATTTTTTAAGAGCTTGATAACTTTTTTTTTAAAAAAAAAAAAGCATAAAATTTGCAAAATCTCATCGGTTCTTTATTTGAAACGTTAGATTGGTCCATGACATTTACTTTTTGAAGATAATTTCATTTAAATGTTGACCGCGGCTGCGTCTTAGGTGGTCCATTCGGAAAGTCCAATTTTGGGCAACTTTTTCGAGCATTTCGGCCGGAATAGCCCGAATTTCTTCGGAAATGTTGTCTTCCAAAGCTGGAATAGTTGCTGGCTTATTTCTGTAGACTTTAGACTTGACGTAGCCCCACAAAAAATAGTCTAAAGGCGTCAAATCGCATGATCTTGGTGGCCAACTTACCGGTCCATTTCTTGAGATTAATTGTTCTCCGAAGTTTTCCCTCAAAATGGCCATAGAATCGCGAGCTGTGTGGCATGTAGCGCCATCTTGTTGAAACCACATGTCAACCAAGTTCAGTTCTTCCATTTTTGGCAACAAAAAGTTTGTTAGCATCGAACGATAGCGATCGCCATTCACCGTAACGTTGCGTCCAACAGCATCTTTGAAAAAATACGGTCCAATGATTCCACCAGCGTACAAACCACACCAAACAGTGCATTTTTCGGGATGCATGTCCAGTTCTTGAACGGCTTCTGGTTGCTCTTCACTCCAAATGCGGCAATTTTGCTTATTTACGTAGCCATTCAACCAGAAATGAGCCTCATCGCTGAACAAAATTTGTCGATAAAAAAGCGGATTTTCTGCCAACTTTTCTAGGGCCCATTCACTGAAAACCGCGGTCAACATTTAAATGAAATTATCTTCAAAAAGTAAATGTCATGGACCAATCTAACGTTTCAAATAAAGAACCGATGAGATTTTGCAAATTTTATGCGTTTTTTTTAAAAAAAAAGTTATCAAGCTCTTAAAAAATCACCCTTTAAATCATCAAGCAAAGCATTTCCTCTGCTTAAACCATAATTAAATAAAAAAAAAACACCATAAATCTTCAAAACACCAACATTTACAGAGCATCTCATCGAACGGCCAAGATCAAAAGATATTTTTTTTTTATGTTACATGATTTTATGGCCATACCAAAAGATTTGTGCTACTAAAACCGTTCAAACATTGTTTACAAAATGATCATAGCAATCATTAATGGTTTTATTAATTAAGTCAAAGGTGCGATATTTACGTTCGCCACACCAACAATCGTCTGATCAATACATCGTTCGATTATTTATGATCTTATTACAAAGAAGCAGGGCTGAATTTTTTTTTGGCTTGTGATTTTATGATGTCATAAAAATTTTGTTCAATTTTCATAAAACAGATCGTTGAGAATAATATAAGAAAAAAAAAATTGACAAGGTAGATTTTAATTATAAGAAATAAGAATCTATTTTAATACTTATCTAAGATTATTACTACGGTGATATTTATGATTATTTACGGTAAGACTTAAGAGATTTTAAGAGACCTAATGATTCATTAAAAAGAGATTATGAAAGTAATATCCGTGCCGAATTCTGCAACATAACCATAAGACTTATACGATATAAAGTGCCTTAATTACAGAGCTTATGCTCTTTTCCTTAGTACTGTCCTTGGGCGTTGCGAGGGGAGAAAAGTGGGAAATCATCCCCATCTTAATAATAAGATGATGAATTCAGTAAAATAATGTAAAAAATGCAAAAATTGTTGCGATTTTATAAAAATACATTAGCCTGGTAAAAAAAAGTACTGCTTTTTAACTTGAAATTCAAACTTTTCGACTTCAAATAAAATATTTTTCTGTTTAAAATCTTTTTACAAATCAAACTAAAATTTAAAGAAATCAAACCTTAAATTTTTTAATTTCTAAACTCAAAATCTGCAAAGAAAAACCTCTATTTCATGCATTTTTTATAATTTTTTGATGAAAAGATAATACTTATCATATCTTTAGAAAATTCTGCTTAAAGCTAAAATACTATTCATTAGCAAAAAATAGCCATTGACGTCCGTTCGTAGAAAAAAATAAAAATATTTTGTTCGTTCGTTCGTAGAGAAATAAAATAAATATTTTGTTCGTTCGTTCGTTCGTGGAAAATAGATGTTCGTTCGTTCGTTCGTAGAAAATAGATGTTCATTCGTTCGTTCGTAGAAAATTAACGTTCGTTCCTTCGTTCGCAGAGGATTAATGTTCGTTGGTAGAAAATAGATGTTTTTTGTATGGGAACCCAAAGAAGGGTGGTAGATAGGGGGTGGGTGTGTTCCGGAGAAATGTTGAGGGGTAAAAAATAATAGAACCAGCTCATATATTTGATCCCTCTAAGAGTTCATCTACGGCCGATATAAACTATTTTCGACAGTTTTTGTGTTTTAGTATGAGGACCCAAAGAAATATAGCAGATAGGGTGTAGGTGTGTTGAGAAGAAATGTTAAAGGACGAAAAATAATAGGACCAGCTGATATATTTGACTCCTCTAGGAGTTCATCTACGGCCGATATAAACTATTTTCGACAATGTTTGTGTTTTTTGTATGGGACCCAAAGAAGGGTTGCCGAAAGAGGGTAGGTGTGCTTGGAAAAAATGTTGAAGGGCTAAAAATAATAGGGCCAGCTCATATATTTGACCCTTCTTGAAGTCCAGCTACGGCCGATATAAACTATTTTCGAAAGTTTTTTATTATGTTCGTACGTTCGTAGAAAAGAGATGTTCGTTTATTCGTAGAAAATTGATGTTCGTTCGTTCGTGGAAAACTGATGTTCGTTCGATCGTAAAAAATTAGTGTTCGTTCGCAGAAAATTGATGTTCGTTCGTAGAAAATCGAAGTTAAAATTTTGTTCGTTCGATCGTTCGCAAAATTTTTCTACGAACTAACGAACGAACGAACAAATGAAAATATTATGTTCGTGCAAGGCTCTTCCTATATATCGAGTAAAAAATATGTATATGCATTAGGATGATTTTTATTTTTAGACTTTTAAATAGCCATCGCTGCATTATTAATACATCTAAATATTAAATACATCTAAATATGAGAGTTTTTATTGTTTTATTTTTTTTCTTATGATTTAGAGGTCGCTACCAGTTGTCAAAGTTCAGCCCTCTTACGAGAAAACGTCCCTTGGTGTCATTCACCGATTTAAATGAGCTTCGGATATGCGATAGAACACAAAAATCTAAGGTGCACGTATTTTTTTATAGGTGCGGTAACTCAGGCTTAAAGGTTCAAAATGGAGTCCGAAAATTTCACATACGTGCGTTTTTGGTTACATAAGTCATATTGGAGCCGCCATTTGAGTTTTCAATTTTTGACTCCAGATTCGTGTTTATCGACCGCAAAAAAGTATTTTTCTTAGGAATAAGGACCACGCTAGTATGGGTATTTCCGTGGTGGTGCACGTGACGATCGTACGACTTTAATGAGTGAAAAAAGAATGAAAAATTTAACTTACATGTTCCTTATTTTGATTTTCCAATAGCTTACTAAGCACACTTTACAAGGTGTAAAACCTAAGAGTTGTCAAAAGTTCGGCTCTTAGATAGAAGCCACCAAAAATGATATGTTACGTGACAAAAAATAGAAGTGGTTTTTGACTTGGATCACAAAATTAGTAAAATTCTGTAAATTGGCAAGAGTTTTTGTATAAAACTTTTTTTTAGAAGGATTTGAAATAGTATAAGTTTATTTTTAAAGTAAATAAAAACCTTTTCTTGTTTTTTTTTTTTTTGTTGTGCTTAGCATGAAACGTTACGTAACATGGCGTTACGTGATATTTTTTCTATTGTAACTCATTTGGGTAATTAAGTAATTAGGTAATTAAGTAATTATGTGATTTATTTATTAAAAAACAAATTTAATATATTCTGCCTCTCTTTGTAACCATTTTTGTAAAAATAACCATTTATCGTTATTTTTAGCCAATGCCTGCCATTTTTACTAAAACAAAAACGTTTACGAAACATTTACAAAACATTGACTAAAAAGAAAAATTACATTTGTGAAACAGTGCAGACGATTTGATCATCATGGTAAATGAATTTATATTTAAATTGCTTAAATCAATAAAATAAAAATGCTTATCTCAGATAATATAATTAAATAATAAGTTTTTAATAAATTTTAATTTTCGTGTCACGGTGGACTTCTCGGCGGAAATGCCGAATACTAAAAAAACAATCATATTTTTGTATAAAGAAACAAACCTTCATTTTCGTTTTATGAAAAGCTTCAATTTATTATTTCCCATAGGCCTTTAGTTCTTTAGTTCCTATAGGCATTCCTTTTTTTTTTCTTAACAATCAATTAAAAAAATGTTAGATTTAAGTATTTTCACTTAACTTAGTTAAAATCCATAACTTAGTCTTTCCTTGTGTCTACATCAATATCTCACTAAGGATTTTTTTTTTCATATACACCTGGTTCAGGGGCGCACACAGGGGGGCTTGGGATAAAACAACCTGAAGTGCACGAATATATGTAAGTAAAATAAAACGTATAGAGTAAAAAGAGTATATATTTATATAAGTTGTAATAGTTTAAGCTTTTTTGTATAGTGTTATTTATTTTTGTGCATGCTCAGCTCTAAGTAGTTGCACAAAGCACTACTTAGCAAACAACTACATCAAAAAGCACTAAATCTAGTGCAAAAGTACTGATCTGCAATACTGGTGCTCAGATTCACGCTGCATTAAACTAGAATAAAACAAAAAATCCACAATTTGACAATAACAAAACAAAGAAAGCTCTAAACACGTTTAAGTGTTCTATCATGCTTTTGTTCTCTGTGAAGTAAAGTACAGTTAAAGTTTGTTAGTTTAATTAAATAATCATTAAACTCGATGAAGAAGGGAGAAAATTTAAATAAAAAATTCTTTCGAAGAAATGCTTCAAATAGCTTAAAGAATTATGTTATAATTGTGTGAAGAAAGAAATGTGAAGAAAGTAGTAGCGCATCTAAAATTTTCAATGAGGAGGTCCCAAAACGAGCGGAAAGCTTTTTGGTATATACTTAAGGCGCTTCAAGCTCCATAGAAACAAAAAAAGTTGTGAGGGTCGGTTCCTCAAAAATTTTTTGGACTATGTTTTGATGATTCTCCAAATATTTCGATTTTATCTGAGAAATTATATTGTAGCATCCTCTAGCGGTTGGCTTGTAAAAAATTAAATAAATTAAACAGATTCCTCGTCCCGAAAGTCCCCCTGGACAGTTTTTAAAAAAATTTAAAAAAAGTTTTAATTTCATATGTATGAGAATATATTTTTTTCGACTTGCGATTTTAAACGGATTTTCCGGCAGCTCGATATTGACTTCAGACCAATGGTTTCTTTGGCAAAGGTTCTTATAATTGCACGTAGATTTATTTTTTGCTCTTTGTTCATTTTTGTTTCACTTTTTTCTTCCGAACAAATTGACCCGGCCTACTATACATGCTAATACTCCATTCAAGCATAATAGAAAGAAAAGAAGAGCTGATTGTTGATTTAACATGAATATGAGCTACTCTATCAGGTATGCTTTCGTGGCCGAGTGGTAAGAACAGCTAACTACGGAACTGATGGTTGTGAGTTCAATTGGAAGCAAAATAATTAAATTAATAGTTAATTTTTCTTAACAATTTTCTCGTTTTTATACAACTAGCGCGGCGAATTGCTGTATTGTTGTTTTCATAAGAACCATTTCGTTACCTAGGTTTTACCCCTTATCTAGCTCGCCGTATTGTTGTATACGCGGCTTAAAAGGTTGCACTTCGAAAATTTTTGTCGGTTTATTAAAGACATTCTTGGGCGTTTAATTGTTGATTTTTGAAAAAAATTAATTTTTGACAAAATGGCGGGCGTAAAAAGAAAATGTTTATTTTTTGTGCACAAAATTGAGGTCGTTTTAGGTTATAAATCAAAAAGTATGCATCCGAAAAAAAAATCTAACTATTAAACGACCAAGAACTACTTACTAAGCCGAAATTTTTTTTTCAGATCAACCAGTCTGCAGATATCTTTCTAACCGCGAGTTGTAAGGTCTTTCGCGGCATTGCTCTTTTCTTCCTAATCGACGAATATTTTTCGACCAACTTTTCAGGGATAAATCTTCAATAGTTATACTTTGATAATGTAAAAAAATTTTGGTCTAAAACAAACACAGCCTCAAAAAAAAAAAATTGGAACAGGTGTCTTTTTTTCTTTGAAAAACTCCCGGAGGCCCTTAAACGCGTTTTTCCTGAAAATGCTGTTTGAAACCGGTGGACAGCATTACTCGAAAACTATGCCAAGGATCGCTACCAAATTTATTTCAATTGTTAAGCAAATATGATCAGTACTTTTGATCGTTCGATTTTTATTTAATAGAATTTTTTTTATAACCAAAAAAAAAACAATTTTTTACTCAACAGCAATTCGGCGGGGCCATCATTATTCCTCTTGTTAATATAATTACTTGGTTTTACATTACCTTTTGTGAGTTATATATGGTTTTAACATTTAAGTCAATATACCTTGCTGATAAATCATATTCGTTACTTTGAAATCGTGGAAATTTTGTAATACAACGTGGCAGTGTATTGTTTTAGTTTTTTATATTATTTTTTTTTATTTCAACGTTAATGTTTATGTTTAAACACAAAAAAAAAATGTATGTGATTAAAAAAATTACTTAAATCTTCATCTTCGTCTTCGTTAGGCTCTTAAAGAGTATCTCGAGTACCTTTTGAAGTTGGAAGTTGTTTGTAGAAAGTAAGATATGCTTTTGGAATATGATCTTTCATGGATAGATTTTCGATATCTTTTTTTTTTGAGGCAAGTCCTTTTTTTTTTGTGGACAACACTTTTTTTTTGTGGACTTTGGCCAATCATTCGATTATTATTTAAAGAGCTAAGATGATCGGTATGGAGGACAGTTAAAGCTTGATTGCTTGAATCAGGTACACCATCGTGACCTTTAGCTTACAATTCAGTTCATTCATGCACGACAACGATTCCAAGCATAGTTCTGGCTTGGTCAAAGAATGGCTCCTGTATAATGTCAAATCGAAGCTGGATCACCCTGTGCAATCATCGGACCTCAACGTTATTGAGCATTTGTGAGCACATTTGAAAGAGAAGATTAGAGGAAGAGAAGTAACTTCCGTCCGCACCCTTAAAACGGTTTTAGTTGAGGAGTTGAAAAAAATTTCCCCCGAAGTCACAAAAAAATTGGCCCTATCAATGCCTTCTCAACTACAAGAAGTTTTAAAGCCAATGGTGGCCCAACACGTTACTAATATATTATTTTTGTTTGCTGAAAATCATGCCGTATGTAGACTTATGAAAAAAATTTAAACATTAAAGTTTTAGTTATTCAAGTTTTTAACTAATACTTTAAGTTGAATCTTTGGTTTTTTGTTGCTTTAATAATTTTGAATACTAAACAAAAAGGTTTAATCGATCCAAATTTTTTTCTTGTCTATTTTTTTTCATTTATAGAAGATAAAACAATCGTATGTAGACTTTTATAACATGGTGTATGTACCATATTCTTTATACATAGTTTGTATGATCTGCAATTAAAGAAAATATGACCTGTGTTACTGATGACAAAATTAAAGAAAAAAAATAATCAGTTAACAAGAAAAGTAAGTACGCAGTTTCGGTTTATTTAACTTCTAGTCTCACGTTTATACAGATTGTCTCAGACATAGCATATGACCGATGGGGATAAATTCCTCAGCAGGAGGATTATTTCAATATCAGAAGAACTAATTTTTGTATAAAAACGATTTTCCGATCTTACATAGATAACTTTTCCACTTTTTAACAGCTTGAACTCCCAAGCCAGTGCAATGGATAAGGTGGTAAGATTCGATGATTGCTTTTATACAAAAAATAGTTGCTCTGACGCAAAAACAATATATACTGGCTTCTAAGGAATTGTTCATATAAATTACTATAAAATTTGGTTCTTTTTCCGGAAGATTTACTTTAAAGTTGCATTTTTTAAAAAAGTTTGACACATTCAATAGTGTGCCTATGAAGAAACTACTTTTTTTACAAAAAATTCCAATGCAAAGTAACGAATATGCCATATTCGATGCTTTTAATAGGAGAAAATAATAAAAGTGTGCATATTTGACACTTTACTACATCAATATTCGCTGTTCTGTGAGGAGTACAAACTTGCAAATTTGGCACAGCATATAGCTCCACTTAAGCAATAGGATGCAATGTTAAATGAAAAATTGAATTTATCGGATTAGCAACTTCACATTTCGTTTCCCTTAGCTTAAAACACAGCTCAAGTCGAAAAGTGGCAGTTTTCACTTCGAATGCCTTTAAGGGCAAAAGGCATCGCGCATCAAGCATCGCCGCAAGGCTTTTACATTTCAGTTGAATACACGAATGGTTACGGGGCAACACGCATTATACTTCCAGGCATGTAGGCATCGCATGCTTGATGCCTGAAGTAGGCAACTTTTGTACTTTTTTCAAGCTTTGAGGCATTGACAGCAAGAAAACAGCTGATTGTGAAAACGTTTTTTAGAAAATATTTCAATTAAAATTTAAAAAATGTCCGAATTCGAAGAGCTGCTCATAAATGAGATAAATAAATTCCCATGCATATTCGACAAGAAGAACTGGGGATTTAAAAGCAAACTGCAGCGGGAAAAGCTTGGACTGTAGTTGCAGGAGCTACCAAGTATCCAGGTAAGTTTCTGGTTTGCTGTCCACGAATATGAGCTATAAAGTATTTCAGTTTTTAGTATTTTATTTCTAATTTTGAGGCACAAAATAAGATTGACAGAAAACATATATTTTCTGTTATGACTCCCACCACGGTAGCTTCACGCATGATGCAAGCTTTTAATGTATTTTAAAAGTGTGTTACGTAGAAGCGTGATAGGCTTGCGGCGATGCCTGATGCGTGATGCCTGCAATGTGTTTTGCCCTTTAGATCAGGCCTGGACGTTCCATAGCTCACTGAGCGCTCTCTGAGCGTTACTTTTCACATGTACACAAAGCTCAGAACACAAGAGAATATAATTTAGTCGTTCGCTAACGGTGATGCTGTGATGACCTATGTCGCTTCGAGCTGCAAATTCTATGAGTTCAGTGTGCGCGATTTGAGAACGCACCAATACTAAGAAGACGAAATAAAATGTGACTGTGTTAGAATGCCCAGGCCCGCATTAGATTGACCTGCTGATTGCGCGTCTAAGCATTGGTCACATGATATAGATTTCAGGCAATCAGAAGCCGTAATTCGAAAAGTAGTGACAGCGTGCAAGTCGGTTGTGCTCTCAATACTGCACAAATAGACAGTTTTTCTCTCCTTGGTAAAAATGACTTATGCGGTGTTGTTCGCTATATAGACGATTTGTAACGACGATATGATTTCAATTGGAATTTCTTTTTTTAAAATTTAATTAGTTTTTTATTTTTATGCACAAATTTGTTCTTAAGAAAAACAAATTGTGGGAATATAAAACCAATATGAAAAAAATGTAGCCTTTGCCTAATATTCTGGCTACGCCCATGGTAATACCGCTTAAATAGTCTTTTTATGACTGCTCTTAAAGTAACGTTGTTTCTTAAAAGTCCAAATTATACTCCATAACTCAAACTTAAATTATTAACAGTCTCAAAGCAGCAACTATGCTGTTGTGTCACTGTTCAATCTCTGCTAATGCCCTGTTAGCCTCATTTAGGTGGGTCAACATCAACAAGCAATCGAAACGAATTCAATTTCATTGCAAAGATTGTTAATTTTAATGCGATTTTTATGGTTAAATCGCATGCTTAGGCTATCAAACGATTTCGTCGGAATTATAAGTCTTTGAAAGCGCATTTGACGGCAAATATTGTGTTATACAAAGGAATTAAACTTCTATATCTAAAGCGTCTAATCATTCGCTATGAGCCATCATAAAACTCATATAATTTTTTATTTGTGGTAAGCAACAATCTTTATGTTTTCTTAAATGAAATAGATTTGATTGAACATTCTTGTTTCATATTTCTAAATGGTGTGTTTTTTTAAGACAATTTATAATGTGTTTTTTTCTGTCTTGATTGATGTTTAGCGGCGGAAATACTAGATTGCTTAGATAAATCTATAACTTTGTTTGGACATTTTGAGATTTTAATGTTTTATAATACTAAGAAAACAATAAACAACCTTTCGAAACGGAAATGCTCCTTAAAACGAAAACGTTCCAAATAGCTTTTCTTTTATTAGTTTTTGCAAATTTTTTGAAGAACAATTTTAATCTCTAAGTAAATATTGAAAATTTAAGACATTTGACTTATTAAAAATATTTAGTCTAAAGCTTAGTTTTCACTGCAATTTTCAGTGGTCAGCTGTTATCAATCAAATGGAATGGAATTACAAAATCACAACACAGCTGTTCTTTTCAGAGTAACACCATATAGTGCTGTATGGACCTTTGAGAACTGACTACAAGATGATTGGCACTAGTGCGAATACTTTTCACTTAAAACTGACAAAATGTCTTCAAAATTTCTTTGTTTTTTTCAAATATTAGTGAATAGTTGCGTGATTTTTGTCATGTCTTGATTAAAAAAATTCAAAGTTCGATCGAACTCAAACAAAACATCGCAAGCAAAATCCTACTTACAAAATTTACTGACCCGGGTGTACTGTTCAAAATTCTGCTTCGCTAAGCAGAAGTACGGCAAGCATATGTTCACGCACACGTTCTATTGGAAATTGATTTTTTTCCGCAGCTTCCGCAGCGTAAAACGCAACGCATCTCACGCGTTATTGTAAATAGGGCTTAAAATTAATTTCTAGAGAGGAAAGTTTGAAAAATTTTGGAACTCATTTTGGTATTATTATTAATTATGTGATGAACCTGATTTTAAACATTGATGATATTCAAATCGATTGCAATGCTATAATAACAGTATAGTGGCGAATGTTCGGGGTGTTCATTCTATATTACAGATACTATTATACAATGACAATACATTTTATTGCAGGTGATTTAATGTTGTAGTGCCTTTTAAACTTTGAAGCTTATGTATTCCTATTACTATAGCCAAGACACAAACCAAGGCCATCAGATGATTAAGAAAAAGGAATTAACACTTGAAAATAATTTCTTAATTCCAGAAATTTAAATTCTACCTAATATGGGTGGCTCAGAGCAGAGAACATCACTTACAAAATCCGCAAGACGCTGGTTCGAATCGCTACACAAATGGACATATTTAAAAACATAAAACAATTTTGTTGCTGGATTAAACACAAAAAGCTTGTCATTTTTATACTGCCCCGAGTGCGGTGAATTTTTGTTGTTGATTGTTCTCTAAGCCATTCGTTACATCGGCTTTACCCCCCCATCTAAATCGCTGTATTGATGTGGCTAAAGAAGTTTCACTTCAAAAAAGTATAAGGAAGCATTCAAAAAGGACTTAAGTTTTAGGGTATTATATAATATATATTATAATAGCCTCTGCTAAAATTTATAAAAAAAAAAAAACGATCCCAAAATTTATATACCCATCATTCTAATTAGCTCTCAACTCTATAGTGTGCTGCTGTACAATGCGCTGACTTTGGTGCTTTTATCGCCCTTTGTCGGTTATATTCTGTCGGTCGCAGCTTCTTCGTATTAATTTTTAAATTTTTATAACCTGCTCGATCCCATCAATTTCGTTGCTAACAACTTCACAATAAAGTATATTATATTGTTGCTGTTATTGTTGTTGTTATTGTTGTTGTTGTGTTTGAATACATGTTTTGGAAATTTTTCAACTTGAGTCATCGTCTTAAGCCGCAAACGAACAGCAACGCCAACAATAACGATGATGCCTCATAAAAGCCATCATTTAGACAACATTCTTGAAGACCTACCGCTAAAAAGTTGAGATTTAATATTCAGCTCTCTTCTCTGCTCTTGACTCTACCACCATTCACAATAACTCAGTGCATTAATCTGATCCCTCATCAACAGCCAAACAGGATTAAAATTAGTTTTTGATTATGCTTTCGAGCTTCTGGATAACGCAATTTGTGGTTGAAAGTGAGTTTGGAGAACCGCACCGTGTTTTGGAGTTTCCGACGGTCTAACTTTGATCATCATGATCAAAATAAAAAAAAAAGGAAGGCAACAAAGAACCAACCACTTTTATTTATATGCAAAATGCAAAATATTTAAGATGAAGCGGCGAAATCTGAAAAATCTTTGAAAATGTTTTTTGGCGAATATCTATCGTTTGGATAAAAGAAGTAGTATTAAAATTTTATGAAACTTTCTTTGTTTTAATCATAAGAATCACTTAATTTTATTTTGTTCTAGTAAAACTATTTCAACTATTCTATAAGCTTAAAAACTATTGCAAACAAAAAAAAAAATAATTATTCATATAGTTAAATTATGCTCATTGTAAAAATTTCTGCATAAATTCAAAGCCTATTATATACTAAAGTAGAGTATTTCGTATTTTGTTTGGTTGTTCAACAAAATTATTGTGTTAATCTTATTATATACCGACAACCAGTTTTTTAAGTACTTGAACCGGAATTGAGCCTTTATCAAAACAATAACAACAATTAGAATAATAATGACAAAATGGCTTTAGATGTTACCAAAAAGCAGCAAAAATACCGACTGCAAGTCACCCTTATTAAAACGACCCTTAAGTAACCCAAGAATATATTGTTGTATATAAAATACAAAATATGTCAACATAAGCAAAATAATAACACGTTCGCTTATAAGGATGGACAAACTGACAGGACATTCAGTTAGATAGATGTTTTTTAGGGCAGCTGTTTAAAACGCACACACGCCATCATTTGACAAACACATTTATAATTGTGAGGCGTTGCTTGTTACACCAGCAACAAACAGTAATTATAACACAAAACCAACAACAGCAAATTGGAGGAGTGGTAGAAATACACCGCATTGGAAAGATCACAAAAGAAATTATCTTTGAAATTGTGTTTACTCGTTTAAAAATTTATTTTATTCGTTTCTCATCGGAATAATAAAAAAAGCTGAGCAACTTCTTTTATTTGGGAATATGTTTATGGATTTTTTTTTTGGAAATTAACCAATATCGCACTTCAATTCACAAAGAGATTCACACTAAAATATAGTAGTTGAAAATTATCGGTAGTCATGAGCAAGGCTGTATTCAGGGAGGGGTTTCAGGGGTTCTGACCCCTCCCGAAATATGGAAATTTTATACCTTGTATTTAAGATGACAAACTTAACTTAAACATTCGCGGGCACTATGTCGCGGACACTCTTCGCGGCCTTAAATTAGTGTCACCAGAACTGCAAAAGCAATAAAAATTTCAAAGGGTATGCTGCTCATTTGGCTTTTCTGTGTGAATATTGAAAAGGCAAAGCAAAGCAGCACTAAAAAGAAGTTGAAATATTTAGAACATTTACTGCAAATATTTACTGCAAACATTTGCGCAATATTTATTTCGTAGTGCTACGAAGGCATAAGAAATTATTTTATTGCTTTTCTTTCCATTTTTCCTTTATTATGTATGTGTGCTTATATGCTTTTCTTTATACGAAAAGCAGCAATTATGCGTTTCGTTGTAATTTACTCGCGGAAGTTTTTTATTTTCATTCGTTTGGCTTTTGTGATTTTTTTTATCATCGTTACACTCAACAAAAACAATTCATGTATACGCAATTAACAATTTACAATCTAATATTGATTGAAAATTTAAGGAAATATTTCATTCTCAAATCGACTACTATTGTCTGTAAATGCGGAGATGAAAATTCCACGTGTAGCTTGCTATCAAAAAATTGGAGTCAACATTAGAACAAACGATACAAAAACATACTTTAGAGTCGAAATTGTCATCCCATTTCTAGATATTTTGTATCAACTACACATAAAATTTATTGAACATAAAACGATCTGTTCGCTGCAAAAATAAAATTGTCCTTAACATATCTGATGCAAACGTTTTAAAATTATACGACGACTTTCTTGGCACCGAAATATTAGTTGCAGAATTTAATATGTGGAAAAAAAAATGGGATCAAGAAGAAGCTACAAAGCGTCCTTAATCTGCAATAGAAGCATTAAATGAATGCAACAAAAAGTTTTTCCGTAATTTTTTTTTACTTTTAAAAATATATGCTACTATACCAGTTCCTACTTGTACTGCAGAGCGAATCTTTTCTTTAACATTGAAGAAAATCAAGAACATAAAAAAGGCTAAAATTTTACTTGCGGAACTCAACAGGACATGAGAGACTAAATGGCTTGGTGTTGATGAGTATGCATCGAAGATTTGATATTGATGCTAAAAAAATTATCAATGATTTTGCAGCAAAAATCACCAGGCGTTTTTTTTCAGCAGGCGACCCAGCTTTCTTTATCCGAATATCTCCACGGTCCATTGGTCCATGGTGGAGTAAAAAACCTTACTTGTATCGTATCCCTTCCTTAGATTTATATAATTTACCATCAAATAAATTCTATCTTACCTATTCTTCTATATACAGTGACTCTCAAAATTGTTCATGCTTTTCGAACTTACAGATATGAAGTCAAAAATAGGGTAGCATTTTAGTTTAAGTAATTCTTATTTTATTGCCATTATAATTGATCTTTCTTATTTAATATGATATAATATAAACTTAAGTTTTCTTCTAATAATATACAGCTATTTTAAAATTACAAACTTTCATAGCTTGAACAATTTTATGAGTTTTTAATACACATAGTCTTCTTTTACTTAATATTTTGTATAACCACCTTTGGAATCAGTAACATCCTGAATCCGCATGGGCATACTGTCAACGAAAGTTTTGCATGTTTCGGGTATTATATTATCCCATGAATTTTTCATTTTTAGCCATAACTCGTCAACATTTCCAACTTCGCCCGCCACTGATCTGCTTAAAATCCCCCACAGGTGCTATATTGGATTGAGATCCGGGGATTGGGGTGGCCAGGAGAGTACATCAATTTGGTTGTTTGGTTGGTTGTTTGTTCGGAGTATGCTTCGGATCATTGTCTTGCTGAAAGACAATATCTGAAGCTTCGAAATCAAACATTTTCATGGAAGTCATGAGCAGACTATTCAAAATTTTAATATAAGACGATAAGGTCATATTACCCTTGCCATCATGTAACTCCAAACCATGATTGAACCGCCACCGAACTTTAATGTTGGCTTAACATGATCTTTTCATCCTTGGCTTTCCACACCCATTCTCTACCGTCAGAGCCAAAACAGTGAGTTTTGGACTCATCTGACCAGATTACTCTCGCCCAATTCTCGATTGTCCAATTTGCATATTTTTTTTTGGAAAATTTAGCCTGAGGTTATGGTGCCTCTTAGTGAGCAGTGGCATTTTAATTTTTACGTGACCTCTTAACCCTGCACCTCGAAGAGTCCTCCGAATTGTTTCAGCTGAAACCTTTACATTTCCATGGTCGTTTATAAACGTTTAATTTAACTGCATTTTCAAATTTCTGTACGCGTAGATCTCTTACAATCTTCCGTTCAAGGGTTTCGGAAAGGAATTTTTTTCGTCCCGATTTGGGTTGATGAATTTTCCAAAGTCTTACGAATTTTGGTTCTGGCACCAAGCGAAACTTTCAAACGCATTGAAATTTGACGATAAGTCATATTATTATTTAAATACTCTTCAATTTGTTTAATTAAAACTGCATCATATGTTTATTGCTTCTGCTCATTATCTTAGAATAAAATAAAAATATTTTTTTCATTAAAACATCTACAGAGTTAAGAAATTACCTTAAATCGTATATAAAAATATAAACACAAAAAAAATATTCTTGTAAATGAACACGCGTGCTCTGTAGAGGTGAAGTCACTAAATTGTTCAAGCAACAAGACTAGCTTATGAAGTAAAAAAATAACTAAAATCATGTGCAACAACAAAAACCTTTCTGAAACCGTTAAATTTGATTTTACACTTTGCAACAAAAAACAAATTTTTTACTTTAAGGCTCTCGAGAAATTTTATTTACATCTAGCTTTCACTTGCTAAAAAGCGTGAATAATTTTGACAGTCACTGTATATAAAAATCGAATGGTATCCGTATGTTAGTCCATCACTTCTGAACTGTTCCAATGGTGTTCTTCAAATTTTTAGGGTGTGTTTGGCCAGTCATGGCATGGGTTTTAAAACTTATTTGTACAACTTTGGATGAACGGAATATATGAAGATATTCCAAAAATAGTGAATCCCCTTTCGCATATACGATACATATAAGCCAAATTTTTGATATCGAATAACTAGAGAAGTAAAAATCACAGAAAATTGAAACTCAAAATTGAATTAGCACTTGGTGATGTCTTTCTAATAGAAAACTTGGAAGGGCATTAAAAAAGGGGGTATGGCTCCGCCCATGTAAGCCAAATTGTTGATATCGAATAGCTTTGGAAGTAAAAATCACAGAAATCAAGAATTTAATTATTTTTTCGTGATGTCCTGCCACCGGGAAACTGGGACGGGCATTTGACAATGAGCGTGGTGTCAAACAAAGGGTCAAATAAAAGCTTCATAGTTTTAGTCAAGTCAAGTTTATGCTTATGAAAGATTGGTCGCTGAATGTATTTTCGAGATCTTATATTAGATAAATGTAAAATTAAAGTCAACAACACTTACCAAACCATAAATTTAGTACTTTTTGCCATCATTTTTGAAATTCATTCGTTGCCCATGTACAAAAGAATGCACATTTTTTAAAATAAAATGGGTTTGGATTGTAGGTAATTTAATGTAGTTTATTAAAAAAAAATTAGAATCAAAATATATATGGGCAAGAAATAATTTTTTCTGTGAAGTCCTTTTCGTTGCTCTGTAAGGAAAAGTTTTTGATGTGCGTCTACGACTTGCCTTGCAGAACCATCTGCTTTTCGTTTTCTACACCGAGAAAAAAGCTTATGTTTAATTGAAAAAAACCTAGTATAATTTATAAGATGGCTTTGGCAGTTTTTAGCCACCCAAGTTCTTTATCAAAACGCCTAAGTTTTACATGTTGACTTGCCAATTTATATTGAGTGATAAATTAACCAAGTATTTGGTAATTTTTCATACACTACTTTAAAAAAAAAAAAAATAGAGTTTCAAAAATATAACTTTTGTTTGGGTCTTGGATTTTTTTATTTTCCTTTTTTTTGGAGTTGTCGCCCTATCGTTCTGTGATTTGCATGACTGAAATCGACAACAACACACATTTTTCTTTTATCGATACAGTTTTTTTCTGAGACATTAATGACTTCTCGGCTTTTCTTGCTGCTTGACGTCTATTATAACAAGAACATTAAAATAAATTAAATTAATTTAAATATCAAATACAAAAATTTTACCTTCGCATGCCGTTGAAATTCGAACCCACAACCAACCGATACCAGAGAAATTTTTTTTTTTTCTTTTCTTTTTGTTGATGAAATGTAATAAAATTTACTGGTGTGAATATTAACGTGTGTTGTTTAATTTACTTTATGTTACTTTTGAATTAAATTAAAAGTGGTTTTTTTACAAAAAAAAAACATTAAATTATCAAATCTATGCTTCTCTCGTGTGTCTAATGACGCAGCTGTGTTTTTTTTTTGCAGAAAATAGCTCAAAACTATGCTTAAGCAATCCATGCTAGTCATTTTTTAATTTTGTATTTTTGGATTTTGGGCTTAGGTGAATCAAATATTTTTTTTTTAAAGGTATCGAAGTATGTGTTAAACAATAAATTGCTTAGGTGAATAAGCATAAGTTTATTATTTCCATACAATTCTCTTTACCCAAGCCGATTTAGGTGATTTACCTATTGTTTTTTTTTCTCGGTGTATGGTGGTATCTTTGTCATTGAACCTCAAATTCGCTTACGATTGTGACGCTTTTCACAATTTTCTTGGCGTGCAAGTAATTTTTATTGGTAATCCTACGGCTTATACTTACAAACAAGCTTATACTTAAAATATTTGTAAAAGAGTAATATTTCATAAAAACATTCAATGAGAAATCACATCTTTTGTTAATAAGTATTATTCATTGAATATTAAAATATCTTTAGAAATATGTATTGTGTTTAGCAGAAAAAAATTTTGCTCATTAAATATATCTCAATTTTTCTTTTGCTTTTCTTATCTTTACTGATATTCGATGGATTTTGTAACCTGTAACCCTTGTGCGACCCACTCCACTTATTTTTATTTCCATTAACGTTTTATTTATATATGGAATGTTTTATATTTTTGCTTAGAAATGAAATAAAAAATTAATTTTTATTGGTAGCTAGATGCATTTCTTAGAAGAAATCAAAAATTTTCCCGACCGTTAGCCTTGGAAAGTTTTATATAAAACGCTACATGAGGTTCAGATTGCTTTCGAGGTCGAATAAAAAAAACGGGACTAAGTTATGAGAATTAAAAAATAAAAGCCCAAGCCTAGCAATCTATAGATTAAAGACATGTTTTCCAAATGTCTGAATTTATCAAAACTCTTGCATAAAATTGTAAATTCTCTTGAATAAGTTCATACTTAGCCCCTGATCTATTTAAATCGTATCAAATTTTGCTCTATTATCTCTACCATTATAACTGTATAAACTTGAAGCTCGCTAAAGATGAGAGTTTCTATAGCTGACCCAAGAAAGGTTTTCCTACGTCCATACCGCCGCGAACCGTCATACCGCGATTCATTCGCGGTATCTCAGCCGCTAACAAGAGATCCCGCTACTTGTTAGCGTTTGATATAACCATTCATAGTTACGGTTATCACCATATCTCTTGTGGAATTAGATCTTCAGCTTCAATGTCCGTATCTGATTCCTCTACTGAAGTTTTTCGCGGCACAGCAAATCTGTTCTTTATTTCTTGTAGATTGTTTTTTATTTCATTCATCAACTTCTCTCCTGAGCCAAGAAAAGCGATATATTCTTTTTTTAGAAATTTCTAAGGAGTCATTTATTCATATTTCAAATACTTCTTGACCATTCCATAAGATTCTCACAAATATCACTTTGTTTATATCGCAGTTGTTGTTGTTTTTTTTTAATGCTTTAAAAATCTCCTATCACACATACCAAGCCTTCAAAATGAAGACTTTTTACATTCTTCGCATTTACTTCTGACACATTGTTCCCCATATTGTTCGAAAAGATTCACTCACAAATATCGACCACAACATGTCATCATGTTCTTCGGACCAATGCTTCTTTAAACGGGCTTCTGCATAGCTCGGCGTGTGAATCGGCTTGTAGCACTTTTTGTTGTTTTTGCTGGTGCTATTGTTGTTGCTGATGATCTCCTTTAAATAAGTTTTCATGCACACTTTGCTGTGTTTCTTTTTCTTTTTGTTTTCTTTTATTTTTATGCTGAGATTGTGTGTGCTTTTCTTGTGAGCTCGTTATGTATGGGACTTTTTATTTTTTGTTGTTCTTGTAGCTTAACTTCGGATCTTGTTTGGCGTCTTGGATTTCTTTTAAGACTTCCAACTTAATTTGATGAAATCGCTGCTTAATAGCTTCTATATAATTAATTAACAAAATTGATTTCTGCTTTTTAACTTGTTTTTTTTTATCTCCTCTAACCATTATAGGTATTCACTTAAGCTTATCTGGTTGATCGGTCGCACTTAATAGGTTTTGATTGACTTCTGACTTGAAATTTTTTCTGAATTTGAGATAAGAATCTCTTAATTAATTGCTATTTAATTTATTTTCAATTGTATTTTGAATAGACTTTCAATTGAGTTTACATTCTTATCCATCAACACATTTTGTAAAAATGACCACTGTTGTAAAAGAGAATTAAATAGTTTTTCCCCCCCAGTAACATCAACGGTAACTTAAAAAATTTATGACATTTGGAAGCTGTACTTAGGCTTTAGGCTTTCTCACCCTTTGCTAGAAGCTTTTAGCAAAATCTTAGTTATGATCCCAGATAAGACACGCTAACAATGGCGCAATACCAGCAAAGTTTCTTTCTAACTAGACTAATTTCGCTTTTGAGCGTTTCTTTCCATTATCATCTCAATTAGTTGCACCACCTTAAAATGGCGCGCACAAGTCGCTACACAACTCTTAGTATAACGAATATTAAAAAACAACATAACAATGTGCTTTGAAGTCAGCAGTTCCCAGCAGTCGGTAGTTCGTTTACCAAATTTATAACTAGCTCACAACAATGACACCTTCATTTACCAACTTTGAGTGGCTATCTGCGTGTCGACCAACCTATTCATTGTCAAACAATGGCTTATTTTTACACCTTCCTTTAGAGTATTTTTAGTTCTTGTAAGGACAACAATAGCCGAAGGATACTATAAGTAAAGACTGTTTTTTTTTTTATTTATGTCGTGCCGCATGCGTTGCATTGTCGCACTCAGCTTGTCATAAACTAATGATTAGTTATGCTGATGACATTATTTGTAATATACACATAAATTTATACATAGATATTTGTGTAGGTATGTGTTTTACTATTCAAGCTATATTTTGTTTACAGTAACTAGCACGCGTCAGTTGACCATTTAGCAGTCTTTCGGTTTTTGACCTTAATTTCTTTTGTAAAGTCACTTCTTTTGGGTTGTGGCATAGTTTGATTAAAATTTTCTTTTAAACTTTAAGGATTGACAGTAATTAACCGTGCTTAGAAAGCCGAATCAAACAAATTTTTTTATGATTCAATTTCGCATATACGTTAAGGAAACGAAAACAAAAAAAAAAATTGCCCAACCACATTTTAAGGCGGTCTTCTCATTTAAAACCCGTTTTTTGGACCCTTTTGAAAAAAATTCTTATTTGAAAACGCAAAGAATAATTGAAAACTTTTTTTATTTATTGTATTACAAAAGGTTCAAAGTAAATAAAAAAAATTTTTTTTGCCTCGATACGTGGGCTGTTCAAAAAGTAATGAGACTTCAAAGTTGGTGGTGAAAAAAAAAGGTGTCGTCACGGCAGCCACGATTCCGGGTCTCCGGAGCGTCTGAAATGAAAAAAAAAAACGGGGTTATAATCAGTATAGATGTACTTCTCGGGTGAACCTCAAGCTTAATTTTGTGATTTTTTTTGACAAAATGGCGGCCATTCAAAAAAAAAATTTCAATTTCGGGGTTTTTTTTTGTAGTTTAGTGTAAAAAAAAAATAGTAAAAAATTTTTTAAAATTATGGTCGAGGTTCACCCGAGAATGGTGACAATTCTGCGTCGATTCCATTTTGTTTCATGAAAATCAGTTCAGTTGAACTGGAGATATCATGGCCGCCAATTCGAAAAACGTGTGTTCGAGATAAACGCGTTTAAAGTTTGAAGTAATTTTTTTGGGAAAAAAAAAAAAATCAAAAATATTTAAATGCAGTTTTAAAGAGCTGACAATTTTTACTTACAAATATTAGTCGGCGATGCCAGCTCCATACAGGCCACCTTCCTCTTTTTCGTAGAAACTGCTTTCTGCTGCCCTCTCTGCTCTGCGAGCCGTTCTGCCAGCTTTTGATGATGCCGCAGCTCGAGTCTCTGATCGGTTCAATCTGTCTTCATTGCGAGATAGTGCGTATTCGTATGCGTTTTTGCCAATCGCAATACCCATCAAACCTATAATTTTAAGTATGGGTATGAAACCGTCGTTGAAGAGGCACGTTGCAATGAAATTGGCCACTTCGATGGTGCGTGCGCCTGAGTTGATGTGCTTGGGCGAAAGTGACCAAAGAACAGAATTGTAGGACTCATTGGAATTCTGAGTTTCAGATCCAAGGCATCTTTCAAGCAAATTATCTGCCGACAGCGCTTCGTAAGCTGGTTTTATTACCTCCATCACCTTCTTGTCCATCAGACCTTGCTTCACAAAAAAGGCTGTATCTTCTAAAGTATTTCGAATTTCTAAAAATCCTTTTAGGGGCATATTCACAACTACCCAAGCTATAAATAAATGCAAAAAAAAAAGTTGAAAAAAAAAGTTGCTCAATGAGAAGACCCCCTTAATTGTTACATACTTTGAACATACTTTTCGTTTTCCGTGGTAGAATTTAAAGCTGTCAGAAGTATCTATCGGTAATCTATTTGTATGGTATATATAAAAATCAATTGCTGTGCGTAAGTCCCGAAAAAACTCGAAAATAGCTCAACCGCTTTTGCTGGGATTTTTTTATTTTGTTTTCAATTGTTCAGGGATAGTTCAAAACTAGAGAAAAATTGGAAAACTTTGGTGGAAAATAAGGAAAATCGCAAAAACCAAAATAGGCATTTTTCTATGGAAATTTTTAAATTCGTCTCATATCTCCGGAAGTATTCTTTGAAATTTGGCGAGAGGTAAACTATATTTCTAGTCAGGTTCGAATCAGACCGCCTATTAAAGGCGTTGTAACAGTTTCATTATATGGAGAAAAACGTATTTGAGTTAATAACTCAGATTTAAAACTCAATAACAACTGCGCCGATTGAACTTAAATTTGGCAGCAAATATGTTTCGTGTACGAGATGGTTTATGAATAATGAAAGGTAGTATTTGGTAATGGGGAGTGGCACCTCCAATATAAATTTAACACCTCAAACGTGGCCGATCTTGGCCGATATCTGGCTGATTTGCATAAAATTTCGTATATAGGAGTTTTAGGATACGGTAAGTGTTTAGGAGCTATATATTTTGCTCTATCTCGAACAAGAGATGGCACTGTGGTAAAAATTGTGTCGAAATGCGCTAAACTCCTAACCCATGTCTAGACAGAGATGCGTATCACTTTTATTTTAATTGAACTCTTTTTACACCTTTTGTCCGACTGCAACCAAATTTTGCGCATTTTTTTATATTTTGGACAGACCGCAGAATAAAAAGTATTAAATCAAACTCCTTCTGCACCGATTAGTGTAATGAGCAGACCGTACTCTAGAAAATTGGTCGGAATTAGTTCAAGAGGCGTGCCGAAATAATTTTAGTACTTTATTTTAGTAAATATCTACAATTGTGGTATTGATGTTTGACATAGGAATGGGTAGGGTCTGTACCAAGCGCCATGCAAAAAGTGCAAAATTTTGCACTTGCAAAAGTTTTCAAAAATTTTTTGAAAAACTACATATCTATTTTAAAATTCATAATTCGAATATGACCGCTAAAAATCATAAGGTTTAAAAATAAAAAAAAAAAAAAAAACGAAATGGCCATTTCAGCCCTTGAAAGGACTTTTACCGAGCTTCTTATGATCAATTGTGTTGTGTGTGATGTGAAATGTTTGCACACAAATGATCAAGAACTAGACCTACATGTTTTACGCCGACTCCGAACGGCTTATGTTCTCAAGAAGCTTTTCATGGCAGTTTTTACTCTCTGAGGCTTGCCATTGTCTGCAGAGAGGTGACGGCCGAACAGAAAAATTAATTCAATTGAAAAACTTTCTGTGTCGGATGAAGGTTTAAAAATACTTGTTTTAATTTTCCTGGCCAAGTTTTGAGTAGATTCACGTAAAAAAATAAGTGCAACAATAAGCAGATATAAAAAAAAGAAATGGCAAAAAAGGATTATTTGATAATTTTAACTGGGTTAAGAGCCACTTTTTTATAAGGACAGAAGCTTGGAAATTTGAAATTTTTTAAACAGAAAAAATGACAAAAAATATGTGATTGAGATTGGTCTCATTAATCGTTGTGCATTGTGGGTTAATTTACGTTCCATACATTGCACACACCAGGAATGCAACACCTCCCTGGCGACGCTGGGTATTCCTGCTAGTTGCAACTAAATCAACCTTCTGCTAACTGAATATCAAAACATACAACCGACCACTTGCTTAGCATGATAGATTATTGATTATCACAACAGACACTTACATTTTATTTACACTGGGGGTGTAGAATTTTTTTTGTTGAGAAAAGAAAATGATATTCTACTTCGCAAAAAAAAAAAAAAATAAAAACGTACCTCAAATAATACAAGTACGTTCCGAGGCAACTCTGACCGTTGTTTAACTACAACTTTTCTCTACTCCACGCATTTGGTCTTAATTTTATTATTTTTATCAAAAATGTCTTTGTTTTGTGTCATGCACAAATATCTGCACGATGAGGTTAATATTTGGCATAGGATTTGGTGGGAACTGTTCTAAGCAACATGCAAAACCTGGTCGTAACTAGAAAAGGGGAGTAGGAATGTCATTTACTTTATTCACAATTTCACAATACCCTCACAGCTGAAAAGTTTCAGGTGGAAAATTGGGTGGATCTTTCCTGGTCATAGATAAAACTTTACGTGATTTTGTGAAAAAAAAACAACTGCAACAGTATTGAGATGTAAGCAATTAAAAAATAACGGTAACATTTATGCCACACTGGTGTAATTCGTTACCCCAACGACAAAGCATCGTTCTCCAAACTGGAGATTGAGGAGATTTGGAGATTCTAACTTGAAACTTGATATGAACTAACTTGATCTAACTAACTTGATATGAACTCTGCTTGATATATGCCTTAAAGTTCTGATGGTCCATTAATCCTTACTTCAAATATTTATTAAATAAAAGGAAAACAAAGTCTGAAAATGAAAAAAAGTTGAATTGACAAAAAAATCCTGGGGCAAGGAACTCTCTATGTGGCAGTATATGACACAAATCATTTTGCAGATTATACATAAAAATATTATAGACGGCTAAAGGCTTCGATTATACTTCAATACGGTAGCGGGGGGGAAGGGGGGAAGGGCGGAGGGGTAGGAATATTTTAGCTTCGGTACCCTGCCGATCCTAGTTTTTTCTGTTATTGAAAAAAAAAATCGTGTGTTGACAATATTTTTTTTTTGTGATAGGGAGCTTTATAAAAAAAATATACTTGAGTAAAAATCTTCTTGAATATTTTCTAAAATGTATCATTGAATAAAGTTTTATATAATAAATTACACGATACAATGGAATTTTCATGGCTGTTATGAGGCTCATCCAAGCAACGCTTGAATATTTGCCTTATGCCCGACCTTTACAAGTTGACCTGAAATAACTTCAAATATTTAGTTGAAATTGTGATCTGGGTTACAGAGGATGCCCAATAAATGTTTAAGCATTGTGTTAATTCGGAAGACGGATAATAGTTAATTCAATATTCAACATACATAAACACCTTTTCGCCATACCACCACCGATCGACGCCGGGTATTCCAGCTAGTATTTTTCTTTAAAAACTATTTAGTGCACTCCTTCTCCCTACTCTGATTCATATAAAAAAAAACATCATCAAAATCGGTTGCGAAACACAGGAGAAAATGGTACTGAACTGGTTTTCCTTAACCTATTTATATATAGATTCTATATACATAAACACCTACCACAACATCACCAACATCGTCATGTGATTTACACTAATAAGTCTTAAATAAAGGCATTACAAGCATATTTATAGATAAAATTATGGCAGTTTTGTTTTAAGTAGTTTTATTCATGCCTTATCTCAGGACTGGGCAGATCGTGATCATTGCTAATTAGCTTTAATTAAAAGCTAGCAAATAACTTAAGCTTTAAGCGCATATTTGAATAATAAACATATTTTTGCTTTAATAACTGCGGTTCGTGTTTGATGTTGTTTGAATCATGTGCATTTTATTTCCATTCTTATCAAGTGGGAACTTATTAGCACTTCTTTCTTGCTATAGCAGATAATGCAAAATCCATAAAAACATTTCAATCAACATACTACGTAAGATGATCATGTTCAGCAAGCTCACGCGCAGCTTATCGTAAATGTGATCCTGGCCATGTCTTCGCAACCTTCGCAAGTGGCTTGGGTTGGTGTTGCTAAAGCTGCAAAACATCTTGTAAACATGAATATGGGCATTAATTTTGATCATTAGGGTAGAAACAATAAAGCAGCGGCCACCAGCAGTATATGAGGACAACATTACCGCCGCCACTACCACCACCACCACCGGACGGGCAACAAAAAGGTGTTACTCTTACAACGTCTGTCTGTCGTGTTTTTTTTTTTTCTGTTAATATATCATGCGCTGTTGCTTAATTTATAGCTATTAGTCTTTAAGTGTTTTTGACACTTCGGGTCTTCGGAGTTTTGCCGAAGTAGCTATCTAACTGATCTTTCGTCCCGCATTATTTTTATATGTATATCAATAAAATTTTAATTGATGTGCTGCAGCGGTTGTAGTAGCAACGCCAAAATCATGTTACTGTCGCCTAAGAGCCTGATAGTGCCCATGTTGCTGTTGTTGTTACAGTGACTGCTCTCGAACTAGTTGTTGTTGCGGCTGATAATTGTGGCGGTGCTCGTGTTGAATGGTGGTCAACATGAACAACACTTGTCGCTGAAGGTACCTTGAGCGATCCTGACCACTTCTCTTTGACTTATAGCATTTTTGTGTTTAACGACTTGAAATGCATTTTAATCAATTGTCAATTTTTGTGAGTTTCCTTTCTGAAGTCATAAAGATTGAACAAAGTCCAAAAAGCGCTCATTGACTTCTTTGAAAAAAAAAACGAGAATAAATAATAATGAGCAACTCTGACGAACGATCATGGATCGTGGTTTGAATATCGGGAATACGTGTTGGCCAATAAATGTCGTTCGGCATGTTTAACGTGCGTAAATCAACAAAATTATTGTGTGTGTTTTTTATGACTCGATCACCCTCAGCGTTGAGTTATCTTGTTCGACGCACAGTGAGTTGTTTTCATATAAAGCGATGATCACAAAATTGAGGGAGTTGTTGTATAACAATAATATTTGGTATATTAACTAATAAGAGTCTGCTGAGCTCAAAAACTTACAATTTGTTGTACATCTTTCCCCTGAACCACAGGTAAAGATTTTGGGAATTTTTCTGAGTTGAAACTTTTTAATTTTTACTTAACTAGTTTTGGAGTTTAGGCCCTTAGAAACGATTTCATATATAGATCGCGATATGAAAATTATTTAGCGAGTAAAATCAAGCGATGAGCAGACTCAAGCGTGACGTTTTCTGTAATTCGTCTAGTGACCAGTGATGATATTGGCTTAGTTGTAAAAGAGCCAAAATTAATACCAAATTAGGGCATTTTTGACAAGAATAGGGCCTTAAGTGGTTCAATATTAAAGACTTTCTATCTGAGTATTCAGCCATGACCACAAATATCCAAAAAGATTTCGAATTAACTGTTTCGGGAAATAAAAACAATTTTAGGTTCATTTTTTCGTGCTTTTTTTTTTGTGAATTGAAGCTCAATGTGACATAGTTTAATTTTTTCCTTTAAATAGATTTTATTTTATATATAGAGGTTCCATTGCGGTTTTGAAAAAAGGCTTCTGCAATGGTTGCAAAAATAACAAAAATATGCCAAAAAATAATCAATTTAGTCAATTTCTCCAAAAAATTTTAAACAAAGCCATTTATCTAATAAGTTTAAAGTTTAAAAAAAAAAAAAATTTGTGGAAAAAAATTTTTTAACTTTCAAGATAAAACATTCTGAACTTGAAAAATTTTCATTTCGGGTGCCTATACTGCTATGCTGAATTTTTTTCCAAACCCTATATTTCTTAACTCGGATAGGACCAACGTCCTTCCAGAAGATTTCCAAGCATTGGCGCGATATTTTAGTTCTTGAAAACGATCCAATTAGAACACAATATCCGAACTATAATTTTGGAGTGCCTTTGGGAAAAAATTTTATTTGGCGGTATTAGATTTTTTTTTGCTTATAATCGGTTTGTTTTATTTTGGACAGTGAAAAAGAACATTATTTTTTAATGTTCGAATTTGCGGAACTTATCGTAAACAGAAGTGTTTTATTTATTAAAAAATAACAGGGATAACCCAAACTCAGCTATGAGAAACCTTTAAAAATATGTTTGTTTAAAGTGTTTTCATCGTATTTCGATGAAATTTCAAATGGAATATGTTTCAATGCAGTGAAAAGCATCCAACGTCCTTCCAAAATAATTGGGCGTTGCTTAAAATACGTGGGCGTGGCATTTAAAGTGGGTTTGGTGAGTTACATACAATAAATTAAACACGTTTTGTTGCGCAAAATTTCAAAAAACTAAAAAAAAATTCGGGATTATCCGAGTCAAAAATTGATGACTAAAAACCACTTTTCTATTCGGAAAAGAGTGTGTATAATACCGATTTCGTTTTAAGATCAAAATTTTTTTTATGTGGAAAAAATCGCATTTTTAGGATGTATAGGATATCATCATACATCGGAAGTTATTGTTGGTACAGATAAAATAAAAAAATGGTAAAAAAATCGTTAAAAATGTATCAAAATTTTATCATTAAAAATTCATCAAAAATATATTTTTAAACCTATAACATTTCTTTGGGATACTATTAAAAGTAAAATCCATAATAAATTGATACCTTCTTTTGGAAGGTGTGCAGGAATTTTCATACATTCTCCATTATAGTACATACCAAATGTTTTTAAGAAGTGTCCCGGTAGATGTCAATCAATAATACAAAATAGTAGTTATTCTGCTAACATGGTGGCCTTATACAAAATTTAAGAACGGCAGTTTTTGAAAAATTTTCTTCAGTTTTAATAGATTTTAGCAAGCGCTGTAATTAGGCTTATATAGCTTTGACAAAAAAAAAAAACAAAATTAAGAAGAATTGTTTGAGGTTTTTGTTTTTCTAAAGCTATGATTTTCAAAAATTTAACAGTACTTATTTTACTGAGATCTAGTTACAACCATTTTATTAACCCTAAAATAATAAACATAAATCTATACCCTTAAATACTAATCAACGCCTATGAGGCTACTTTTATAAAAAACAGTGTTTTTTTCCTCTCTAAAAATTTTATTTACTGAAACAAAAAATATTGACCTTTTGATTAAAGGTTGGTTTTGAAAAAAACAAAACAATGTCTATATATTTTCAATTTTTAAAATATATATTTATCATATAAGAGTAACACATTTTTTATTCAGTGGCGATAAAAGCTATTTTCTGCGCCTCACAGGCGAAGATTAGTATTCTAGGGTTAAAAATTTAAAATTTGTGCATCGATGACATAATACTTAGTAGAATGTGCTTAGTAGAATTTTTCAAAAGAGCCTAAAATTAATCGAAAAGGCTCAGGACTTACGAAATCAAAAAGGGCTCAAAAAAGCCCTAAAAGCCCCCAAATTTCATCCCTGCTAGTGACTATCCGCTCGGCTCTCAGTTGCGAGCCTATGCGTTGCAAAATACCAGCATCGAGGAAATATCAACAAAATACACACAGCAGCAGACTATGCTATTATATTAAATTGAAGTACCGATTTTTGTAAAACTTCAAAAGTACTGAGCTGATTTTTATGAAATAAATTTTTAAATATCATATTTGTGCTACAGCACATTATATGGGTATTTTCCTTTTGAGATTTTAATTAAATTATTTATGATTTATGATTTTTATTTAAAATGTAAAGATTTGTTTGAAATCATCCCCGATACCACGCATTGCCACGCGATGTGCTAAGAGAGTTTCAATAAACTCCATGTTGCTCTACACTTCTCTTTTGTGTGTTTGAATATGTGCGCATTCGCTTCGTTGCTGTTCCGAGTAGTTTGTATTAAAGTGCGCTTTTAGTATAATTGATAATACTACAAAAGCTTGGTTTATTATAAATCCAAAAAGTTTTACTTTATTGAAATTATTTAAAAATTCGTCGAGTTATTTAATCTTAAATTTTATGCATTAAAAGCATTAAAACAGCACAAAATCGTTGTTTTTCATGCTAATTTGCCTGAACTGAGTTTTTCGCAAGTAAGACCAAGCCAAACAAAGTTATTTTAGTGATTTTGTAGTGAAGTAGAAATACTATAAATAGAATAACTCGACGAAATTTCAGCCGATTACATATAAAACTTGCTGGACTTAAAATTAGGTAGATTTTTTTATTAATACGACTAAAGGGATGCATGAATGTATTTGATACAAAAAAGTGCATCGAGCATTTTATTGTCTTGTTTTCTATTTACTTTATTCTTTATTCGCCAGAAAACAGAAGCACAGTACAATATAAATTAGAAGGTAATTTTAAACAATTAACCAATATTGCAAAAACTGTGGCATAAAACACTGTAGTTGCCGCATTTTTCTTGTTTGTTCTCCGATTTTATTCAATTAAAAGCATTGAGAAAGGCCGAATCTACATCATTTTTATCATCTGTAAAGAAAATAATTTGCTTATTTTTATTTAAAATATTATCACAACCATCATACCGATATATAAGACACATATTACTAGGGTTAAAGCGAAGATATAATAAATATGAACAACACTTAATGAAAACAATTCATATGACTTAAATTCTATTTTTTATGAATGCAAAAAAAAACAGTTTATATAAAAAAGAAGAAAAAAAAAGGCATAGTGCAGCATCTACATGTAGATAGGGCATTTTTTACTCTGCTTATGTAGATACTTCGTTGTATCCTGAAATGATACCTAAATTTTGTGTAGATAGGAAAATTTATGTTAAAATATTTTGGTTTGGGGCCAAAAAGAGTATAATTTACAATTTCTTTGTGAACACATATACAAATATTTACGAATATCACTTTATATTTGTGCATTTTGTTAGTTTAAGCCAGGAGTACGCAAAAGGCAGCCCATGGGCGGATAGCTTTCACACGCATACCACAGCTTTCAATTGAAAAAGCTTTTTAGTCAAGGTGATAACTTATTACACTGAATCATGGCAGAATTATAAGGTAGGGCCGACCCGGAAAGGAATGAAGTAGAAAACAGAATAAAGCGGGCTCGATGTCAAAATCAGCTGTTCATCTCGAGTCTCTTTATGCTCAAGTTTCGCAGTTGTTTTTAAGTTAAAATTGTTACAGTTTTTTTTGCAATTTTAAGACTTCTTTCGAATTTATAGTTTTTATTACACTATATGTACAATATTTGCACTCAAATTATCACAAATTTAACACACGCGACCGCACTGTTTGCAACTTGGAAACATAAAATATTTTCTTCATTTGCAATTTTTACGATATTCGTCGTTTTGACAACTAACCAACCTTTTCATTATCCACTCTTCGTTGATGCGTGAGGACACTCATCGAATCGGCCCTACCTTATAATTCTGCCATGCAATGAATAAAATCATTCGATTAGTCGTTGTGTGAACTTCATGCTGTAAGGTTGCGGCAGCTTGCTTCTACGTTGTCTTATTGAATACGACAATGAATTGGCGAAAAAACATTGTAGCAATAAGTAAACCAAGTCATGCATTTCTTTTGCTCCAATCCTTTCTTAAGGTTTTTCACAACCTCATAGAATACGACAAGCTATCTTTCTCGCATTATGCTGTGATCGTACGTATGCACAAACCCGTGCTTTTCGTTCAGTGCAAACTATTAAAACAAAAGCTTTTGCAATGCAATCACAAAAATGTGAATGTATAATTTTGCGCACCCCTGGTTTATAAGCTCATAAAATTTATTTATCTAAAAATATCTTCTTTTAATTAAAGTATTCATACATCTATCTAAACTATTATATAAAATTTAAGTGGAAACTTTTGTTTCCAGGTAAACTCCAAAAGTACTGGGTCAATTTTTATGAAATATGTTTTAAAATGTCATATTTGTGCTACAGCACATCATATTTCGAAATTTTAATAAAAAGGATATTTAATTAAAGTGTTAAGTGTTAACATAAACTTTTAAGTTTTTCCAATGAAAAAATGTATTAAGCTTCAATTATTCATATACATACGTATTTAAAAAAAAAAAAAATACTCTTCATTCAATTAAAGTTCAATTTGAATTTCTCTTCATTGAGTATAAAACCAAATTAAAAGAATAATCGCTTTAAACAACCCATTATTACAATACTTGCTTAAAGAAGTTATAAATTACATAAAAAATAATTCAAATCCTGAAACTTTTTGTTTTTTCCTTTTGTTGTTGCAAGTATCTGTCGATCAATATCAATATCAATATAATTGCGTCTTAAGACAATACATTTCTGATTTTCATTTCAAAAGTTTTGAAATTGATTTTTCATTTTTAATATCAAAAAATATGTCAAAGATTTTATATGAAACAAGTCACTGTGCGGCGGTAGGCTTAAGTAGGGGATTGGCGTTGCTTTGTTTTGATGTCTTTCAGTTGCTTTTTGGCGTTATTAGCTTAAATTTTTATTGAGCTTTAATATCAATTGGGCTTTTATTATAGTGCGTTGTTGTGTAAGTGAATCATGAGAAATAACTTTCTCCAGGAGTGCGTTTCTATGAGAGTGAGTCATGAAAAGTCATGAAAAATATTTTTCTCGAGAATGCCCAGAATTGCTTAGAAATCATTTAATTTTCTATAAAAGCTGAATTTCGTTTAAAGAATATGGTCAGTATTTGTTGCTATTTACAAAAGCGCATTCATTGCAAGCTTCATCTTTTTGTCTTCTCTCCCCACACCTCTAACTTTCTGCTTAAGTAAAAGCACAGAATTCCCTTGTATAATCTGAGTACGCTTTTGTTTAATGCTCACTTCATTCTCATTCCCAGTCCCAGTTAAATTCCCTTCGAGTCCGTGCAAGTAGGGACAACGTACCAGCTCAGCGAGGAAATAAACCGTGTCTGTCGGTTAAGAACAAAGTGTCGGCATTCTTTGATCAGCAGATATAAAATAATATAGCCACGCCCTTTAAAAGGTAGATTAAACGAGATGGCGCTCCACAACATAATATATTTAAAAGTGTAAAGCACACACACACACGCAAACAGAAAAGCATTCGGCTACGGTGGGCAAACTGTATGGACCATATGCCGTTGGCTGCCATGGAGCTGACTGCAAATAAGCTTGTTGCGCATGCGTTGCATAACTCGTTCAAGTCATAAAAGTTTGGCCAAGGATTGTAGCAATTTTTTTTTTAATTTTTTTTATTAGTTCTTCTTGAGTTCAGTTGTTTGTTGGTACATTGGACCTATGTGCCGATTTGGTGTTTGTCTGCTGTTGAGCCTTAAACTTGGCTTCTACTTCATAATTTTTCTGCTCCATAAACACACACACTTAGGTACACGCCGGACTCAGCCAGTTGACTGAGAGTGTCGAGATTATGACTAAACTTTGTTGGTATTGGATGCTCTGTAGGAGCGTCGGTAACATCAGTTAACAATGGTCATCATCATTAAAATGTGATCAGAGCCGAAGCAGTTATTTTAAGGATCATAATGTGATCGGCACAAGCAATGAGCAGATTGCTTTGAAAATAACACTGAAAAAATATTAGTTTTTAGAAGTAACTTATAACAAATATGTATATGAAAAAACTCTTGATTAGTGGTAACAAAAAAAAAAAAAAAAAAACAGGAATGAATGGATTAAAATCTAGAATTGATATAAAATTTTTAATGTAGTGAAATATATTTTTTTTAAGATCTATTCTACCAAGATGTGGAGCCCAAGCCGGTGAAATGTTTTAAAATTCAATCACCATAAAATAAAACTTAAAATTTATTGTATTCACTGGTTTCGAACTTCTTATTTTGACATGTAGAATTTGACATGTAGTGATGGTAAATTGTGGTTATTCGTTTGAATTAAATTCAAACTATTCATTGAAATGTTATTCGTCAAATATTGAGGTGTTCGCTGGTTTTTTATAAATGCAATTAGCTATTGAGATGCAGATTTTCCACTATGATGCTTAAAGAGATCAACGATAAGTATACAAATCGTAAAATCGAAACCTTAGATCTATTTACTATAATTTTGGCAAAGGTTCATCCATTCAATCATTGGATACATGGGAACTCCATCCATCGGATTCCAAGTTGATTTCACAGTCTTTCTTTCTTAACAATCTCATTTTTGAATCGAGTACTTAATGCAACTCATGAATGTCATAGTTTAATTTAAAAAAAAGGAATCATGTAACAACAACATCGACATCTAAAATATACCTTTTTCAAATAAGTCTGTAGGGTTTAAACAAATTGTTGTCCGCTTTAAGTTTTAGTTTTAAAATCATTATTATTTATGATTTTGTTCAAGCCGACAAGCTGTAGTCTGTTCACAAAATTACTTTAATCAAATTGTAAAAGAAACTCAACTCATATACTTGCCTTACCGCATATTTGAGTATTGAACCAAGTTATTATTTACTATCAGTTCTATACGTATTAGGTATGTTTCCATTCGCACTTAAAGTGGCTTACCGCCTCATTTTGTATATCGAAAACGCAAACCAACGACAAGCAAAACACGAGAAGCTATAGAATTTTGAAGATATAAAAAAGAATATCTTCTCATGTCTAACTTGCCTTTGGCTTGCGTTTTCGATATACAACATAAAGCCGTTAAAGTTGTTTGAAACTGTTTTTTACACTTTTTTCAAGCTCAAAAGAAAAAAAGAACTAGCAAAATGTTGCTCTCTCTCGCTCGAAACTATCTTAATCTTTACTTAAAAAACTTCTCAAAACAAGTCCTGGTATTTAAGATATTGTGCATAAAGTGAGTTTGACAAGAATAAATAATTATTTCCGAGCAAATTATCAATCGTTATCTATTGAAAGTTTATCTGAACAACAGTTTTGCTTGAAACTAGCTTAAAGTCGTCTTCATACTTTTTGATAATTTCTCTAATTTTACAGATAACTTTAGTATAATTTTGTCTGAAACAGACCTATTACAAAATCAAAACATCCCCTTTCGATTTCATATTATTTTTTAATAAGAAATGTCAAGGACTCTATCAAGAAGAAAGAACACACCTTATTTTGTCATTTTTTCCGAAGTGAACTCTTATTTTCCATTGTCCAAATTACGAATCATTTACCCTGAAAACAGTTTCCTTTATAAAATTAAAAACAAATATCTTCAATATACAGCAAATTTAAGTAACAGTGAGAAATAAAATTGTACACAATAACTATATAGAAAATTGTAATTCATAAAGTAACATGGCAAAAAGGTAGGTATTAGGTACCCAATATAAAAATTTTATATTGAAGCTGAATGATCATGGAACTACAAGGGAATTAAAAACGAAAAAGCCACCAAGGATCGAAATTAAAATTTGAATAATTTGAGCGACTTAGATAAAAAAGACAAACAGTGTTTGAATGGGCCAGTAAATTAAAACCAGAGGCAATTTAAAGATTTATTATCAAAAAAAAAAAAAAAATCAACGAAAGACGAAGTAGAACAAATAAGAAAAACAAAAAAGAAATTGCCATTTCAGCCCTTGAAAGGACTTTGACCGACCTTCTTTTTTTTAAATACTTCCGTTAAAAATGCTCTGGCGTATATATATAGGCAAATTTCCTTAAAACTCTTACCCAAAAAAATTGGAAATCGAAATCAAATGACTTTGAGTGCGCCATTAACAACGTTTGTTTTCAATTCCTGAAAACTTATAATTTGTCACTTACAACATTATTCGCGTCAACGCTTCAATTGTGTTGTGCGTGTTGTGAAATGTTTGAACACAAATGATCGAGAACTGGACCTACCAGCTTTATGCCGAATCCGAACGACTTATGTGCTCTAGAAGCTTTTCATGGCAGTTTTTTACTCTGTGAGGCTTGCCATTGTCTGCAGAGAAGTTTCAGGTGTGATTCGAAGCAGGGTTCTCTGTAGTATTTATGAACCACACTACCCCCTGCGCCACGGCCGCCACAAGCAGAACAAATTGGTGAACAAATTTAGAATTGGAAGTTGCATGAAAAGATCAATAAATAAAAATATAGTGCATAATAATGTAGAAGAAAGCTGCGCTAAGTTAGATTGCAAAGTTCTTCTAGTATCACAATTTTATACAAAAAGGCAAGGTTCGGTTTTATAAGGCTCAGTTAAGGCAATGGAAGATTATAAATTTTATGGAAAGTTCATGCTTAGCATGCAATCTGTACGTGTGGTTATAAAACTTTCTCAATATATTCACAGTATATGGGGAAATTCACCGGAAGTAGAGCCTTCAAAAGACTTTACTGCCATTAGTCAAAAAGTACAACGTTTTGATAATATCTTGCAATGCCACACAACGCTATATTAAACGCCAAACAATTTGTATAACAAAACGAAAATAACTCAAAACGCTTCAGAACCAAGATCAATTGATTACAAATTAAAACAAATCTGGTAAGGAAAAGATGTTATAGTTATAGTTATAGGTATAGTTATAGTTATAGTTATAGTTATAGTTATAGTTATAGTTATAGTTATAGTTATAGTTATAGTTATAGTTATAGTTATAGTTATAGTTATAGTTATAGTTATAGTTATAGTTATAGTTATAGTTATAGTTATAGTTATAGTTATAGTTATAGTTATAGTTATAGTTATAGTTATAGTTATAGTTATAGTTATAGTTATAGTTATAGTTATAGTTATAGTTATAGTTATAGTTATAGTTATAGTTATAGTTATAGTTATAGTTATAGTTATAGTTATAGTTATAGTTATAGTTATAGTTATAGTTATAGTTATAGTTATAGTTATAGTTATAGTTATAGTTATAGTTATAGTTATAGTTATAGTTATAGTTATAGTTATAGTTATAGTTATAGTTATAGTTATAGTTATAGTTATAGTTATAGTTATAGTTATAGTTATAGTTATAGTTATAGTTATAGTTATAGTTATAGTTATAGTTATAGTTATAGTTATAGTTATAGTTATAGTTATAGTTATAGTTATAGTTATAGTTATAGTTATAGTTATAGTTATAGTTATAGTTATAGTTATAGTTATAGTTATAGTTATAGTTATAGTTATAGTTATAGTTATAGTTATAGTTATAGTTATAGATATCATTTCGGACTTAAAATGGAAACTTCTCTTGATATCAAATAAATAGCAAAAATAAAGCTGTTGTCAACACAAAAATTATAAAATTTTTGCTGAGGTTTCGTTCAAATTGAATAACGGGGTTAGAAGTCAGTTACAAATGGGCTTAAAAAAGTAATTCTTAACGTTTTTATATTTGCTTTAATTGGCTGCTTTCTATATTGAATTGAAAAACTTTTTTATAAGAAACCGTACAGTGAAAAATAACTTTTGTAATTTTTAAAAATTTCATATGAATTTGACTTGATATTCATGCTATATAAGTCAAAATACTCACATATTCCCATGAATTTAGAATTTTTCATATAATACACCTTGCATTTAAAAGAATAATAAATCGTTCTTAATTTTATATACAAAAATCTAATCTTTTGTTTTAAACAAAATTTTTTATTCAGTTCGAAAATTACACGCAGAGAAATTTTTCGCTTAGCGCAACTGGAAAATTAGCCAATTATACTTCGTTTGCGAGCTGCAGTAGTGGCAAACGAATATTCAGTTGTAAATAATGAAAAAATAGCGAAAAATATCGAAAAAATAAAAAAAAAATAGCAACGCAATTCGCTTTACTAAAAATAGCATTTTTATAGAATTTTAATATTCAAATTTTTATTTTATTACAAACATTTCTTCTAACATATAAATTCAATACGATTTGAAATAATTTATATTTATCTTACTTCAATCGTTGGAATTCGAACCCGAACTCGTCGATATCTGGTTTACTGCGCGGTCTGCTTAACGTGTTGCACCACCGTCAATTGAATTTTCCGTCGGCTAATATTCGCCTACTGCTGCTGCTTGGAGTTCAATTGTATTGAAGTAAAGTTACACAATTTTTTTTCGTTTATGCCAAAAGTTCAACATTTGTCATGGACAGAAGCTCGACAGAAGCCCGACAAAAACGAAAACTTTCCACCAGATTTTTGTGGTGGCCGTGGCATAGTGGTTAATGTGCTTGATTTGCATGCGAAACAGCTTGAGTTCGACATAAATTTGTTTTTCGTTTATTTGTTTGGTTTTATTAGAAATTGAATTGAATTGAATTGATATAGAAATAGAAACTGAAATTGAATAGAAATAGAAATGCAACAAACAAATTCTTTATTTGCCGCAAATAAAAAATTATAACGTGATTATAACAAACGAAATTGTTTTCCTGCAACTAAATAACCTGTTTTCCGCAACTTTTTCCGTTTCTCGTAACTGTTGAAACGTTTGCAAAAAACGTTTCCAAGCACGATAAACGAAGTTCGTTTACTGCAAATAGGCGATAAACGTTTTTTTTCTCTGCGTGTATACTTTTTGTTTTTAATTTACTTTTCTTTTTCAGTGTTATATGCACAAAAAAGAAAAAATAAAATAACACAAAACACGGCTACTGGTAAACAATGGACAATCTTAACAGTTAAGGGGGTCCTCTGGTAATCTATGCCAAATTTTAGCCTTTTTTCAAAATATTGTGGAAAGAGAACGAGTAAAGATATTTTAGTTCCGTTTTTTGATTTGGGTAGCTTAATTTATTGAAAAAAATACAAAATTTTGAAAAAGTGAATTTATGGACCGTTCAGAAAGTTCTCGGCCTGGTAACGAGGTTCTCCGGAAAAAAGGTGGGTCCAAATTGCGCACGATTCCAAGTGTAAACATCGTCTGAAAAAAAAAAAATATTCAGTTACTTAGAATGAATGTCCCTATAGCCCCTACCTCGGAAACAAAAATCGAAATTTTTTTAGGGGGGGAGCCGCCACTTTGAAAATGAAAAATCGAATTTCGACCTTTTTTTTTGTAGTCTAGTGTAGAAAAAAAATAGTAAACATTATTTTTTCGGCAAGTTTGAGGTAGGGGCTATAGCGGCGTAAATTCTGCGTCGTTTCATGCCTCATATATCAAAATCGGTCAAAAACTGTTTGAGTTATCGTGCGCAAAGTTTTGAAAAACATGGTTTCGAGAAAAACGCGTTTAAAGTTTTGACTTCAATTTGCCCGCACTCCCACTGTGGTTGTTTGTGCATGTTTTCTGGTGCGATTCGTACCATTCTTCGAAGTCTGCAGAGTCATTTTTTTTCCCCACATTTTGCATGCCTGGCAAAGGCTTGATTTGACAACGGAGTCAACCACTTTTTTGGTATGTTTACCGACGAGCGTAGTGACACCAAAAAGAGACGAGAATCCCCGTTTTTTCCAGGTGCCATCCCCTGAAACGGTCATCAATGAGGAGTCACAGTCAGGATTTTTTTCTTTCTGCTGTTCCTGCTCTTCTTTAACCGCATTCAACAGGCACTGCTTGTAAACTGCTTTAGCAGACACATGCATGTTTTTCAAGGTGCCATAGTACGCATCAAGGCACAATCCTTGGCATATGTCCATTAATCCGCAGAACATATTAATACCTTCTCTCCCTATTCCAAGCAATCTCATGGCAAATATCAACCGGCGATTTACAACAAAAGATTTACCGACCACCGGCGAAGAATTAATATACTGTGTAGCTTTACATTGGCACTGCAGACTCACTTTGAAGCCGACTCCACGCATACATGTTTTTCCAAATCGAATTTTTTGTTTACATTGGGCGCAGATAACCAGAGCAGCAAGCGTTTGGAAAAATGAAAAAAATTCCAAGAAACAGAACTGGAGGTTGTATTCGATGATGACTTCATTGTCTTGCGTTTTCTTCAATTTTTTGGCCGATGTGCTGGCAAAGTCGGTGTCCTCTACTTGGGAGTGCTGGTTTCCACGGAAATGCCTCTTTTTTGTTCGATACGCGTACTTACGCGGCGCGTTTGGGTGGCTTTTTTTATCCATAGCAAAAAAAAAAACACAAAACGATTTTTCTTTTATTTTACAACAGCAGTTATCGCGCACGCGTAGCTTTCAGCGTTCGAAAATAAACTGAATCTCGTTCGTTTGCTTCTTTCATGTGAACACCTGGGCTCAAAATCATTTCAACCCCTAAATCAAAACATGCATGTATACATACTGCATGTATACATACTGTGTGTGTATATTTTGTAATATCAATACATATTTTGGAAGAATTCCACAGAATTTTCGACTAATGACTGCAGGCAAATAAACAACTTTGCTGATGCGTTATTTTGACGAAAACATACCTACACAAAAATGCCTGTATCTCCTTAACTATTTCGAATTTTGAAAAATCCTTTTGGGAAAATGTTTTTGAGTATCTGAGCAATAGAAATATGAAAAAAAAATCGAAAATTTTTTTTCGGATTACCAGAGGACCCCCTTAAGGAAATATAAACTTTTACCGCGCTTTGAGAGAAATCCATCAAATTTTATTATGTTCCGTAAAGGATTTGACTTTTATTGTTATGAATTGAAGCAACTGCTAAATTCACTAGTGCATAAAAGGTCGATTATACAGTAGTAATTATTATGGGTTATTTAAAAGCTGCAACACTGTAGAGCGAACACTTAACAGAGAAAAACTGGAAAACGTTATTTGATGACTATAGTAAAAAAAATGTTCACATAAAGGAATAAGCTGAAAAAATTAACAAAAAAAACACTCACCTTTATGAGTCAGTGTTTTACAGAAATCGACTCATTTAATCCGCTCAATTAAGGCATGAAAGTTTCTTGTTCCCATCAAACGTCAAATTATTAAAAACGAAAAACCTCAAAACCGCTTTTAAAACCATCAAATTAAACAAGCTTCGGACGGTTTGCTTTGAAGCGTAATGAAACCGAAAACAACCTAATTATGTATCAAGCAAATTGATGACAACAAAACGATTTATAACGTGATGAAAAATACAACCACAACAACAAAAGTGAAAAAATCATACAATGATGAAATTATAACCAAACTATGGTTATGAAGCAGTACTCATTAAAAATAAGCAAACATTTTCAATCGATTTTTTTCTTTACTCTTGGCTCTCAAATGAATTGCAAGGTAATTTCGCAAGAGTTATCATGACAAGCTGTCAAAATTATTTACACGCACTCACAAAGTGAACTTAATCAAGCAATTGGTAAGTGTTTTGTAAGCATTAATAGTAGAAATTCCAAGTTTTTCCTTGTCAATGCAATACTAGAGTATAAAAGAATGAATGAGCGAATAAATGAATGAATGATTTAAAATTGATACTTTATTTTACATTGCTTGCCTAGATAGCACCAACTTTTCCCATGATTTGGGTTAACATCAAACTGTATCGAGCTCATCTCTGCTATCAGCTTGCTTATAAGATGATGCAACTCACTCACTACCTGCGAAGAACCTGCTATGCTAGGCCTTAATTTAAGGCTACAATTTTATTTTTCTTTCTCCTTCACTCTACGTTTGTTCTTCTGTGGCACTGGGGCACTCTGGCCCCTCTCTCTCTCTATCTTTCTATCACTCATCCAGTGGCACAAAACCGTGTTGCTTGTTGCCACTGCATTGACTTACCTTCTTTTACACCTATTGGATCAGAGATCAAAGGCTCCGATGCCGACATAATAATATAAATTAATCTTTTCTTCTCCGTTACTATATGTACGGTGAGAGCTAGCTGAGAGCAAATCGAGCACGATAAGCTTCGGAATTTAAGTAAATTGAAGTAACAGTGGCGTCTTTTATTTTTAATTTTATGTTCAATCGAAAAGGTCATAAAGCACAATGAAGATATTTTTTGAACTAAATATAAAATATTTTTTTGATTTTATATAGTTAAGTTTTGTTTAGTTCATATAGTTTTGTTTTGTTTTCATATTTAAGTATATTGAAAAATACTTATGGTTAAAATTTTTATATATTACGTCTAGAAGTATGTTGCATCATCTGAATCGGTGAAGCATTGTACAGGGAGCTCGTACGCCAAGCTCATTCATATAAAAGATAAAATATGTTAGATCATTCAAAAAATCAAGTCCTTATGCAAGTTTTTTCTTTTTGTTTTTAATTCTAATCAAGTAAGCATTTTCGATATATCTGTAACAATAAGAAATTTTTAAAATTTGTACCTTTTTAATTTTTTTTCAAACGTTTGAAAAGAAACGCCTTTGATTTTAGTTTGAAATGATTTTTCACGAATTTATCTATTTTTGCCAAAGTTATGCAGATTTATTTTTTCTTTAATGCTTACCTTTTTAATGCTTACCTGAAAACAATTTTTAAAATTTTTTCATATTTAGGTATATATTTGCACTTTTTTGTATTAAACATATTTTTTTCCTCATTGTTAAAAATATTGTTCTGTTTATTCGAAATACAAATTTTTTTTTTGTACATGTAGTTCGAATAATTGTTTGTATCGATATTTAAATGTTGTACCATAAAGAAAAACCATATATTCGTATACTATAAAATAAATGATTATATCTCTTTTATTTATGCTCAAATTCACTTCAGTTTTTGGTTAAGTTTAAACATCATGGCTCAATTTTTTGTTTATAAAAAAAATCCTTATACATGTCGCTGTAAACTGTTCAAAAAATGTCTTTCTCGAATGGCGTTCAAGTTTCAAATTGACACTATGATAAAAATGGGTACTTTGACTTAAAAAAAAAATGATGTTTATGATTCTTTTCATAAAAATATTTTAAAAAAGCTGAAATACAGACGAAGTCGCCTGGTATCAGTGTCATTGATAACTTGCTTACTTTGCTTACTTAGGTGGCCGTAACAATCCGTGTCCGGGTTTCGGCCGACCTCATCAGCTCTCGCCAGGCGCCTCTGCTTTGCGCTCGCCTTCTCCAATCGGATACAACAAGTGCGGTTAGAGCTTCCTCAGCCTGGTCCATCCATCGGAGGCATGGTCTTCCTTGTCGTCGTTGACCAGCGACCCTCGCCTCGAGCACCTTTTTCGCTGGAGCTTCGTCGTCCATACGATGGACATGACCCAGCCAGCGTAGTCGCTGCACAGTTATACGCCGAACTACGTCAATGTCTTCGTAGAGCTCATACAGCTCGTGGTTCATTCGGATGCGATAGTCATCGCCGACTCGAACAGGACCGAAGATTTTGCGAAGAACTTTTCTCTCGAACACCCCCAGAGCGGCTGCGTCAGTTTGCGAAACTACTAATGCCTCAGAGCCATAAAGCAGCACAGGTAGAACGAGCGTCTTGTAGACCGTCTTGTTTACATCAATTTTGAGTAAATCGAAGCAAAAGATTGAATGTATTTTTTCAGGAACTGTACGATGGAATTTTTTAAATGTCTCACCATAAATTTATGTAAAAATGACTACCAAAAACATACTTCCTAATCCTTGATCTCAATTATAAAAGGACGTTTTCTAAAGGTAAAGCAATCCACTTTGCTCTATCTGCCATTTCAAAAGTATTTGAAAAAATATAAATTGAATCAATAATTTAAAAATTTCACACTTTGTAAATTTTTGGTCAACATCAATATATTCATTTACAAAAACAACAAAAGAAAAATATATTCGTAAGGCTTTTTAACAAAAATCATATATATATTTTTTCATTTACAAAAAAAAAAAACTATTTTTGTCAATTAATTACAACCTTTTCATAACTTTTATGTTATGTGTTTTATAACTCTGATAATTTTTCAATTATTAATAATTCAATTTTTTGAGCTTTTAGGTCTATGTTGCTTTCTGAAGAAAACAACCAACAACAACACCCTGTATTATGTTGTTAAACGTAAACATATCTAAACCTAGACTCTAAAACCTAGATATATAAGAAACCAAAGAAACAAGCTATACAAATTCATTAGGGAAGGCGTAAATGTAAGCGATGAAATCAAAATGAGATACGAAGAGCTCTAAAATGAGTTCTCTATAAAATCAAATGATGCTTGTAGAACTTATACCAACCTTATTGGAGAAAAAATTCTTAGAGATCCTAAAAAATTTTTTGATTTCGTTAATGTCAAACGTAAATCAGCTGGATACCACTCATCTATGTTTAAAGGCAATACAATTTCTTCCAACCTCCAAGAGATCTGTAAACTTTTTGCAAATCACTTTAGAGAAGTTTTCTGTGCTCCCACAACCCAGACTCTCTATTCCTCCCCCTCTCCTAATGCGACAGACATTATAAACAATATCAGTCTGACGCTGGATGAAATTGTTAATGCTATCATGGAACTTGATTCAAACAAAGGACCTGGTCCGGACCTCATACCACCAAGTTTGTTAGTTCAATGTATAAACAATCTTGCCATTCCCTTATTTATACTTTTCAACAAATCCTTATCCTTAGGTGTTTTTCCATCCTACTGGAAAATCTCACATTTGACACCTATTTATAAAAGTGGCGATAAAAAGTCTGTTGAAAATTACAGAGGCATTGCCATCTTGTCAGCTATACCAAAATTACTTGAAAAGATAATATGTGATAAGCTGACGAGTCTCGTTAATCCCCGTTTAAACGAGCAGCAACATGGGTTTCGGAAGGGCCGATCAACCACCACTAACCTAATGATCATGGTCTCCGATGTGTTAAATCAAATGGAAAAAGGACGCCAAGTAGATGCAGTTTACACAGACTTCAGTAAAGCATTTGACCGTGTCGACCATAATATCTTAATTTTGAAGTTAGAAAAATTTGGCATTTCCGGTTTATTACTCAATTGGATCAAATCCTATCTCTGCGAACGATCCCAATTTGATAAATTTCAAGGCATTTTTTCAAATGAAATACCGGTCACCTCTGGTGTACCACAAGGTAGTCATCTTGGCCCAATACTTTTCAACATTTTCATTTCAGATTTATCTATTACTCTTTGTGACATTCCCCATCTTCTGTACGCAGATGACCTTAAAATATATAAGATCATTAAATCAGAAGTTGATGTAACTTTCCTACAATCGAAACTGCTGTCCCTTGAGCAATGGTGTAATCAAAACAAACTTCACTTGAATGTTAAGAAATGTTGCATGATAAGTTTTTCCCGTAAGAACTTGATACCAGAATGCAGTTACCTCCTTAATAATATTGTTCTGAGCAGAACCAACCATATTGTGGACCTTGGAGTTGTCCTAGATAATAAGCTGAGATTTAATCTACATTTTGATTAAGTCTTATCGAGGGCAAATAAACAGCTGGGATTTATAAAAAGACGTGCTAAAGAATTCCAAAATGTGTGGGTAACCAAAACGTTTTACTGTACCTTAGTGCGACCACTTCTTGAATATGCTTGCATCATTTGGAATCCAGCCTTTGAATCTCATAGCGACAAAATTGAATCCATTCAAAAACAATTCCTGCTTTTTGCGTTAAGAGATATCTTTGACCCCCGTGACTATAACAACTTGCCACCGTATGAACAAAGACTCAGGCTCCTCTCTCTGATGCCTCTATCATCAAGAAGAACTTTACTGAGTTCATGTTTCACATTTGATGTTATTAACGGAGCTATTGATAGCGAATATATCTCCAGCAAAATTACACTAAATGACCCAATGAGACGTACTAGGCATACGCGGCTCCTAAATGAATATATTCACCACACTATTTACGCAAATAATGAACCTATTAGTAGGTGCTGTATAATTTTTAATAATATTAGCGAGCACTATTCACCATCCATACCAAAATCCACATTTAAGCGAACCCTCTCAAAGTCTCTCTTTGACTCTGAATAATTTGTCCTTTCAAGCACTGCTCCCTACAGAGTTATGCTTCTTGGTCTAGTCCCCCTCCGTCATCCCCTAAAGTAGTACTTAAGATATATTAGCGTATTTTAAGTATTCTTTAAAATATGTTCGTATATAAGTTCCTTTTCCCTTCTTCCTACCTTTTTGGCGTGTTTTTGAAATTATGTCATTCAGGTGGGCGGATTACGCCCACATCGAATTGCATATCTTCAAACACAAAAACAAGGAAAGGAGAGAGAAAAAAAAAAAATAATAATGTTAGAATAAGTAAATTGCCTTGCCTTGTTTGGCCAATAAATAAATAAATAAATAAATAAAGTAGGTTTAGTATAAAAATAAGTCAGAAGTTTTCTGGACTGCCACCCTTTCCGAAAACTTTTTCTCACTCTTAATATATTCTTACCCCTGATTTGAAAATTGCTTTAAACTTCAGCACACGCACAACAAGTGTTAGAAGGGTGTATTTGGATATTCTTGACAAAATGTTTTGTTAATAATAATAATGACAATAATGTCAATCAAGCTATGTACGCAAATACTTCGGCATTCTTAACATACCTCTTCTTTTCAATATAGTTTACTTTTTCACTTTTTTAACAAATAAAAATAATAAAATAGTTTATTAAAAAATAATAACTAGTTACAACTATGTTAGTTAAATGCACGTTGAGCAAAGTGGTTTTCGTTAATCAAGAACAAAATTTTGTACTGAAATTTTGCTCTATACGCCATTGAATGGGGCGTATGGGGCAAAAGGTCACCAAAAATGTCTGTTTAACTGGACATAGAGCAAAATGGACAAGAAATATCTCAGTTTCTGGAAGCGATAGCCTAAAACGGATTGCAGATTTGAATTGGTATCAAAATAATTTGGTATAAAAAATCCGGGATGGTACCACTAACTCAAAATTGTCAAAATGGCGCATGGAGCATATGAATCCCCGGACGATGTTTTGAGTAATTAATATGATGATAATTTGTTACTTTTAAGGTTGGCTCTATTAATTTGGCAACCCACTGTTGACCAAGCGCTGAAATAAACTATTTAACGAAGCCAATAGCGAAAATAATTTTAAGAGTGCAACAAATAGAACATTCGATTTTTTTTAACGTAAGCAAGGCAAGCATGTTTAGTGAGCTTTTTTGTTGTTACTGTTTTACGAGAGATAATGAGTATGAGAGAAAAGCCCGTAGCTTTTCATTTTATGAGTTAAATACTAACAACAAAAAAGTTCACCCAACATGCTTGCCTAGCATAACCACAACAATGCTGTGCAATGCAACAGAAATGTACAGCTAACAGACGGTGATGATATCGCTAACAGAGTGATGATATCGCGAATCTATAGTTTTGCTTTGTACCAAAAAGTGCTCAATGTGCCGAAAGAAGTTTTCACTTCAAAAAATGTTGGCCCAAAATAAAACACAGCTTCAAAAAAAAAAGGTGTCTTTATATCTTCGAAAAACTCCCGGAGGCCTGGAAGCAGGCAATCATTTTTCTAATATCCTTTCTTTATTTTTCGATGAAAATTAATAATTTTCTTCAACATTTAAAGACATTTATTTCTAATTCTTCTATTGTAATTTGCCAAAAATTAAAAAAAAAATAACTACTAAATCGATCAGTAGCGTAGATGTGGGGGAGTCCACGAGTATGAACCCCTCCCCTAGAGCCATGAAAATCATTACCAAATATCTCAAAGCACGATTCCACCATAAACATTGCAAAATATTCTTCTTTCTCAAGGAAGTTCTCAAATTTGATTTAGTTCAGTGTTTAATTCTTCTATTTACCCCTACCATCCAACAACAAAGAAAACAATAGTAAGAGTTAGAAAATAATACAATAAAAAAATTTATGAATTATTACCAGCAATTAAAAATTTTAACTGATTCATACTGGATTTTTTTACCCAAAACTCATCCGATTGTAAATTATTTTTTGTTTTTAATTGTCTACACAAAATTTACCAAGCCCTAATTTATTCCCGTATACCCGTATACTGTGGCGGCCGTGGCGTAGTGGGTAGAGTGTGTGACTCTTACGCCAGAAAACCCAGGTTCGAATCCTCCGACTGACACAGAAAATTGTTTCAATTGAATTAATTTTCTGTTCGGCCGTCACCCCTCTGCAGACAATGGCAAACCTCAGAGAGTAAAAACTGCCATGAAAAGCTCCTTGAGAATATAAGCCGTTCGGAGTCGGCGTAAAACATGTAAATCCAGTTCTCGATCATTTGTGTGCAAGCATTTCACATCACACATAACACAATTGGTCATAAGAAGCTCGGTCAAAGTCCTTTCAAGGGCTGAAATGGCCATTTCGTTTTTTTTTTTTATACCCTTATACTATATTATCTACGTCTACTTCGTTGAATGCGGTGAAAGCAAAAATTGCAAAACAAAAACAATTTTGCGACTTCGCATAAAGCTGAAAACTGAAGAGTTAAATTTTTACAAATTCGAATGATAACATTCGATTAACCGGCAAGTTTTACATGAGGAAAAGTTGACCAAATTGATTTAAAACTAATTTCAATATCAGTTAACCTTTCATAATTTCTACAGTATTATTAACATGGTAATACAGAACTAGATTTCGAAATTTATTTACTTTCGGGGTCAGTTGGTTACTAAGCCAACTTATTTTAATTTGATGATTTGACTACTACCCAACCAGCAGAAAAGTAGCTCAGGCCTCTAATAGTCAGACTGGAATTCAGGACCGAATTTCTAAACATAATCATGCCTACATTATTCAGTTCAGATTTCAACGCTGAAATTATATATAGTTAAATATAGTTCAGACTTCCTTTTTGCAGAACCGTATTCTAAAATGAAATTAAACAATATATCAATCCACTTTTATTATTTTAGACCGGATTTCATATGTGATTTTTAAATAAAAATTGATATTCAGGCTAGATATCATAAATAAAAATTTAAAAAGGAAAATTGTCAAAAAACCTGTTAGGAATCAATTGGCTTTTCCTGCTCCGTGCTCGTATTGAACTGCGCACCATACGGCTACAAGTTCAACAAGCTACCATCGCACCATTGCCTCTCTTTTTTTAAAGCGAACAAAATATGAACAAAGCCGAAAGCAGGCGTTGTATACATATTATTTGACATTGATTATCCTCCAATGAGATTTGACTTAATATAACTTAACACAATATAGATTATAACTTGACGAGTTGGAAAATGCAGTTAATCCATTTTCGTCAAAACAGCTCTTCACTTTTTACTCAATAGATCACTTTTGTGGGCTTAGCCATCGATATACATATATGTAAATGGAAATACATATTTGGCATGTCAAAGCATCTTCTTTCATACTTTTCCGACATTTAAACAAAGTTGGTCTGTGAAACTGACATTCGGCTTCACTAAACAACCTGGTACTCAGGTATTAAAAAAGTTTTTTTTAAGGTAATTATTTTTTTGTTTTTACTCCCCCACAGATACAAATGCTATCTACGCCACTGACATCGATAAATTCAGTTTCTCACTGTTTTTATAATATCTGCATTTTCATCCACAAGCGGGGATATTTATTTGAATATTCACATCATTAATCGCATTTTCAAGGCTTCCTAGAATCACATCCTTAAACCATTTTAGCCAGATGATCAATTTTTCGAACAACTAATTTTTAAATTAATTTCTTGAAAAAACATCCAAGATTTTTCAAAGTCTTTCAGAACAAACACGATTTGGCTAAATGTTAGGTCAGAAGAAAAATAAATTTTTCGAATTTCTTATTTTTACCTATTTAGGTAAGCGCGACAATAAAACACCGTTTTGGAACATTTTTGAAAAAATCTCAAAACAAAAATTTATGTAAAGTATAAAAAATTATTTACATGAGCATGAGAATCAGCCGGTTTTGGAAAACTCAAATGAATTAAACTATGTGTTACATGCATACTAAACTTGGTGGTGGATTTTTCAACCAATGGCCCGATTTCGATGGTCGACTTTTATAACTTTTTTCATAAAATATTTTATTCGATAAAAATTACAACATTTTATTTAGAATTTTCAAATTTTTGTGTACACATTGGGCACATTGTGTACACAATGTAAGATCGGAAAATTCTTACATTCTGAAATTTCCTTAAATGAATCAATAAAAGCAAAACCTGAAGTTTTCATTACGGAATTCCAACGCGTTCTAGTAGCGGACCAAAATGGATTAAGCGATACGAACGTTTTTCTCAAATTTTTTTCAACGTGTGCCGGTGACAGTGAATTATCTTCCATCTTTTGTCTCAAGTGGATATCTGTCTCTCGAGCGGTATTAACGGGAGTGAAATGAAAACTTTACAAAAGCGTCAGTTGCGACAACAAATGCTTAAGCGCAATCGCAATAAAACACAATTCTCACTCGACGATGCTGATCTAATGCTAATATCATCGTTATTGTGTTTGTTTGCTAAGAATTGTTTTTGCATTTGCATTTTGTTGGTGGACTAGAAATTTGTACGCAATAATTGTTGTTCGTTTTTATTTGAAGCCTTAGCTCATAAAATAATTATCAAGGTAGTAGTGACAGTTCGTTTGGCGAACATAGGTTGTCAAAAATAGTATAAAGTAGAGAATAAAAAGAGTAAAAAAAGCCGGGGTGCAGTCGTCAGGACTGCCGATGGAAGAGTTAGCTTTTTAGCATTAGATCTAAAATTGAATAAAGTATTAGTTGAAAAAATGAACATGCACACACTGTAAAGTTTATAAATTCTTTTTCAAGTGTATTAATGAAATTGATAGCAAAAAAATAAAGAATTTTGGGAAGAACAGTGAGAGACAAAAGTCTACATACAGTATCGATTTCTGCAAAACTTATGAATTTTAATGAAAAAAATAGTATGCATTTAAGCATATGAATATAAACATTTGCTGTTGATGGAAATCAACCGGTAACAATCTCCAGGTACAGAAGCCAAAAACTTTTAGGACGTTTTTTCGTCATTTTTAGCCATTTTTGTGTTTAAGGTCTTTTTCCATAGTTTTACGTAATTTTTTGTGTCATTTTTATGAACTTTTATATAAGTTTTTTTATCATTTTAGTGATTTTGGTGAATATTAGGAGGAGTTTAATATATCGTAGGCTTTTGAAAATCTTGAAGTCGCGACAGTTGAAGAGGCTCAAACATTGTTTTAAAGTTAAATAAGGGAATAATTTTCAAAAGTTGTTTCAAAAAAAGAAACTGTTATTTTCAGTATATATCACGAGCCATAGAATCTTGGCAATGCAGTTAAGAATGTATTTGCGAAGTTTTGGTAAGTTTTGAATATAATTTTCTTTTCTTTGCTGAAGTCAAAAGAGGTATTTCGATATAGAAAACATAGATGGTTATTTTATTTTTATAATTCAATTTATTGCAACGTAATGTATAACCAAACATTATTGTTAAACCAATTAAAAATATATTCATTAATTTTATACTTAATGGCATTTTTAATGCTTTTAGGTCATTTTTGAATGTTTTAAGGACATCAAAATCTGAGCCCTGTTCATCATTATTTAAACTGCATACTTAAGTTTTTGTTGAGATTCATAAGTTTTGAGTAAATCAAAAATTTTTTACTTTTAATATCAGTAATAAACTAAAAAAAAAACATTTTTAAACTAAAAAGTGTCTGCATGTTTATTCCTTCTATCAATGCCATATTTAATTTTACATCTAATGATAAGAAGCTAACGTTTCCGTCGGCTGTCCCGATGACTTCATCCATTATTGTTTTTTTGCTTTTTTTTTCAAAAGTTATTGTATCAATTATATAAATTATTTTGCCAGAAGATATTTATATGCATTGACGACAGTTTATTTCTATTTTTACACTTTTATACATTTGATTGAAGTCCATTAAGAAAACAAATCTCCGGAGTATGCTTTATTGAAAGTGGGATAAAATGTAACTGTGAACTGAGATAAATTACGTTCCTGACGAGATAAAGATATCATATTTGGAAAAATAATCCGAAACGTTTACAACGTGTACTTGAGATAAATGACAAATATTACCTTTCTTCTCTCTTAAGATCCCCCCCACATCTAACATTCTTAGTTATAATAAGAAACAATATTATAGTATAAGAAATATTATTAAATTTGAGGTCAGTAACATAATTAAATTCTCAACATAAAACATATCGCACACTAAATACAAAACAGTCACAACTCAAAATTTTTCAATTTCTAGGTGAAGCAAAAAACAATTTTATTTTTGAAGGAACTCCATACAAAGCAATGAGACAAAACCTTTTTTTTGTTAAGTTAAAGAAAAGGAAGATGTGTACAAAATGTATTTGATGTGTTACAGTCAAAGTATATGATCACTACGAATAGTTTTACATTAAAAAGTAAAAATTTGTACATTTTGAGTTGTGACTGTTTTATGTTTAATGTACGATATAATAAGCTCTATAGGGATACTTTTATTTTTACATTATAGTGGACTATTGTCCACTAGGCATTGATTATTTCTTAATTGTAAAAACAAAAATAAAAATTTGAACTAGATTCTTTAAAACCATTTATACATAATACCAACCCGTTAATTTTAAAATAATTTATTGTATTGTAATTTTCCCAAGATATAACCATCAAACCACTTCTGTGCCAAATCAAAACCAATGCAGAAGAAGAAATTCAAAGAAATCTTACCGATCTTAATCAATACGATCAATAAAAATGATTCGATTGCTTGCAACAGATAGCGGCAATGGTTGGAAAAACCGTTACTGTACCGCTATAATGTCTTCAATTAATTGCTTCCATCAACACGAAATACATAGCTAAATTTTTTGATTAGGTCAAGAAAAATAAATTGACTTAATGTATTACACATCGCTTCAGCGGGTGGCAACCATGAACAGAGTCAAGGCTATTTAGCACTTCAAGCCAGAAACGAAGCAAATTAATGTCAGCATTGATCTTAATAATTGCATCAATAAAGCCAATCAGTGGCTACCTACTGAAAGGATTAGATTTTCCTGATCAAAAATTTTATTAAAATTGTTGACTTTTGGCTTCCACAAAACGATCATAGCACTGATAAAAAAAAATATTAAAGTTTTCGCAAAAAATATCAAAAACTAAAAAGCGAATTATGACAAGCTTCAGAGAGAGGCAGCAACAACCGTCTTATTATAAACAAGCTAATTTAATATTTTTCATCAGCAACAGCAACAGCAAAACCACAACTAACACTAGAAACGCGGCAGGAAGTCAGTCAGTCGGCTTGTGCACCATAGTCTACACTTTATGAGCAGCTCTGACTTTAAGCGCTTAACATGCTGTTCATGCAGGCCAACTCAATGCCGCAGCCAATGATGCTCATAATGATGAAACATATGATGATGATGATGATAATGATGATGTCGATGATGGTCAACCTGTTCGAAGGCGGCGATTGCTGCGCTAGCTTGGGCGCGCCTGCGTGCCAATAATTTGATATAAAACACCCGCGGGGCGTCATCGACTTGTGCAATATATGTGCATACAACATAGTTATGAGACGTGCTTGATACTTTTTTTTTCTTTTGTTTTTATTCTTTTCATTTATCTTTTCTTGCTTTCCCCGCTTATATTAAAATAAAGCTACACGACAATTTAGCCAAATATTTATGCTTATCGATGTTCTCGAACGATTAGGACATATCTTAAAGTCCTTGTTTATGCATATATGTGCCACTCATCTGCCACATACGATCGTCACAATTTAGTTCGATGGAAATCTTTAATGAGTTTCTTGATCAAATCGGATTGTGATCTTTTTTATTGAGTTGATTTTGTTTATGCTGATAGCAAGAATTCCAGCTGCGATCTTTATGTTCATTTATAATTGCTTACATGAACTGGATCATAAATAAGAGGACAAATTTGTTGGTTAACAAGTCCGTTTGGTGGAACAGTTAAGAAATTGTGGTTCCAGACAATCAAGTATATATTTTAAAATAAGTTAATATTTTTATAAACATTAATATGATTGCCTTACTTGTCTAAAATATACTAAAGTAAATAGTTAATATTTTCAAATAATTTCATTAAAAATACATATATACCAAAATTTGTACATATCTTACATACCATAATTAGGTGGAATAGCTAATAAAAATGTTGAATAGCTTAAGAAATTAATTTATTGATTATATTAAATATTGTTTAATAAGTTCTTCCAAAAAAGTTGAATGAAAACTTTTTTCGTATACTATATAATTAATATATAGGCAGCTTAGAGACAAGATGCCCTCATTGTAGACGAAAGAGTGATGAAAGTCACCAATGCGCTATAAGCATCCAAGACGTTGCTGAACAGCACTTGGGACCTCTCACCCTCTTTGATATACATACTGGATGGTATGGTGTCCGACTAGTCTAACCAGATTTGTTTTCCAATAAAACAGGACAAAAGCAAACATTTTTATGGAAAAAACGGGATTTTTAAAAATTTAACGGAGTTTTCAGGCGGCAATTTGTTGTAGAGGGAGAAAAGTTCATATTTCTTCTTTGTTTTGTATTTACGATATCAAAAATTATAATGAAACTTTCTTATGCTCGTGGCGAGGGAACTTTTGAATTACTTTGATACTTTTTTTTTAAGTTGGACACTTCTGGATATATTTTTGACCTGCATTTATTCCTTTTTAATATATGTATGTCGTGATAACAGAGTATACGAGTATGAGTGTTTCACACATCAGTAGAAATACCCAGTAGAAAATCTTTCTTATAGTACACAATATATGAAAAAACATGGTCGTTTTTCAGCGCATATCTAGACAAACAATATGCTGTTATGTTATGTTACGTACGCGATATTTATATAATAAGCCCTGATTTATCCAAATATAGAGAATGAGGTGGATAATGAATGAAAAAAAAAATCCTACGTCATTGCAGCTTAGAGGCTGTTCATAAAGTACGTCACACTATTAGGGGGTGAAGGGAGTTGAACATTTGTGACGAATTGTGACATGGTGGAGGGGGAGGGGGAGAGGAGGAGAGGGGAGGGGGGGGAGGGGAGGGGGTAGGTCGTGCGTTACGTCACAAAAAAATTTTGAATTCAGTTTTCAAAATTTTAAATTTTTTTTAAATTAAATTTTATTGTTTAACTATAATGAAATTTATGTTGATTTCAATGTTTATCAATAAAAAAAGCACCTAATAAAACTAACGGATCACACACCAAAAAGACAGCTAAAACTATGTTTAAATCGAACAAAGATATAAATGGCATTTGAAACACCTTTAACAAGTGTACCAGCTTCAAAAATCAGTTTTTTGCTGAACTGATGTGTGAATTCTTACTCTAAAGCAGTCATCGAAAAAAGCTATTATAACTTCACGCTCAAAGTGAACATCAAAGAGTAATAAAAAAACTAAAACAAACATAACTATTCACACAATTTTCGCATATCCAAGTTATAATGTATAAGGGTGGTGTTCATGTTTTAAACGTCAGAAAAGCTTTAATTTGTGCTTAGCTCTGTTCACATGGTTAAATTTTTTATAAAATTTTTGTTCAAACACAATAGGACAATGTGAAATTTCCCTGTTATTTCCATAATATAAAAAGCTATAATAAATAAAACGTGTTCTAGGTTTTTTATAACAAACTGCTATATTATAAAAAAAAAACTCCAAAAATGTAAAAAAGTGATAGTGTGACGTGACATCGGAGAGGGGGCCTAGGGGGCTAAAGACTTTGTGACGAAGTGTGACATAGGGGGGGAGGGGTCAAAATTCGCCAAAATTGGCCAATGCGACGTATTTTATGAACAGCCCCTTATATTTACATACTTTTTTTTATTGATTTTTGTTTGATCTTGAACCAATTTTCTTTGCTTGAATTTCAATGCTGCATGCTTCAGATATATGTTTCCATTTCCCATTGGGTCACAACGTTAAAAGTTCTGAGAACACTCATTAGAACTTTGTACACTAACAACTCATAGCTGATCACAGTGGAATATTTTTCATCAAAGCAAATTTTGATACAAATCTTTCTCCATTTGATTTGCTCAATGCTATTTACGCAAGAAATCTTCACACTCTCTTCCCAAACGTTTGTATTTGCCTTGAGAATATTTTGCACTTTACCTGTCAGCGTCGTTAGTGCCGAACGCTCCTTCAGTGTTCTATCACGAATCAAAAACTTCAACAGATCATGTTCTACACAACGACGTGTATCCGGGCTCGCAATTTTATGCATAGAATCGGAGTTGGCAAAAAAATTAAATTTTGATGTAATTATTAATTGTTTTGCCTCTGCCAAAGCAAGGAAAATATATTTACATGAATAAATAGAACTAAAATACAAAAGAATGAAAAGATTGGGTTAATGCAAATCATCAGTAGGTTTTATTTATTTTGAATTTTACACAAAAAAATTGTCAGTACCCTGTAGGAAAATCAACTAATTTAAAAGTAGTTGATAAAGTAGTTTTTTGTCAACCACAACTAGTGGAAATTCTGACTTTTTTCCATAGAACGGACTAACATATTTTGTATGGTGATGTCCGCTAAATAAGTCAATTGACTTTCGTCTGCATGTATTTTCAACTACTTGTTAAATTAGTTATATTTTAATTATTTTTTAATTACTTTAAAATAACCAATTGAAAACTATTACTGATGGCCTAAAGATAATAATATTTGATGAAATAACATGGTTAAATATATATAAACTTGTAATCTAATAAAAATTTGCAATTAAAACATGTCAAAATCAGAGTAGTTGCCGCCTTAATATAATTCAAAGTAAATTATCAATCACTTGTTTTTAAGAAGTATTTCAATTACTTATATATAATGCAATAAAAACTATTTTGAATTGAAGTGGATGACGGCTTAATATAATTCAAAGTAGTTCATATACTGATTTATTTTAAACTAGTTTTTTAATTAGTTGTTTTTAAAAACAAGTTAGTTTGTTCCTATAGGGTAGGTATTGACAATTAATACAGATAACAAACAATAAAATGTACTTAATTTGCCATGGTGTTTGATTTAAATATCACAACGCACTATAAATATTAACTAAGAACTTAACAGTAATTTTTGCATATATCTTGCAATAGCTTGCATTGTTTAATACATTTATAAATTGCATTTTTTTTGTGTTGAAAAGATTTTGAGGGGGCCCGTATGTTGTAACCTCTAGGGCCCGAACTTGGCTCTCTGCGGGCCTGATTATATACAAATTGTTTCTTAAATAAAAAATATTTGACAAGGATAAATGAGATTTAAATTGAAGTCAATTAAGTTCATCACCTTATATATAAAAAAACAGTCTTTATGAATTGGAAAAGTGTTTGTTTTTGTCATGATTGTACGTATCAAATTCAATACTAGCTAAACTTAAATTAACTGTGGCCGAAATTCGGCTTTATCAAAATCGGGTTGTCTTTTGTTTTGGTAAGTATTGATTGGCTTGGGCCAATTTTAATATTTATATTTTGATGTTTTTTAAGAGATTTTTGGCCAATGCTATTTTGAAATTGCAATTTTCATATAAAAATAATTATTTTTTCTCCCAATTTTAAAAATGAACAATTTTTTCTCCCAACGTTTCATCAATTCTTTGTTGACATCCTCAGGAGAATTTTTTATTTTTTTCAAAAAAAATAATAATTTACAAATTTAACGAACAACGAAATAAATACATCTTAAAATATAATTTACATTATATACTAAATCACATTATATAAACACAATGTTTTTATATTAAAATCTGAACATTAAACATTAATACAAAAACTACTTTTATTATCCTAATTGTCCAATGCTACTGCATAATTATTGTTGATGTTGTCAGTATCTTCTTTAAAGTTTATTGCTCTGTTCCCTTTTTGCTGTATTTGTAAACTTTCCAGTGTCAATTTTTTATTTGTTTTTCTTTCTCAAAGCATTAATTATAAATGTCTTTGCATGTCTTTGCGGTGGTGAATTTATTTTATTGAAGAGAACTTAAGAGAAAATACCAACAACAATAATGATGCACAGCTATTTTGAAGTGTCAGCGACTCTCTTGTATTCTACTCTTACTCGTGTATGCTACAGGGTTAATATAGATGTGCCGCTATGTATTTTGTTGTTCCTTTCTCATTGCCCCATTGGGAAAAAAGGGTTTTTGCATTTGCTTAATTTTACCTATCTAAATAACAATATATTCGAATAAAAATTATTTTCATCTCCTCGAAAATACCTCTCCATGGATATAAGCTTTATATGAATATCTTGAAGTTAACACAGGTAAAAAGGGATCACAAACTATTTTGTTTGCGTATTAATACATAGATTATTAGAAATATTTCTGTTTTAAATTTCAGTCCAATTTAGTGAAACTAATACAATACTGCATAATTTGAATGAAATGATTTTTAAAGGAACTTTCTTTTAAATTGATTGATAGCCCGTGCATGTAGAAAGTAGTTCTTTTCAAATGAAATACTTTTTTGTTGGGTACAAATTAGTCTTGTTCCTTCGACTGAATTGTAAAAGAAATTGGGAAAATTTTCCTTTAAATTCAATTTTTTTTTTATTTCTCAAAATTAGTTAAATGTCAATCAATCATTTATGGCATTTATTTTTTTATCAATATTTTTTCGAACAGAAATAAAAGTTATTCTTGGATCGTTATTATTTTGAACATAAAAATTATTTGTAATCGTTATTTTTTCAATCAGAAATAAAAGTTAATTTTAATCGTTATTTTTCAATCACAAATAAAATTCATTTTGTAATCGTTATTTTTTCGATCAGAAATAAAAGTTATTTTTTTATCGTTATTTTTTCGATCAGAAAAAGCAGTTATTTTTAATCGTTATTTGTTCGATCAGAAATAAAAATTATTTTTATCGTTATTTTTCCAAAAAATCCTTTTGTTATTTTTTTGGTCAGAAATAAAAGTTATTTTTTGATCGAATTCAATCGAGAAATAAAAACAAATCATTGATCGATATTTTCCGATCAGATTAAAAAAATAGTTTTTAATTAAAATAATATCGATTCGAATTTAAATCAACGCATATTTACGCATAAAACTGTTATTGGGCTCAAATTAAAAAGTTATTGAGCATATAAAAAATAAAGTTCATACTTACCATCCTTCGAACCCACGTTTACTATAATACAAACAAGTTTTCTTGGACAAGGATTTTAACTAGGATTTTGACAAGGATAAGGACAAGATTTTTGACATGGATTTGGAAAAGTATTTAGATAAGGATTTTGTCAATGATTACTTAAAGTATTTGAACAAGGTTTTGGGCATAGACTTGAACGAGGAGTTGCGCAAAGATTTGGATAAATACCTGGGCAAGGATTTGAATAAGGAGCAGACCAAGGTTTTAAATAGGGAAATGGTATATAAAAGGTAAATAGAAAACGGTATTTAACAGTATTAAACAAAAATAGACATGGAATTAGATAGAGGGTTGCTGATTTAGAATCTGATGTTAGAATTTGAAAAACTTTTTTCACACTAGGGTGGACCCAAAAAATGTTATGTTTTTTACATATTTTTTACATGGCTTGCGGAATAAGAGGGACACTGATTTCGAATTTGATGTTAGATTTTCAGAAGTTTTATGAGACACTATGGTGGACCCTGAACATTTTTCTGTTCACTACACTTTGCACATGGCAGTATTAGACAGCCGCTGAATTCGAATTTGATGTAAGCATTACAAAAATTTTTTTGACTCTAGGGTGGACCCCAAAAATTTTTTTTTTTTATTTTTTGTGTACACATTTTGTGCATGCGTTGGCAGAATTAGAGTCGCTGAGTTTGGATTTGATGTTAAAATATCAAAAAAATTTTGACACTGGGGTGTATCCTGAAAATGTTTATGTTTACTACATTTTTTTACTTTATGTTTAATGTTTATGTGTAAATGTTTACTACATTTTGCACATGGCAGTAGTAGACAATCGCTGATTTCGAAGTTGATGTTAGAATCTCAAAAATATTTTTTGACTCTAGGGTGGACCCCAAAAACTTTTTTTTTTTTTGTTTGTTTTACACATTTTGTACATGCGCTGGCAGAAAAAGAGAGGCATTGATTTCGAATTTGATGTTAGAATTTAAAAAATTTTATTGTACACTGTGGTGGACCATAGATTTTTATACATTTTTTACATGAGCTGGCAGTATTAGGGATCGCTGATCTAGAATCTGTGATTAGAATTTCAAAAATTTTATTTGGTAATATTTATTTGATGTACAAATTGTGTAAAAAAGAAAATATTTTTAGGGTCCACCCTAATGTCACATGGAATTTATGATCTTATCTTTATCATAAAAATCAGCTCAAATATGACTTATATACGATTTTGTTAATATATTCTATTTTCCACGAAAATAGCATGGTGTCAAAAATTAATGGTGTTTAATAAAAAGATAAATAATAAATCCTTTTTTTAATTTCAGGCAAATCAAAAAGATAAATAATAAATCCTTTTTTTTTAATTTCAGGCAAATCAATAAATCCTTTTTTTTTTAATTTCAGGCAAATCCAAGGGGTTGTGCCCTACGGACCTCACATGAGGTTTGTAATGGCCGATGCTATGAATTGTGGCGAAGTTCAACTGATGTTGAGGTATAGTTTTATTGAAGCAAATACAAAGTCACAAAAAATACAAATGTCTAAATAATTATGGATCTAAAACTCAATTAAAATACATAAAAATTACTCAGTAAGCATATGAATTCACACAAACTTGTTGCAATTTATGGGAAAACATTAAAACAGAAATACCCTCACTTTGCAAATTTAAATGTCAAGTATTAATTTTGTTTTTCTAATTTGAAAATTTCTAAGCTTTAATAAAAGTTCTCTGCAAGCACAGAAAATTACATAAGACAGTAAATTACAAATACAGTAAAGAATTAAAATTTTAGTTTTAGTTTTTTATTTTTTATTATCAATGTGTCCATCGTCCCTCGATTAGTTGAATTCAGAGACATATTTTTTTCCAAATATATCGAAACTAAGTGTTCATAAGCACTTAATGGAGTCAATTTGATCAACCGACTGATAACGTTCGTTTTTAAAGAATTGTGAGAAAAAAAAAAGGCGGCGCTGTACCTATATGAATGCATTATTTCAGCTTCTATAAATCTAAAAAAAAGACAACGTTTATAAGATTCAAACAAGAAGAGTATATTTAAAGACAGCCGCCGAATTCCAGCTACTTCAACAATCATTACTAATCATACCTTAAATTGTACAACAACACGAACAAGTACTAATTAGTTCAACATTAATTATTATTTACGACTTATTTTCATTCCAAAAATTAAGTCGGGTTGATATATTTGACTTTGATTTTCATGTAATATTATTCAGCTGTTTGTTATAGACGCCCAGCACAGAACACTTGAGTTTGGCGTCCTGTCTGGTTATTGTAAGTTGCTCGTTGAATTCTCATTATTGAACATAAATATTCTCTGATATCTTAATATCAGATGTTCATTTGTTTTGGGTATTTAGTACTTTTAATTGTGGTAATTATATGGAAACCGAATAAGACGGCTATATGAGAAGAAAACGAGCCACTTGAAATCTTTCATTTTAGTTTCTTTCATTTTTTCAGATGGTATTTTTACTATTTTTTTCTTTTTCTTCATTGCTGGGAATACTTGAAGTTTTGTAGGCAAATCAACAAGATGCTAATTTTTTCTTTTTTGTCTTTGGCTCCCTTGATAATTAAAGAAAGTCGTAAATTGTAACTAGTTAGAAGCTTTGTAATTCGAATGATGATGAAAAACTGATGTGATAGGATGCTGATCGTTAAAAGGATATTTATGTTGGAGAATCTCGTTTGGTTAAACTAATAGAATATATATAATATGTATAATAAACTTTTATGCAAAAATATTGTAGAAGTAGATTCTAGGTAGATGACAATTTCACAAAAAATGCTGAAATTATTTTTTGACGTAGAATTACGTCATTTTCGGAGGTTAGTATGGTGTTTGATTGCGATCAGATATCGTTTTTATGTCAAACTTTGAGCCTTTGGTGTGCTTAAAGTTCTGATCGTACAATGTTGATGTTAGCTCTTGTTAGTCTGGTAGATCCTCACTGGAAGAAAAATTTATGTTTGATCTCACTAACTTAAATAACTTTTACCCAATTACATGAAGTATAAAGCCAACGTTTGATGTTTCTGTAATAGCAAGAAAAACAACCAAAATATAGCACAACACAAAAAAAGCGCTACATTTAATGTGTTTTATTTGTTCTTTTATTTATTGTGGCTGTGGTTAAATATAACCCATTTCGAAAATTAAAGCAATCTATATATGATAGTATTTTCTCAGCTTTTCAATAAAAGTATCATAAAAAATTTTGTGATCTGGGCATGGGCATAAAAATTAGATTTTCTATTTTAACCTTTCTTTAAAGGGCCTGCCTCAAACATTTTGACGTAGAATTACGTCTTACAGCGCGATTTGTATGGGGATATTTTCAAGGCCATTCTAACGTTTTTTGGGGGACACTTTAGGGCCTTATAAAGCCTTTAAAATTCATCGAACAAAGATAAAATTTATGCCAAAATATCAGTTATTTTCTGCATAAAAGGAATATCTAACTTTGGATTTTGTCATTTCTTTAATAAAGCCACAGGATAGCAAAAGAAAAGAAGAAAAATTCATATACTTGATGCTTTAGTTCGTGCGGAAATCTCGAACGCAACATCGTGTTGTTTCGTTTTACGAGTTTCTCAGACCTTTTCAAGCAATAAGTATATAAATGCTTGCGCCGCTAAAAAGATTTCAGTCTGCTGGCAGAATCCAATCAGTCAGGGTGGTGTCGCTTTGTCCGCCTGATGCGATGCGTAGTTCATTATTTTATTTAAAATTTTATAATAAAAAAAACGCAGCGCTACTACATATAAACCATTTCATTAATCAAGAATCGTTTTGCGAATATTGTTCAGTATTTTTTTGTTGTTGTTATTAATACGAATGTATGAAATATTTGGATATATATATATATATATATAAGTTTTTTAGTTTGTTATTGTTTTTGTTAATCTTCAGCAACATTAATACAATAAATAATACAAAAATGATATTACTACTATGTAGGTATACATATACGGAAACTGGAGGCTGGCATGGTAGTTATGCCAATAAAAACTTTATTTATTTTTAAAATATCATAATAATTTCGAATTATTTATTGAACTTGTTATTGAATTTTGTTTAGTTTTTACTTAGTTTTTGTGCTAGGAACAATAACGTAAATCAAAGTCGGGAAATATTAATTAACCCTGTAGCTCCTAAGAATGGGAAAATAGACCCCCCTCTCATACGATTTTTTTCTCTGCTCAACATAACCTTTCACCTCCGTAAATAGTTGCACTCAATTGCGGGACACCCCGTATATAAATGTTCTTTACTGCAGGAAAAATATTCATATTATTCCGAAATATTTATTTGAATTTATTAAGCTGATTGACATACAATAATTATTAACCAACATAAAAATTAACAAGACAACAAATTCATCAACAAATAAGGTGCATTTCACAATTATAAGGACACTTAAAAAGTTATTGCATTTTCAAAACGACCGACTAAAGGGTAAGACATTGTTCTGGAAAAATGATAAAGGAAATGAGACGAACAAAATAACTCCATATGAGTTTCTATAAACTGACGGTATTTTTATTTTCTAAATCAACTTAAATGTCTTATGTTTCATATTTATAGGTAATATTAAGAATTTAACAAATGCAACTAAAAAAAATAATGAAATTACAATCCATCCTGTGCTGTATACTTTTTCAATATGGTCTTTCATACTGCTTTTGAGATTATTTATTAATATGGCATCAATTTTGCTCCATTTTTCTTTCAGTGTATTAATGAGTACATTACTGGCATTGAATTGGCGGTTATCTTTGTAAGCCCATTGGGTAAGTATCCCTCAAAGATTCTCAATCGGGTTCAAGTCATAACTTTGATGGACTTGGATGAGAACCACTCTTTATATTATCGGCTGATATGGATGGGTGCATTGTCTTGCTGAAAAGTCCACTATGTGTCATCAGTTTCTTCTAAAAATGGGGCCAAGCTTCTTTCCAAGACATGCACATAGCCGCAACTTTTCATACGCGATGTAACAGTTTATAACGATAGGTAGCCATGAGCAGAGAATGCATCCCATACCAAAACGCTGCCACCGCCAAAGTTTCTCCTTTTAAAATGAAGTGGTTTTTTTCTGTTGTCACTCCAAAAGCCACGAAAACCATTTGGTCCATCCAAATCCCATTTTTTTTCATCGGAAAATATAACCTACAAGAAATTGCCACTCTAGAAATTTTGACTTCAAATTGCTCAGGTTGAAGCTTATCGTGTGCCAGTTGGTATTCATATTTTTTCCAATGCAAAAATTACTCTGGCGTCATTGTGGCGTGTAGGTAACTTGGGCACTTGCTTTAATTTTTGAAACAGAAGTGTCTGGCTACGTTTAAGAGTCCTCCAGATAGTACAACGTGAAACATTTGCATCTGGTAAGGATCGCAATCGTGCAAGGGACACCGATGAGTTACTCGCTTCGCGCACAATTTTTCATCAAGCAGTCTTTTGCGTCCAGAGCGCTTTTTGTTTCATATTCATTTGGTTTTTTTAAAAAATTTTGAATAAAGCAGAGACTGCGATTACTTTGGTGTGCAATCTCCCTCATTCCAATACGATTGTCTCTTAAGGCCATAATTTTACTTTTCAAACTCAGAAAGTTATTTTCCGCGCGCCATTTTGTAATTTTAACTTTTTACTATTGAATACAGTTATTTAAACAAAAAGCAAAGTGCGAACTCACTCGCAAATACGTCTTCCCGATAATGACCTTATAATTGTGAAACACTAACGAAATTAGGCTTACTTTAAAAACAAACTACAGTTAGTTTAGCAGCTGCAAAATATACTGATTTGCTTTTGTGCTTTTCCTCTTATTACTTTTGTAGAACATTAGTTCGTTTTTCATACAGTCGGTCGTTTTGAAAATGCAGTAACTTTTTAAGTGACCTTATAATATTGAAACGCACCTTATGTCAAACAAAAAATTCTACGTCCACACTTACGATACTATCGAAACTGTGTCTTTCTTTTTAAGTTTTCATTCAGACAGTACCTATAGTGCTCGCTGTTCCTTATCAATATTTTCAAAGAATAATGCTTATTGTAAAATCTATTGGGCTAATCAGGCAGTAATGTGGCAAAAGAAGTTGAGTTGAATGTATGGTAACAGTGTTTTGAATCATTACTTAACGCTCTAACAATCAAGGTAAAAATATTGGGGAAAATCTATAGAATATTTGTTTCTGGTAAATGTTGGTGTTGGGAACACAAATCCCTTGGCAGATTATCAATTCGATTGACAGATTATATGTTAGGTGGAAAAATACTGAAAATCAATTTACAAAATGCAAAACAATTCTTATTAAACTACTTTGTTTTCGTCGAAAAGCACATATAGTAAAAAGATATGTCTCTGTCCAATCACCCAAAAAATTCATTAATATTGGAAACTTCAGAAAAGAAATTTTTCTTTTTTCTTTATTTTGATGCTGTGCAAGCAATAATTTATTTGTCAAAAAACACAAAAATTCACTATGAAATGATTATAAAAAAAAAAACTAACATAATTTGAATCATAAAACTGGCACTATGTTGCAGCTTGGTCAATTCTTATGAGCTGAAAAGAAATGTAATGCTCGAAAAAATGAAAACGTTAAATTTCATTGAAAAAAGCTATGGTATCTCTGGACCTGTTAGAGGGTTCATTAACTCTAAAGTGCTTGTAGCCAACCTACTTATGACCAATTTTTATCTTTTATAGTGGAAATACTTCCCGTTAGTAAATTTTCCACTGGAGTTGTACGAAATGCTCGTAGAATACATTTTACAGCTACCCTGTACACCGTTTTCTCGTTGGGTCTTTTTACTAAAAACAGGGTAGGAATCTACTACAATCTACTTGAAAGTTGAATTCATTGATTATGCGAGTCTGTATTTAGAGAAGGGGTTACGCCTTAAATTCAAACCTGAAATCAAAATCAGCATTTCTGCCTGAAATCTTTGGTATATTTTTTCTAAAAATAATATTCAATTTTAGAGATATTTTCAAGAAACAGCCAAGCCTCAGTTATGCTTGAACTCTAGCCTGAACAGTCATTATATTTTCAGCTGAGACTTAGAAATGGAAGAGGAGATCTCTGTGTAATGCCGTTATAAATCAAGATTAATATATCGAATAATTTAAGACAAAAAGTTGCCACACGCTATTATCACTTAGAAATCAATAAAAATGCTATATTTCAAAAGAATTTGGATCACCGAGAAACAAAAACCATAGTTGGCTTTTGTACAAGTAAAATGTACTGAGTGGCAAAATTAATGTATAATGGCAAAAGTATTTGTGGAAGCTAAGCATGGTTTTAGAATGGAAACATCGATAATTTCGACGAAAATAAATTGTTCGAATTATTAAAGTTGAATCTTGTAAAATTGAGAAAATTCTTGTTTATGTACACAAAAGTTATGTATAAATTTTGATTTAATCATCACCTAAACTTTTGTAAAATTATATAAAAAGACTTGGATCGGACAAATATTGGTTAAGTTATACAAAATATTGAGAATTTGTCATTCAAATAAAATTATAAAATTATAAATAGATCAACAAATAAATTTCGGTTGTCTTATCCAAAAGCTTGGAAGGCACCGTAATGCCGAAGCCATTGAATAAATTAATACAAGTTTATTGTTAATTTGCCTTAAGTTTCTTTTTTCTGTGTTGTATTGGACTAAAATTTTGTAATTTAGTTTGTATGATTAGTCTCAGCAATTGCACTAAAAATGGGCGTGGTCTAACTTTAACTTCGACCACTTTTCAGAAATTATTATAATTGCTAAGTTGTACATGTTTTGATAATGAATCTTGGTGTGTAGGTGCTTTGAGACCAAAAGGCAGCCACTTTATGTATAAATGCTGCCACGCCTACTTTTACTGCCCTTCTTCATGCATAAAATTGTTCATGAGGTGCCACTTAAGATTTCAGGAACGTTAACACCCAAGGCCACCAAATTAACAATATCTGTTAATAAGGTTTATATCTCGGTAAATAAAAACAAAAGTACCACACCTCCTTTAACCGCCCCCTTTAACTTTAGACGGTTTTTGTAGTATAAGACTAAAATTTTGTAACTTAGATTGTATGGTTACTGTCGGCAGCGGCTAACTATAACTACGTGGCGTGGTCTAACTATAACTACGCCCACTTTTCAGAAATCATTATGATTCTTGAGTTGTATATGTGTTGATAGAGAAACTTGGTGTGTAGTTGCTATAAGAAGCTAGATGTCGAAGTTGCGGTTGCTACGCACATAAATATTTCCACGCCTACTTTTACCGCCCATATAAATGTCATTGTTTCTGTATGTACCCCAACAGCTCCTCCACAGTTTGTTCGAATTCAACATAATTTTACACACATATTCTTTAGTATAACGACTAGACTTGTGCTTAAAAAAGAAGACGGGATGAGACAAGGGGCCGTTCGTCCAATTTCTACCAAATTTTGCACATATATTCTTTAGTGAAATGAGCAGTTTTTAGTCTAAAAAAAAAGAGGTCGGAAGTAGGCAAGTAGGTATGTCAATTCAATTCGATTCGAACTCCTTCTACTTCGTTTTTCCGACCTTAACCAAATTTTGCACATATATTCTTTGGTATAGTGAGCAGTGGTTAAGCCTAGAAAAGTCGGTGGTATTTTATGGGGTGCGTGGCACTTTAGTTTTAATCGAATTCCTTCTACACGGTTTTTCCGTTTTCAACAAAATATTGTAAATATATTCTTAAGAATAATGAGCTCAACTTAAATTATGAGTGGACGATAATAGCTAGTTTTTTATAAGGACTGAAGCTTTTGTGCTAAAATTGAAAGTTTTACAGCCGGAAATAATGGCAAAAGAACATGTGGTTGAGATTGGACCCATTAATCGTTGAGGGTCGTATCATTACCTATACATTATATACACCCTAAATGCTAAATTCAACCCGGACGACGCCGGGTTTTCTATGAAGTTATTTTTATAAATCTTTTCGTAGGAAAATATTTGACACCAAAACGTATCGTAAAATTATATAAACTACTTTTGGAACTATAGCTAATTCTGTAAGCAAGCGCAAGGTGGACGTGGAAGTGCTGACTTAAATCATGTTTTTCTGATATAACATTTTTTCATATTTGTACAAGATTGATAGAAGAATAATAAACCGATTTAAGGCTTATAAAATTTTCTTATATATGAACCAACATGTTAAAAAAAAAAATACTATTATTTTATGGTCAAAGAATGCAATTTCTGTAGATAAGAGTAAGGAGGCGTTCATTAATTACGTGAGGCGTTTAAGAGGAGCTAAGCCGAATCTCACTCACTCTCACGTGGGGGAGAGGGGGGTTCTCGCAAAGATTACGTAATTTTTTATCCTCAAGAAACAAAGTAGAATCATGAGATAACTGGGTTAAATTGAGTAAAACGTATGAGCCCCAGTGTACGTGGTGATCTAGAAAAAAGATGCTGTAGTACATGCGGTATTCACGTTTCATCCATCACACGAGCGGCACAGCATCGGCGCGCAGTCCACCGTGCACCAGCGCGCAAAATGCGACCTTCACGGATTATCATACGTCGAGCTACTGAGCTTCTGTGTGCAAGCGATAACGGTTTAGAGTGGTTAAATCATAGCGAGGTTGAAGGAGCAGATGATTATTCTGAAAATCACATGAACATGCTGGTTACAGTAGTCACTCTTGAGACCGCACATGAGTCCCCATGGACTAAATTAGAATGAATATTTTTAAACCAATCTTAGAAGTTCTTATTTAAGTATGATATTTTATTGTTCGATTTTTTTCATTGTGATTTTAGCCTACAATCTCAGTAGTTTTAAATACTAGTCTCAACTAGTCCTAAATACAAATAAATAAATTACATATTTTTTTTTAATAAATCCAATACAATGAAGCAAAGATAAACATATTTACACTGAAAACACGCATTTTGAGCAATCTCACGTGAGATTAGAGGAGGGGACAAGGGGGTCAAGCCAAATCTCATGATATCTTATTGGGGGCGAAGGAGGGGTCAGAAAATCGTCAAAATCAAGTCACGTAATTAATGGATGCCCCCTAATAATTATCATGGTGCCAATTTTACAGGTCCAATTTTTGAGGGAAATTAAATAAATTTAAAAAAAAAACAAATAAAATTTTCTTCTTTCTGAATTAAATGACGGCAAGTTAGTGTACATAGCTTTATAAACATTTTCTAAAATAACTTAAATAACGGTGTCTAATAAGGGTAAAATTAAACAAAAATATTTTTGTTGTAGTGCTAAAATATATAGCAACAAATGCTGAAACATACAACTTGTTGATATTTATATTCGCCGATAAAAAAAAATAATTAACCCAGCGTCTACACCAGACAATTTGTCTTAACAATCCCAATACACTAACACATTTTTTTTTAGTTTAGTTTAGTTTATTGTCTATACATTTTTACAATTTTTTTCAGACAAGCAAAGAGTAAAAATGAAAATAAGTAAATTAGTTATAATAAAGATTAAGCGCATGTATAAATTCATTTTTGGAGTAAGAAAAATCAATACATATGTATTTTTGAATTCAGTAAATTAAACTCACTTAAACAACTATTCATAGGTTCAAATAATAAATAGTTTGATCTACAAAAGTAAATTTTAAAATTATAAAATTTCCGTAGATTTCTATTAGGAACATTGAAATTTATTAAGCCAAGCAAATAGGGACAATCAATAATTCCTCAATGTCATATAAAAAAACGAGTGTATGAATTTTTCGTCTCATTTCCAATGACTTCAAGTTCAATAACAAACATCGAGCATTATATGATGGTAGCGGTTCAACAAAGTTTAAAGATCTTAAAGCGAATTTCAAAAATGTCTTTTGAATACGCTCAATTCTCATTATATGAACCATGTAATAAGGGTTCCATATAAAGGAAGCATATTCAAGACGCGACCTTACAAAAGCAATAAAAAGATTTTTCAAAGTGTAGGGATCAGAAAAGTTTGAACAATTCCTTCTCAAGAAAGCATATACCGAATATGATCGCGAAAGTGTGCACGTTAAATGTTGAACAAAAGAAAAACTTGAATCTAAAATAACACCTAAATCTTTGATATCATCTACAAATTTAAGTTGAATACTTCCACTAAAATAAGTAGATGAAAAAACTTTTTTAGTTTTAGCAAAAGTAATGTGATAACATTTATTGATATTTAGAAATAGGCAATTTCTCAAGCACCAATTATAAACACAATTCAAGTCTAACTGCAATAGATAGACATCAAAACTATTACAAATAGTCTTAATTATTTTTAAATCATCTGCGTACAATAAAAAATTTGAAAAAGAAAAACAAGAACTAATGTCATTTATAAATAGAATAAATAATAAAGGTCCTAGTATGCTTCCTTGTGGCACGCCCGAAGTTGCTTTAAATTTGAAGGATCTAGCATTTTCTAGCTCAACATAACACAAACGATCGGCCAAATAGGATTTTATCCAACTCAAAAATTTAGAATGAAAATACATTCAAGTTTTGCAATCAATAAGCTATGAGACACCTTATCAAACGCCTTCGCGAAGTCGGTGTATATAGTATCGACTTGAAAACCATCAGCAAGTGAAGACAAAGAAAAATTTGTGAAAACGGCAAAATTCGTCGATGTTGATCGACCACTAACAAAACCATGTTGTGCTGGGGATATTACATTTCTTAAAGCATAATTGAGTTTAACCTTGATAATGTTTTCAAAGAGTTTAGCCGTGTTGGATAATTTCGATATTGGCCGATTATTTGTGGCATCATTTTTACGCCCACTTTTAAAAATTGGTGTTATGGAAGTAATTTTCCAACTCTTAATAAAAGTGCCAGAATGCAATAATTTATTAAAAATCAATAATAATGGCTTCGCAAGAGAAATTGCGCATTTTTATATCCGCAATATCCGATTTCATTGAGCTTTTCATACTAACAATACCTTTAATAACATCTTGTTCTAACAGAGAAATCTCGCCTATATTAATAGTGTTACCAAACTCAAATTTAGATAAAACATCAAGAGAATCAAAATCACTATCATCCTCGTAATTGGACTTAAAGAAATCGGCAAACAGATTGACAGAATCTTGTATATTATTTGAAATTTTAGAGTTGAAAGTTAAAGTAGAAGGAATAAATGAGCAGCTATTCTTCGCCTGAACAAAGCGCCAAAAGACCTTCGGATTGGATTTAATATTTTGTTCGATTGAAAGAATATGCTGTCTGTATAAGAACTTATTCAAAAAATCAAATTCGCGCGCAAAATACAAATATTTGTCCTGATACAAAGTATTCTTCGTAGCCTTGAAAAGATTATAAAATTTGTTTCTTTCATTTTTCAATCTTTTCAGACCTTTCGTATACCTAGGTAAATTATGGATTTTTTTTCGCAAATACGGAACATGTTGTTTGAGAATACTATTGATTGTCTCTATAAAAACTTCAAAACAGGCTGTTGTGTCTCTAGTGTCAAATGAATCTAACCAATCAACGCAATTTTTCACATAATTAATTAAGTCAAAATCACACCTATTAAAATTATATTTCAAATTAGCGTCTAGGGCTACAGGTTTAATAAATTCAAAAAATTCCAAATCTACACTTATAGGTTCATGATGGACGCTGCAAGGCGAGATTTGGAATGCGCAAATATCAATAGAAAATTTAATGTTTTCAGTTACGAAAATCAGATCAAGAATCCTATTGAGTCTATTCCTGATATGATTTATCTGAAACAAATCGACACTCATAAAAGCATCTATTAAATGTATTTCATTCTCACTATTTACGTTAGCTGGGGTTAAATAGATATCAATTGACACGAAAGACCAGCTTATATCACAAAGATTAAAATCACCGAAAATACAAATATTATTATTGCCACTTAAATTCCTAGCCAGTTCAACGACGTTGTTAACATGTGCAGCATAGAGTCCATAAGAACTATTAGGCGGCACTTATGAAACGCAGATTTGGAGATCACCTGAAACCTGAAAGTATCCATATCAGATAACATAACAACAGATGAACGAAAGAGGCACCTTACTGCTATCAGCACGCCACCTCCTCTTGAATTCCCAGTTTTCAAAGCATCTCAGTCCTTCCGATAGACGACAAAAATATTTGGATCGAAAAATTTTACTAACATTCTTTACTAACACACTCACTTTTTCTCAGTCGGCAGCTCAATTGTCTCAATTGTCAGGCAGACAACGATTTGACGCATGCTGACAATTTTTTACGTTTCCTTGGAAAAAATGCTGAGAAGTGTTAAAAAACTAGAAAAAAGCACTTCGAAACAGAAACGCAGTGTGAAAGTTAAGTTTTCCGCACAAAATTTAATTTTTTCGTTGGCCAACGATCTCTCAGTGCATGAGTTAAATTTTTCTTAAACATTTTTGTTAACATCCTCCCAGTGCCACCACCAGCAACAGAAGCAAGTGCAACGCAAATTTCTTGCTTCTTTCGCTGGCCAACGTCCTCCAAGTGTCATCACCACCAGTACAAATCAGCGTAGCGCAAATTTCCTGCTTCTTTCGTTGGCCAACGTTCTCGAATTGCCACCACCAGCAGCATAAGTAAGTTATGCTAGTAAGTGTTTGATTAAGTGTTTAACAATTTAATAGTGCAGTGTAATTTTTGTTAACATCCCCGAAGTGCCACCACCAGCAACAGGAGCAAGAAAAATGCGTTGCACATCCTGTGTTGTTGGTGGTGGCACTTGGAGGATGTTGACAAAAATTATCGTTGCACTTGCTGTGTTGCTAGTGGTGGCACATGGAGGATGTTAATAAAACTTAACGCTGCACCTACTTGTGCTGCTGGTGGTGGCACTTGGAGATCGTTGGCCATCGAATAAAAATTAAATTTTGTGCGTAAAACCATACTTTTTGATCTCACAACTTTCACATCGAAAAACATATATGCAAACCAAAAACAGCGCTTTTATTTTCTTTTTCTTTTTTCTATTCGCTTTCAAAGGAAAAAGGTTCAATAACGAAACAAATGTCATTTATTGTCTTGCAGTTGTCTTGCCCACCTACCTCATAATCAGACAATTTCCTTGCAGCTGACAATAATTTGACAACTAATACAGATTATGAAATATTTATGACAATTGTCTGGTGAAGACGCAGCGTAAAGGTCGCTTATTTTTTTCCATTCCCTACAGCAGGTTTTTGCCTTAAGCGCTTTAAGATAATTTTGATTAGTAAATTAATATAAAGAAGAAAAGATCTTAAATGCTAGGATTCAATGAATTCAATATATATGTTTTTAATTGACACGTCAGAAGCAGTTTATATTATATCTTATTGTATAAGAAAATTATTCCTTATTTTCAAGTCCTTTAGTTATATATTTTCAATGCTTACAAAGATTGCAGGCGCGTTCCATGTCAATTTATTTATGTATATCATAGAGCGAATTAATAAATATGGACATTTTTTTTTTTGAAAGGGAAAAATCATCCGCACAAAATTACTTATAGAATTTGAGTGCTCGAATTACTAAAAAACAGTTTTTAGCAAAAATCTTGGCAATTTGGTATAATTAAAATAAATGAATGAATACATAATTAATTATACTGTCCTTTTGAAACTTGATGTTCATACTCAATATTATGCACAAAGCTTACATATAACTTTTCGACAATATTCAAAATACACTAAAAAAAATATTGATTAGTACATAACTAGTTAACCATCAGAAGCATAACAGAGCGTAGAGGTTCACGCCAGTGGAACGCCGTTTGTTTGCCATTTAATTCATTCACAATTGATGTGACATTTATTGAAATAATATCGCTGCTGCAACTTTAGGAAGAACTGCGTTTAGCCGTGTGCTACACGCTCATATTCCGCATATTACGCATGCGCAGCTTAATCCTGGCTTAATGTTAATAGACACGGCTTACATAAATTTTGAAATTTATGCCAATTTATTTGCTTTCCTTTAAGACTTTGGATGGGGTGAGCAAACGTTTTTTTTTTTTTGTGACTGATTTAATTAAATAAATTACTACAAAAAGCCGCTTGTCGTCGCATTTTCAATCGGCATCGAGCATAATTTAGCAATGAAATGGCTACAATGTGTTGTTGCTGTTGTTGTTCATGTTGCTGCTCATGTTGTTGCACTCATTTCTGGTCAGCTCGAATATACATAATTAAATAAATCTGCGTGTATTTAAACAGTCAAAGAAAGGCAGAAGCGAAGTCTACGCGGTCTCACCAGCACCAAACATACACTCACACATAACTTTGTTTATTTATTGTTGCTAAAAATGTCATGTTCCATATGTTGTTATTGGTAATGTTGTTGCTGTTGGTTTTACTTAACTTGTTGTTACTTGTTGTAGTTATGTTCTTTTTAAGTTGTTAACTGCACGTTTCTCGTCTACTAACTTGGTCTTTATAATTATAAGTTGTTGCGGTGTTTTTTTTTCTCATTTGTTTTTTTTTCGTTATTTTTTTAACATATTTAAATCGTTAAATAATTTCGTTGAGTTCGTCGCATTTGATCACATCATGCAATCGAGCACGTATATCATGCGATTATTAGCGACTTAAACGACAGCAGCAGCAACTACGACGACGGCATCGAATTTAGACCAAATTTGATTGGCGTGCTTAAAGTCAGTCGGTCGGTCGGTCGGTCGTTGAGTCGTTTGCTAGTTCGTTGCTGCTGCATTTGTCTGCTCGATTTTGATACGATAATTTATTGCCATGTTTATTTGTCAGGCAGTAATTATAATACCGTAACGTTTTTTGATATATCCGCTGAACATGGTTGGTTAGTTGTATGCTTGTTCATTTTCTGATTTGAAGTAACCCCAACCGACCGACCAGGCCAGTTATAGTTGGTCCGAGGTAAATGTCTGGTGTAATTATATAGTTTTTACAATTACCAATGCAAACAGTAGAACAGATTGGGATAGAATGGATTAACCATGTTGTTTTTGGTGGGGAATCATTACATATGCGGCGCACAGTGGCGACATCTGGCATTTCTCGTTGCAAAAATCATAATTTCTGAACGAATTAAGATATCTCTATGATTTTTTTATTTTGTTTGCTATAAGGATGCAAAATAGCAAATAGAAATGGACAATAGGGATGCTTTGGTATTCATAGTCAAAGTTCGACTTGCAAATAGATGTACAAATTATGAATATGAAGTTCTCCATATAAGTGTTTTTTTCAGAAAAAAAAATATTAAAACCATGAGTTAAGACTAATTTATCGTTGTTGAGGACAAATTCATGGTTAATAAAAATTTTTAAAGTCCAAAATGTTTTTCTACACTGAAAAAAAAAATTGTCCCAAAACTTTAAAAACACCGGCAATGTCAAAAGATTTGCATTCTAAGCGAAATGAGGTATCTCTGTATTCTTTTTTCTATAGACTAAAAAATAAAACGGCTCTAACATTTCAAATTTTTATTTAAATATACGTAAAAGACGCTAAGGAATTAATTTTTAAAGCCTACCTTCTTTCTGAATAGTAAAAATTTATACAAACGAAATTTTTCGTATAACTTTATTTATTAGAAAAAAAAAGTTTCTGTGAGTACCTATAATTTAAAATCATAATCTACATTTTTTTAGGTTACGAACTACTCATTATATACTACGTACGCACTCATTAGGTGTCGAGTCGAGAAAAACAAGCGCAGAAAAAAATAACTCCTTTACCTTTATATATAACCTGCTGTGTAAATCATTATACTCGTAAGAATATCTTCACTTATTGCCTAATAAAAAATGTGAACTTCAGGAATATATTCGGCGGCACCATATAAATTGACATTGGCCAAATATTCCAAATATTCCAATTAGTTCAGTTATTATGAATTATATCATCAAAAATGCCGGAACACGCACAATGCAAGTTCAACTGCAAGAGATAAAAATTTTTCCTGATAAAAATCGTTGTAACTCATTTTCTCGACATTTCCCGACAATAAAATTTTTTGCATTGTGCTTAGAATTGTTCAAAAAATTTAGTTTTTGTAGTAGAAACTTAAACATATCCGAATTTTTTTTTGAAAGTCCATTCGAAGTTAAAAAAATGCGTAAAAGTAGTGTTTAGAAAAAAAACAGCCATCTTCTACAGCCATCTTCTTAAAAAAAGAACACTTCTGTTTTTGTGTATTAAAAAATTAACTTTTCTTTCATAACATGCAGAACAATTTTAACCTCTAATTTGAACTAAAAGTAGTAAGGCTGGAGCTTCGGCAGGGTACCGAAACTAAAATACTCCCCGCGGCCATATTGAAGTATGTTCAAAGTCTTTAGCCACGACATACACCATGACATTCAGTTTTATATATTAACGAAAGTTTTCCTATCTGGATTGACGTCACTTTGCATGGCAGGTATGCGTGGTTTTGATCGGCTTTTGCCAAATATCATAGAGATGGTTCATATTATACAGGGTGTCCCGCAATTACAACAAAAACAACAAAAATAACTGCACTAAAAAAATTATACTTATTAGAAAACAACGATATTTTCTACTGCATAAGTAATTAAAATGTCATCATTAGAGCCCTGCATGAATATATTTATCAAGTGAATATACCCTGATTCTTTGCTGTAGCAGTCTCTGCAAGCAAAGTTGCAAGCGAATAAATGTAAACAACAGATCGTGTAGCAACAGGTCGTGTCTCTGTTCTCTTTTCATACACTTTTGCACTGAGGTGAGCTTGCGATCTACGCGTTGCTACAGTTATTTCTCTGAGTACTTAATGAACTATATGAATACTCAGGAATCTGCTGCAGTGACCTGAATAAGAATTAGGTATGTTGGTTTTTCCCCGCAATAAGCTTTATGTTATTCTTAATGCATATTTGTGTTATTTTTGTTGCTTTATTAGCTACCTTCGATAAAACAACACTCAAACTGTCGAAAATAATTTATATCGGCCGTAGCTGGACTCCTAGAGGAGACAAATATATGAGTTGGTCCTACTATTTTTTGCTCCTCAATATTTCTCCCGGACACACCTACCCCCTATCAACCACCCTTCTTTGGGTTCCAATACAGAAAACATTCTTTTCGTTCTACGAACGAACGAATAAAAAAATATTCGCTAAATATTCAGGGTATGAACACTGATATTTTTGTTATTTTGTATTGCTTTATTTGCTGTCTGCTGTTGTTAGTAAAGCATCGTGCTCTTATTCTCTTCGTCTCTTCTATCTGAATAAAACAAAGAGAGTGTAAGATCAGGTATGAGCAAAGCAGAAAAGGGATAGAGGAAATTTTTTATTCTATAGCTAGAGAATATATTCAGGGAGGCGAAAAAGCATACCTTAGTCATTATTTACCATTATTTTCTAATAGGTATAATTTTTTTAGTACAGCCAACTTTTTTATTTTTTAAGATAAATTTATGTTTTTGGTGTCATTAAAAAGAAAATTAAATAAATTACAAAACTGATTATAAAAAAGATTCCATTTATTACGCGAAATTCTGAGAAACTCGCATTTAAAGTTGAAAGTTGGTAGTTTCAATCGATTGATTTCATCTTTGAATGAGCACAGCTTGGTAACGCTTATGTCGGTGCTGTTTTTGATATACCGTTGAAAATGTGATTTTATTGCCTTTGCAATGAGCTATCAAAAAAAGTTTTTCGTAACTTGGTTTTTGTGCTAGAAACAATAACGTGAATAAAAGTCGTGAAATATTAATTAACCCTGTAGCTCCTAAGAGAGAGATGTGAAAATAGACCCCCCATCCCATACGATTTTTTGCTGAGCTTGACACCCTGTATATCAAAGCTAATGTGCAAAATTTCAAGACGTTTCTTTAATTTTCGTGGATTTTTAAGAGATTTTACCTTGAAAATGAAGGCACTTTGTATGGGAAGTGGGCGTGGTTTTCATCTGATTTTGCCATATATCATAGAGATGGTTTATTTTAAATGTCAAAGCATATGTGCAAATTTTTTAGACATTTCTTTAATATTTGCAGATTTTTAAGAGATTTTACGGATAATACAAAGCCAATTTGTATGGGAGGTAGGCGTGGTTTTCATCCGATTTTGCCAAATATTATAGTAATGGTCTGTATTAAATATCAAAGCCTACGTGCGAAATTTCAAGACATTTCTTTAATTTGATCAAATTTTTAAGACATTTTATAGTTTATATAAAGTCATTTTGCTTGGGAGGTAGGAGTGGTTTTCATCCGATTTTGCCCATTTTTAATTTCATCGCGATAGCTTTAAAATTACGGCTGTAATCGTGTCGACAGACAGACAGTCCGACAGACGGACAAACAGGCGGACACACGGAAATTGACTCAGGAGGTGATGCTGATCAAAAATATAAAAATTTTTTTTATACCTGCCACACATCCTTGGCGATACAAACGGAATGACAAAGTTAACATACCCCTTACGCAGTACCCGTTGGGGTATAAAAATAAAATGAAAAAAACTCGAAAAAACCATCAACTTTCACCAGCTCTACAAAGCGAACCATTTCTCCCAATAAGTTAAAATTTTACATACGCGAATTTAGAGGAAAATTGATTTTCGCAACCACTTTTTAGAAATGTCGCCACTGTGCGCCGTTGTTGAAATTTGTATGATATATTGTGTATCTATTGAATTCTTATGGCCATGGCCGAACGGTTAAGTGCGCGGACCTTATACCAAAGAACAGCGGTATAACTCGAGAAAATAATATTTCTGATCAATCGTCACCTCTTTGCAGGCATTGGCAATCCTCTGAGAGTAAAAACTGCCATGTAAAGCTTTTTGAGAACATGAATCGTACGCAGTTGGCATAAAACTTCTGCCAAACAGAACAAAAAAAGAAAAATATTATGTTTTACTAATAGTAAAATACTTACTTTGTTTCTCCAGTGCAAAATGAAAATGAAAATCCAGTGAAAAATGCCTTGCTTCGTTGTCACTTCGATCACTCGTCCTCAATAAAGCTTATCAGTAGCTTATGTTTATTTACAACTGAGTTATACGAATACGCACAGTTGCAAAGTCAATAAATTCAGTGTCATCATAGTTGCGCCGATGGCGTATTTTATGCCAACTTTGGTGCTTGCTTTTATTTTTTATTATATGAGTATTACGGGTAAAGAGGTATGAAATCTTTCGTAAGCAGCAAGTAGTTAAATTTTATGAGTTTCAGAGTTATAGGCAATTGACAATCGTGGCACTCATTTAAACATGTTTTAATGCCTGAAAATGTCTTTAATCCGCGTTTTATTTCCTCTCAGATTATATGAAGTAGCAGCATTTGTATGATTTAATAATTGAAATTTTATGAACTTTATGAAATTTATGTACTCTATGAAATTTATGAAAGAGAAAAAAAAAATTAGATATGATATGAAAAATACATACCAATCGATCCATATTAAACGCATCAAAAAATCTAACGCCTGACCACCTCTGATTTGACGTAAGCTTTAAAAATTCTTTCAAAAAAAATGTTCTTACAAAAAAAAACTTGTTTTATTAAAAAAATTTTGCGAATTTTAACAAACCTATAAAATTTGTGCCAAAATTTAGGAAAATAGAAAATGTTCTTAATTCTAGAAAAATCATAGATTCATAAAGATTAGCTCGATACCTCAAGTTTGAGGTATCTTTAGAACGATAATAAAGAGTGCTTAAAAAAAAAAAAAAAAAATTTTAGTATATTCAGTTTTGTTGCGTAGGTCAAGCTTTGGAAGTCTTTTAAATAGGGTTTCTTTCTAATTAATAAAAATCCTTAAAAATATATACGCTCTCTAGAGAGGTTTAACCCTTTCAATCACAGAAGTCACTTAGCGGTACACACTTTTCTACACCTACCACACCTCCTTGTGGGCGTTACAAACGTTGTGCAAAACAATATATATATCTCTAACCATGGGCGTAGCCAGAATTTTGTTAAGGGGGGAATTTTTTTTTCATGTGACTGATAAATAAATAAAAAATGTCAGCCGTAAGTTTGTAATAAAAAACACAGGTGCGTCGTTGGACACACGAGAGAAGCGAAGCTTTTTCGCAGTTACATAGATTTGATAGCTTAATAATTTTTTCTTTTTAACCCAGATATGCCTAATGACCTACATATAGGACCAAGTTCATGTCGAATCATGCACAAATGAAAATGTTCACAAAAGCATAACATGCAGTTATCTGCTCAGTTTGCTTACGACAGTCAAGCAAAGAACGTGTTTTGCAAAAAATTCAGTTAGTGGTTTGTAAATTATTTGTTTTTTAATTGGAATTTTAAGAAATGCAGAATAACGACGTGCGTTTCGCAAGGTGAGCTAAATTCAAATATTTATATCATGAACAAAAATATAATTTTGCTGTTAAAAAAGAGATAAAAACATGTATATTCAGTTAATTATAGCTATAATAAATATTGTTAGGAATTTAATATAATTTTGAAGGGTAAAATATGGGAGTCCTACACATAGGACATTTGGCAAATCTATATCTTTTGATGTCGTTGTATTTCAGAGGCCTTTCACTCCATGAAGCACTTAGTTTATTGGAGGATGATGATGATCTGGTTGCTAGAGCAGAGGAGTAACAATTTTTCCACCAGATAACGCTGATTTGACGGATGAAGATTCTGGGGCCGAAGACGAGGTATTGATGGACAACTTACCCAGTGCTCAATTGCAGGCTTCAGCAGAAATAACATTCAGAGATTATGGTAACAACGGATATATTTCGTCCGATGATTCATATGACAACGTTCCCCTGAGCTTATAACAAAAAAATTTGTCATCACGCAAAAAGAAAGATAAATCATGCGTGAAAAGGCCAAAACAACACAATTGGCTCAAGGAGGATTTGACTCCTGCAGTAACGGATTTTTCTGAAATTGATGAAAATTTTCTATCTTCTGAAAGTCCATTTCAGCTTTTCTCGAGGTTTTTAGATGAAGAAGTAATAGAACTCATTTTGAATAAAAGCAATACATATGCACAAAAACATAACCGAATTGGAAACATTGAAAAACAAGAGGATATGGTATTTATTGGTGTTTTGATCTTTAGCGGATATATCAATGTACCAAGATGACGGATGTTCTGGAAGCGCGACAGTGATAGTCACAATGCCTTAGTGTCAAAAGCAATAGCCAGAGATAAGTTTGAATTTATTTTTTCTAATTTACACGTATGCCACAATGATGACTTGGACAGCGCTGACAAATTTGCAAAAGTAAGGCCTTTGTTTCGAATTCTAAATAAAAAATTCATGGAGAACTCTCCGGTCGAAGAAATGCATTCAGTTGACGAGGCCATGGTACCTTATTATGTACGGCATGGCTGTAAACAATATATCCATGGAAATCCAATTCGATACGGATATAAGTTATGGGTTGGTACCACCCGATTGGGCTATATTTACTGGTTTGAACCGTACCAAGGAGCGTCAACGAATATATGTGAAGCCCATGCAGAGTTTGGAGTTGGCGCCGGAGTGGTCTTAGAATATGCTCAATCATTGTGTACAAAATTCCCAAACCGCAGATTTCATCTCTTTTTTGATAATTTTTTTACATCAATCCCTTTGATTGAAAAGGTAACAGATTGGAATTTGTATGCAACTGGTACAGTAAAGGAAAATCGATTGAAAGGAATTTCTTGGATAAATTCAAAGGATTTAAAAAAAGGCAAGCGAGGAAGTTATGATTATGCTAAAATCGCTGATCAGAATATAATCGCTGATAAGTGGCACGATAACAATATTGTTTGCCTTTTCTCGAATTATGCGGGGAACCTATTCATATGGTTAAGCGCTATTCGCAAAAAGAAAAAAAGAACATTCAATTAGAGCAACCGCATCTTATAAGTACGTACAACGCCAACATGGGAGAAGTCGATCGGTCGGATCAAAACTTAAGTTTGTATAGAATTTCCAGCAGAGGAAAAAAATTGTACATTCCCTTGCTTACTCACTGCATTGATATGGCGGTCCAGAATGCTTGGCATTTACATCGAAAACTAGGAGGAAGCTTAGATCAGTTGAAATTTAAACGAGTTATAGCCTCATCATTGCTGAACAATAATAACTCCGCCAGGTCTAGCTTGCGCCTGCCTGTCCCAAGCCAGGATATAGGAGGAGGGTTGTTTGTAGGATACGTCCTGCAAACGGAAAAACTGATAGGGCCAACCAAGAGCTCGGGGTGGCGCCCATCTTGGTAGCAGGTCATATTCGGTATATCGATGTGAAACAAGCCAGCGAAGGTGTAGCAATTGACCTTAAAACTTGTTAGTACGGGGACAGTCTTTACCCGTCAGATGTGGTAGACCCTATCTATCCACCGCATGGAGACCTTAATTCGGCTGGAATAACTGGTTGTGAAGTGTTGGCATGCGTGCGTAAAAGTGTCAACTCTTCGGCTTTCCGAAGTGTTGCTTATCAAGAGTTTGACTCGCACCCTCAAACTGGCACGGCAGTCACTGAGGGAAGTGTCGACATTGGTTGTTTAACTAAGGGTTCTCATACTGAGCACGGCAGTCCCTGAGAACAATGGCCAATACTCTATGTCTGGATGTTGAAATCCGAACGGCCAGAGTAAGAGTGGCAATTGCAAAGGTCCTCCAAAGTAGGTACCGGTCATGCGCAATAATCTTCCAGTTGAGTCGGCAACTGCAAATTGTTAGATTAGCCTTTAAGTGCTCATTGAGCACAGTCATGTATAAGAATGCACTTTTTCATAATTGCATTTGTGTATTCTTGGTCTTTTTGCGGGGATGTTGTGGATCCTCATCTGACGGGATCGAGTTGCCCAGATGACTGTCGTGGGCTGGCCCTTCGGGGAGTCTCGTACTAATTGTGGTTGTGTGAATGCTACACAGGTCTAGATTGACCGGCGGGGTCGCGCAATGGTACGACCGGGCTGGCATATCCGTCTTAATATGCAAGAGATTGGGTAGGTCTCGTCTCCACCAGTAGATGGATGGAAGTACGTCGCTACGGAAGTCTAAACTGGTACTGCTATTACGGGCAGTATGTAATTTATTACATAATGCTCCTAATCAGCAGGGCACTGGGTGATGCTTTGTGTTTGTGAAGCAGCTTCCATGTTCGTGTTGCCACACCGGATGCCCCGTATGTTTTACTTGTTTAAAACATAAACGGGTCCGTGTTGTGGTACAACACAAAGTTCATGGTTGTCTGTTTCATGAACTATTACCCTAGGTTTTGGATAACCCAAGTTGCTTAAGCCTTACGGCAGGTGCACTTGCTAATTTCAAAACCGTCTGAACAATAATCAAAAAAAGCCAACGTACCAAAAAGGACGCCCCAGCAGCTCGGAAGGGGAAGTTATACGATATGACCAACTGGACCATTTCGTTGCTCCACAGGAGAAGCAAACTCGATGCGGTTTTTGTCACCAAAAAACCATTACCAGATGCTCAAAATGCGACATCGGAGTGCATGTCAAGTGCTTTATTCAATATCACACACAAAAATTATATTTGTTTGATACATTGTGCTTTTGCCTGATGTCCTATATATAGGACGGCCTAAAACAAACCTTTTATAAACAAAATAATCTTATCTTAGTTTCAAAATGGTTTTTTAATCATATTTAAATTACAATTGCAGTGAGATAAATTATTTTTGGTTTTTGATAAACTTTTAGGCATAGCTGGGTTAATAAATTAACTTTTAAACACAAAAATTTAAAATAACATAAAATAAATTACATATATACAGAAAACATATTTACTGATTATTTTTTTATTGTTGAATGTCAAATTTCCACACCAATTACATACGGGCATATAATTCCAGCGACCCTCCATTTTAACTCTCCACACATGGTTGAGAACTTGGCTGCACTGAACAAATTTTTTTCCGTCAATAGCGTACTACCAGCGAAAAAATCTGTCGAAAATTTTTCAGATTTCACTCCAAGCAAATGACAGAACGAGGATAAAAATATGTATTAAATATATATTAATATATATTAAAGAACGCACACGAAACAAAATTTAAAAAACATTTTAGATACCTTGCCAATGTCATGCATGCGTTTGTTAATTCCGTATTTATTGATATCATCTATTTTTTTGACACTTAAAAACGCACTTGTCAACGCACTTGTGGGGATTGCTAATTTTCTTCGTGCCAACAACACCACAAACGCATTCACAATACAAGCACACCGATGCTGGAGACACCTTGTGGCAAATAAAAGCAAATTTTTGTGAGTTGTAGCATAGCAAATACACAATCCTCTATCTATTGATAGATGGTGAGGATATACTGCAGCATACCTTCTGTTATAACTAACATTGAATTAACAATTGTTTTTTACAAGTCTATGTGGCCTGGTGAATAGTGTGTTGGACTATCATTTATAAGGACACGGGTTTCGATACCCACGGGAACCGAAACATATTTTTAGTATTTAATATTAAAGTATTAAATTTTCTTGTTGTAATTAGCGCTAGCAACAAAGAAACCATCAAATTTCCAAGAAAAAATCTGTCGAAAATTTTTAAGATTTCACTCTAAGCAAATCACAGAACGAGGAGCAAAAAGCTTCGCTTCAAAAAATAAATTAAGCTTTCATAAATATTAATAAATTCAATGCATTTTAATTTTAATAAGAAATTTTTTAAATTCCTTTACTTAATATTAACATTTTTGTTTTTCTAATGTTCAGGGGGTAACTGCCCTTTGCCCCTGTGTGTCCTTACCAGTGATTCTAAAGCGCTCATCAAATTTGCATGGATATTTGTATGCAGAGGTATACGGATGCAGCGATTGTGACCTCTAGAGGGCGCTGTAATCCAAATTATATACTAATATGCTTAAAACTTCTTAACTGCAAGCTATGAAATTTATATTTATTGGTATTTCCCGCTTTTTTAATTGTATTAATACACAGTTTGATGTTGCTGTCACTGCTTCATGTCACACCTGCTGACAGACCTGTACATCTATACGAGTACAGTTCAATAAGTAGTGGGCCTACACCGAGAAAAAAGAATCAATAGGTAAATCACCTAAGTCGGCTTGGGTAAAGAGAATTGTATGGAAATTATAAACTTATGCTTATTCACCTAAGCAATTTATTGTTTAATACATTGCTTTGAAAGCACATACTTCGATACCTTGCAAAAAAAAAAAATATTTGATTCACCTAAGCCCAAAATCCAATAATACAAAATTAAAAACAACTAGCATGGATGGGTTAAGCATAGCTTTGAGCTATTTTCTGCAAAAAAAAAAACACAGCTGCGTTATTAGACACACGAGAGAAGGATAGATTTGATAATTTAATGTTTTTTTTTTAATAAAACCACATTTAAATTCAAAAATAACATAAAGTAAATTAAAAAACACAAGTTAATATTCACACCAGTTAATTTTATTACATTTCATTAACAAAAAAAAAAGAAAAAAAAGAACACAAAAATTTCCTTGCCCGCCGTGCGGAATCGAACCCTGGAACTTTTGGTGCCAGTCTATCGCTCTACCAACTGACCTAAGCAGCCTTGCTATTGTTTGCTGACATAACTGCACCTCAGTGATGCCACTAAATTTTTGAAAAAATCCCTACCGCATTTCATGAAAATCCCTACTTTTCCCTATGCAAACATAATTTTTCCCTACAAGTTTCCCTACATATTTATTTCATACATCTAAATGAAACACAAAAAGTTTGTTGCAAACAAAAAAATAGCATGTACGTATGCCTTAAAATGTTTATTTAATATTATATTTCACATCGATTAATCCATAAAATTGTATTGTACGTACTCAAAAAAACAATAAAAAATTAACATAAGTATATGTAGACTAGTTAACATCGATAAATCCATATAATTGAATTGTACACAAAAAACAATAAAAAATAACATAAATATATGTTGACTAGTTAACATTGATAAATCCATATCATGGTATTAAACATAAATAAAAAAAATACCAAAACATAATATATAAGCATATGTTATACGCATATAAATTAGTTTAGATTAAAGCTGATTCAACAGAATTATTCAAAGGTAAAAGTCATTTTTTTTTAATGATGATCATAAAGATCTTTATAATTCATTTGTCTGAAATGGCTTTCGTTACATTTAAAAGAAGTGCAATCTTGTTTTTCATCTTGTAAAAAAGACCGAATTATGCAAATTGAAGTGAGGTTATCGTGACTGATTTTATTCCTTTTTTTTGTACGAACATCGGTTACAATAGAAAATATACGTTCAGCATCTGCATTAGCATAAGGCAATATCAAACAATGCTTGGCTAATTTGGATAAATTGGTAAATATTGCTTCATTATTAAAATTCCTTAAATTCTCAATTTTTATCCAAAATTCTTCGATACCCATGTTCTTAAGAACTTTCTTTTCAGGTTCAAGAAATTGAAATTCAATAGACCTCCACTCAACCAGCACGTCATTTATATTACATTTAAATTTCTCACAAATATTTTTAAAATCAATCTCACGCCTGCTGAATTCAGTATGGACCCCCAGTACAATTTTGGGATCAAGAAAGCACATATCTTTGAAAAAGGTCTTGTTTTGTATCGGCAATCTTTGCTGAATTTCTTCCAGAGCAGTGATATAAAAAGATAGGCAATCTAATCTGATTCGTTCGGCAGCTATTTTTGGAAGCGTATTCAGTAGCTCGAGACATTCAGGGCCGAGATATATCTCATTGAATGATTATGTCAGTGGGTATGTTTAAGCATATATGAAGACTTAACTTGCTCAGGTTTTTCACACTGAAAGAATTTCAACTCAATTAAAGAAATTATATGCGAATATAAATACACATTTTTTGAGAAATATAGAGAGAAATTTAAAATTTTAAAAATTCCCTACATATGAGCATATATTGGAAATCTGTCCTTTTTCCCCTACATCTCAAAACTAAGGATGAATTTCTCTACATGTAGCCTCTTTTCCCTACTAGTGGCATCACTGCTGCACCTACGTTAATTTACCTTAGCAATTTATTGTTAAATACATTGCTTTGAAGGCACATACTTCGATACCCTGCCAAAAAAAAATATTTGATTCACAGATGTTAACAGATGTAGTATGTCGCAGTATTCTGTTGATAGCTGCAGCATAGCTTCAGTTGTAATTAATATTGAATAAATCACTCAGCGCAACGAAGGAGTTTGGCTCGAAGCTAGTGTAGTGACTTCATACACAGTGGTATCGGTGGGTGTGGGTTCGAATCTCAATGGCATGCGAAGATAAAATTTCTGTATTTGATATTTAATTTAATTTAATGTTCTTCTTATAATATAAGTCAAGCAGCAAGAAAAGCCGAGAAATCATTAATTTTTAAGAAAAAATGGTGTTGATCAAAGAAAACTTAGTGTTGCTGCCGATTTCAGTCAAGCAAATCACAGAAGGCAGCTTCAAAAAAAAGGAAAAGAAAAAACAAAAACCCGTAAAAAGTTATATTTTTGAAATTCGATTTTTTTTTATAGTGTATAAAAAGTTACCAAATACTTGGTTAATTTATCACCCAAATAAAAATTGGCAAGTCAACATGACAAACTTAGGCGTTTTGATAAAGTACTTGGATGGCTGAAAACTGCCAAATCCATCATATAAATTATGCTGGTTTTTGTTTTCAATTTAACATTTAACTTTTTTCTCGGTGTAGATAAGAAAACACATTTTTTTTTTTTTTTAGCTTGACACACTTAGTTCAACGTTTCCTTCTGTGCTTATACGATTATTGTAACTCTTCAAAATACGCATTAGTTTCCCATTTGACTTCCTCATTCGACACAAATTTCTTTCCTCCGTGTCAGTTTTTAAGTTTGGGAGCAAAAAGAAGACAGAAGTTGTTATATCTGGAAAATATGGTAGATGTGGAAGCAATTCATAGTATATCTTATTAAAGTTTTAACCAGTTTTAAGTGATGAATAAGCTGATGCATTATCGTGATGAAAAGGTCCCTTTTTTTGAAAGTGAGGACGTTTTTTTACTTGAGTACGCCAGCGGTCCAAATTAAAAATGTTCGCCATACCATCTCCAAGCGACGCAGAGTATTCCAGCGAGCATTTTTCTTTAGAACTATTCGGTGCACTCCTCCCTACTCTGATTCATTTAAAAAAACAATCATCAAAATCGGTTGAAAAATACAGGAGAAAATGGAACTAAACTGTTTTGCCTTCGCCTGCATTTGACTGCAAAGTTCGAAGGTCGATTAAAAAAAAAATTCGAACTAACATAAACAAACGCCGCGATACGGGTCATCTAATTTAGCCTCTATTTTCACGCCCCACTCTCAGAATCGACCTAACTTTTGCTAACCTGCTTTGTTCCACAGTGTAATCTTACATAATAGTCTGCTGTGCTTGTTTTTTGAGTCACAAGATTGCCAATCAAGCTTACACCTTGTGCATACCAAAGCATTTGCCATAACCTTTCCAGCTGATGCAGTCACTTTTGCCTTCTTTGATGCGCTTGAATCAGCTTCAACCCATTGGTTCGATTGTTGCTTCGTTTCAGGTGTATATTGATAAGTCCAGGTTTCAGTAACTGTTATGAATCAATTTTTGTTTTTTTTTATCTATAAATTTATTCCTGTCAAGGTCTCCTTATTTCAGCATACCTACGAATGCTACAGCAACACTTAAAATATTTACCATAAGGAATACCTTGGGCGGTAGGTAAGCCAAAATTTATTTGATTTTTCATTAGTGGTGCCGTTTAACAGATATGAGCCCTTAAAGCTGCAAAATTACAAAAAGACTTAAGACAAGAACTTGCTCTGAAAGTGATTTCCTAAGCAAAGTAGGTAAGTTTACCCGATTTTCGGGGGAATATACTACTTTTTTATTCTACTTATTTTTAATCTTATGTTACTTCTTTAGTTAATATAATTTTTATAAGCTAAATTAAAATGAAAAGCTTTATTCATGTAATATTATTTATTTTTAAATGTTCTAAAATTATTCGCTTTAAGTTTTTTAATGTTCATTGTTGACGATTCTTTTGTAACTATTGTACGCTAAAATATTATTAGGTATCACCTGTACTAGTTTTTGAATTAAATAAATACAAACAAAAAAGTACAAAAATTTAACCAATGAATATGCCTGCCAATGAATAAAGTCTTTTTTTTGTTGTGAATTAATAAATAAAAATTGAATATCTTATATAATGCAAGTGGATATACAATATTTTTTCCCCATTTTTTCCATTTTCCATTTGATGCAAAAATAAACAGTTTCAATTCAATTAATTATGTAACACGCAAAGATTGTCTGTAGTCACTTGAAGTTGAAGGGCAAACTGGGGGGCACAATTGCATTGCACGGAGTCAGCACATCTTCTCATTTATTTTTACCGCTTATGATCACATTCGACTTTAGATTTTGACGGCAAGTCTAACTCCGTTGCATAACTCCTCGGCGGATCTAAATTCCGAAGAAGTATTATCGGTGAATTAACTTTCAGAGTTAATACGTGAAATGGCATTCCAGATGATTCCAATGATTTCATAACTCAATCGGATAATTTACGGATTGGTCTTCATCTGTGACTACATTGATGTTCATCAGGAAGTTTTATCTGAATCCAATCATTGGTTCCGTTGACGTAATCATTGATTTTTGATATCTGATCAATGTGCATTTTGAGAATAGTATTTTTTTTCGCAAAAGAACAAAAAAAAGTGCCACTTGAAAATGGAAAGCGTCCTCTGGTGTTCAAGATATGGCAAAATAGATAGCCAAAATACTCTCACTATTCGAAAACTACATATAAGATAAAAATTTGCATGCTTATCGGATTAGCGATTTAGAAGATTTCCGCTGTTTTTTAAGAAATTTGTACTACTTCTGGTGTTCAAGATAGAGCAAAGTAAACATCTATATCAACCCCTTTGCGCGAAATTATCGTATGTGCCATATAAAAATATTTTGTACATAGTAGGTGTTATACCATATTTACTATTTTATTTTTCTAAAATTTAAAGTGAAGAATGTGAAGCGAATTGCTCACTTTATATAGCCCTTTCGTACCATGCCACTAATCGCTTAACCGTTACTTACCGATAAAACAATATTAAAGTGTATAAAAAGTAGAAATAACGCTCTTCTGTAAGATTTGATTTTTGACACATATGATAATTTCGTCCAAAGGGGTGGATATAGTGATTTGCATGCTTATCGAAAGAGCGGTTTAGGAGTCTATAGTGCACGCAGAGAAAAAATATGTTTACATATGTTTGGTTTCGAAAACAAAATATTCAGAGGGAACCACCTAATGATTAAGAACTTTCCTTCAATAGCATTATTATTCGATATAAGAAGATATTAGTTGAATTATCATTAGTTGTATTAATTGTTGTATTTCATTAGTATTAGTTGAAAATATCATAAAATAAAATTTTGTGTTTCTACCCAATAAAAATATATTTGCATCACTGTTAAACTCAAAAAGAACAGAACTCTGCAAATTTAAAAAAAAAACAGAACTCGTTTCTTTTATGTGTTTCGCCTAGACATACATATATCTGTTTCTTTTGCACCTTTGCTGCTTTATACGCTTGCTTTGAACAGGTGCCAAGTCTTGGCGTTATTTCAAGTTTCAAGCAGCCGCGCCAAACGTGTTGAAAAGTTTAGCTCTTGTGAAAAGTGTTTCTGAAAATGTTTGTTTAAATTAAAAGTATTTGTATTTTCAAATTAATAAAATAACAAACAAAATAAAAGAAAAATATGACGGTTCAGCAGTAAAAATAGGTGAGTTTTGAAGCAACTTATGTGTGCTTATAAAAATTATAGTAGTGTCGGATAAACATAATATGGTTACTTCTCAACATAATTAAATCCGAGAAAAACTTATTTACTGTTTTCTAAACATATTTTGTTCGCTACAAACCAACAATTACTTCTAAGCAAATATTTTGTAATCAAAGTGAAAAACTTTTAGCATATCTTTTGCTAAAATATGTTTCCAGGTGAAGATAGTGTATTCATCGGTAAATATATTATGTTGTTCTTAATTATCGTTTTGAAAATATTTGATTGACTGCAATTATATTATGTATTCTCCAATTAATATATATTTTTCCGTGAATATTTAATGTTATTCTTGACTAAATTATATTTCCAAACAAACAAATAGTAATAGACTAAAAGTGGTCTCAGTTCATTACAATATATTTATATGAAAACATATTTTCCAACATATTTTCGGACGTACCATTACGCAACCCCGCCGGTCAATCTAGACCTGTGTAGCATTCACACAACCACAACCAGTACGAGACTCCCCGAAGGGCCAGCCCACGACAGTCATCTGGGCAACTCCATCCCGTCAAATGAGGATTCACAACATCCCCGCAAAAAGACCAAGAATACACAAATGCAATTACGAAAAAGTGCATTCTAATACATGACTGTGCTCAATGAGCACTTAAAGGCTAGTCTAACAATTTGCAGTTGCCGACTCAACTGGAAGATTATTGCGCATGACCGGTACCTACTCTGAAAGACCTTTGCAATTGCCTCTCTTACTCTGGCCGTTCGGATTTCAACATCCAGACATAGAGTATTGGCCATTGTTCTCAGGGACTGCCGTGCTCAGTATGAGAACCCTTAGTTATAACAACCATGTCAACACTTCTCTCAGTGACTGCCGTGCCAGTTTGAGGGTGCGAGTCAAACTCTTGACAAGCAACACTTCGGAAAGCCGAAGAGTTGACACTTTTATGCACGTATGCCAACACTTCCCAACCAATTGTTCCAGCCGAATTAAGGTCTCCATGCGGTGGATAGATAGGGTCTACCCCATCTGACGGGCATAGACTGTCCCCGTACTAACAAGTTTTAAGGTCAATTGCTATACCTTCGCTGGCTTGTTTCACATCGATATACCGAATATGACCTGCTACCAAGATGGGCGCCACCCCGAGCTCTTGGTTGGCCCTGTCAGTTTTTACGTTTGTAGGACATATCGTACAAACAACCCTCCTCCTTTATCCTGGCTTGGGACAGGCAGGCGCAAGCTAGACCTGGCGGAGTTCCTCGCTCTGGTCAGCCATCAACGTCTTCAACTGAAGTAAACATCAATAAAGTGAAAGATATGCTGACGGAAATTCGTCATTTAATTTTGAGAGAGATAGCCGCTGAACTTTCTGTGTCTCAAGAATCAATTCGAATTGCTGTTCATGATAGTTTGGCCATGACCTGAGTTTTCTTCCAAAACTTAATCGCGAATAGAACTAAAGTCGTTTCTGAAATGCGTTTGAAAATGTTTTGATGATTGCGATACAATAAATTTGAAAGCATGATAAATATTTTGTGTGTTATTGTTCAATTTCATTTTTCAGACAGATGACAAAGTGCCTCAACGAACCTCTAACGCGACCATTGAATGTAGAACTATTTTCAATCGCAATCAAAATTCGTGCATAGAGTCTAAAAAGATTGAGATTGAGGTTTTGAACAGAATCTTCCAAGTAATAATAAAAAGTTTGCTCTGTGAAATCAATTTTTAACTTGGGTTATCATCTATTATAAAAAACACAACCTTTTTCCCTGCCATAACTCATCTTTAATGGGACTAAATCTATTTGTTCTAAATAACTTAGGTGTGTTTTAAGAGAGAACTAAGGAATAACGGTTAAAGACATTTAAAAATTTTTGTATGTTTTTAAAGAAGAATGTTTTTAAAAAAACTATTTAATTTTGTTTGTGACGTCATTTTATCGTAGTAATAAAATCTTAGAGAAACCATGAAAAAAATCGGCATTCAAGATTACTCAAAAACTATTCTGCCAATTGACTTGAAATTTGTTTGTGGACTTTAAGCAACTTATTTTTCAAGGACTGACATCAAGTTTTTTATTTTTTAAGGTCTATAAAATCGTTGACTCTTAGGTTTACCATTAAAGTGCAAACATTTTTAAATTTTGACTTCCTCGAGCCACCATTTTTGTATAAATCGCAAACTTTGCAAGCAAATTCGACATTAATCCCTAGTCTTAAGTGTGTACTTTAATAGGATTGTTTTATTGTTGTTTTAAATTTTCCAAATCCTAAATATCCTGCCCGCCAATGGAAACCTTTTTCGTGGTTTCTCAGAGAATTTATTATAACGAAGGAATGACGTCACAAAAACAAAACCAAATGTATTTTTTAAAACTAAATATTTCTTTAAAAATATTCAAAAATTTTTGTCAATACTTTAAACCGTTATTTTGTTAACCTCTCTGAAAACGTACCTAAAGTTTTCACAAAAATGGATATAAGTTTCCTTAAATAGAAAAATCCATATACATGTAAGAATAACTACTCAGAAATCTATACAAAAATTGGCTCTTAGTTGAATTTGCATATTCAAAAGTACCTAAATTTTGTTGCAATTATCTTTATTTGAATAACATTTTTGCCATATCTTTGGATTTAATTTGAGTATTTTTTTCTCTTCCCTGCTTGTCCGAAAAAAAAAATATCAAACAGCAGTTTGCCGCATTGGTCACGTTAGTACAACTTCAAAACACCGTTGCTTCACCTGTTCCGCGACGAATTTCGCTGAAAAGGTGTGGATGGCACTCATTACGATTTTTTTTTCTGTTTAATATATTTTTATCATTTGGTGCCTAGAAGCCATAATAAAATTGTTTTTATCTATTCCACACATTTCCATTACAATTTGACTTGTATGTGAATAATAATGATCAACGCAACGTGGTGCAATGAAGTTGGCTGTCGTTTGATCTCTCGTTTGTAAAGCATCGTTGCTAACGATTTTAATGCTTTAATTCATATTTATTCATTTATCAAAGTGCGACAAGCTGCACAACAAAAAAAAAAAAAAAATAAAAAAAAAAAAAATACATAAAAAATAAAAGTGAAAAAACGAACAAGTTTGCTGCATCTGAAATGATTTGGAATTTGAGTTGAGTGTGTATTGGTTAGGTAGAAAATATTGCATTTTAATATTAATGACTTTGATGGCGTGGCGAATTTAATTGCCAATTGTAGACATTCAAAAAAGTAAAAACTTACGGCTGAAGGCATTAGTTTTTTATTTTTCTCTGTTTTATGGTACATCTTGTAATGAGCTCATAAGTTGAGTGTCAAAATATGCATCAGTGTCAAAACACTTTAATTTAACCGAAAAAAATGCGGCACTTCATGCTCCAAATAATGCTTTAATGTTTGATCAGCCCAATTCTTGTCATTGAAGAACCGGTCAGTCTCATTCTTCGCGGCGCAGTAGGCCAGTCAGTCAGCCAGTCTGCCTAACATATACTCACTCATCAATCTTATGCTGCTGCCGTGCCATTCATTCAGTTTTGCTGTGAACTGAAGTGAATTCTTGACATAAATGCGTTTTTAAATGCCGCTCTTTGCCTGTGGGCAACCCTGTTTTAGAATGTTGGAAGCGCAAAAATACGCTTGATTAATGCTGCATTCAAACGCAACTCTTCCAAGTGTCTTGCGACCCTGTACGTGCGAAACTATGACAAGGTCTTGACTTTGCCAAAAAAAGTCATATTAAAGAACTGAGGTGGAAAGTTTAATATAGCAAAAATTTAAAGAAATTTTTTCAAATACATTAAACTTAAGTAATTAAGAAAAATTCTCAAGCTGATACATAACAGGAAACATAACTGAACATAGATAAAATAAGCCAGGTTTTTTTAATAGAGTACATATTTTTTTTTTTTTTTAAGGACACAATTCTGCTTAACTCTGGATAAGTAAAGGGTCCTCCATCTAACGTTTTTTTTTTTTTCAACTAGTGCTTATTTCGTGAATGGTAACACTTAGCACATGCCTGATTTGACAGATAATTAGTTTTATCCTTCCGCAGAATGAATATGGTTGTGTATACGCTTGAACAACGCTGGGAAATATTGCGACATTACTTTGAAAATCATGGTAATGTTGCAGAATGTGTGCGAAAATTGCGTACGGATTTTGGAAGAACAGAAGCACCGTCAGCTCCGTATTTTCGTTATCTTGTGGAAAAAGTGAAAGAAACTGGCATCCTCATCGATAAGCCAAAGCGTGAAAAGCCAAAAACAGTGCGTACACCCGAGAATATTGCTGCTGTGGCAGAAAGTGTGCCTGAAACGGCATCAACATCAATTCACCGTCGTTCTCAACAATTGAACATTTCGGAGACATCATTGAGACGAATTTTGCATAAAGACCTTGGTATGACGCTATACAAAGTCCAATTGGTTGAGGAGTTGAAGTCAACTGACCATCCAATGCGTTTTCGCTTCGCTGAGTGGGCCTGCGATCGACTTACAGAAGATGCCGATTTTGCCAAAAAAATCATCTTTTCAGATGAAGCTCATTTTGATCTTGACGGGTATATAAACAAGCAAAATTGTCGCATTTGGGGCACAGAAAACCCGCACGCATACATTGAAAAGCCGATGCACCCAAAACGAGTCACTGTTTGGTGCGGATTTTGGTCCAGAGGCATAATTGGGCCATTTTTCTTCGAAAATGAGCAAGGAGTGGCCGTTACAGTCAATGGCCATCGTTATTGGGCCATGTTGAACGAATTTTTGTTCACAAAAATTGAAGAGGAGGATATTGGCAACATTTGGTTTCAACAGGACGGCGCTACGTGTCACACAGCCGAAGCTACACTCGATGTTTTGCGCCTTGTTTTTGAAGATCGCATTATCAGCCGCAGAGCTGATGTCGTTTGGCCACCTCGGAGCTGCGATTTGACACCGTTGAACTATTATTTGTGGGGTGCCCTCAAAGATAAGTGTTACGCCGACAAGCCAGAGACAATTGACGCTTTAAAGGACAATATTCGTGAAGCCATTGGTGAAATACAGCTGCACACAATCGATAATGTGCTTAAAAATTGGACCAATCGTGTAGGCTAATGCATGGCCAGCCGAGGCAGCCATTCGAATGAAATTATTTTCCATTATTAACCGAAAGGATTGTACATTCAAATAAAAAAAGAAATTTGAGAAAATATTCAGTTGTTTTTTTTTTGCATTTTCAAAAAAAAAAAAAGTTATTTGGCGGACCCTTTATAAACGTGGTTGAATTCTCATTTTGCCATTCCTAATTCATACTTTTAGCCTAATTACAGTCCTTATACTTCAAAAAAGGACAAAATTTTAAGTAAATATAATTATTGTAATCAAAATTTTAATAATTATTTCCCTTGTTTGCGCGCAACAGATAGGTTATAAATGCGTTAGTGCTGGCAAAAACGTGCAAATACCTTATAGATTCGTTAGTGATGTACAGTATTTCAAACATTTGAGAAAAACATTTATTCTCAAATCAACCTCAAATCGAACTCAAATGTTAATATCAAACATTAGTTCTCGATTTGAAAATGATTTCAAAATCACATTTTAAATCACATTTGAAAAAAAAATTCTCAATTTTTAGACTTATGTTTGCTGGGAATTAATACCCACAAAACTTTTTGATTTTCTTTTAAATATTTATAAATAAAAATATAAATAACAAAAAAATAAAACAGCACGGTCTGTCGTCTGTGCTATAAGGATCGAACCTGGGTACTACTCAAATCATGAATTGAAAATAATAATACCTCTCATAACCAACTGACTACGAAAGTAAGAAAATTTCGCTATCTAGTTCTATATGGTCACGTTAAAATCAACAGTTGGCTATACGAAAAAAGACAAATCTTAAAGTATCGCATATATTTTTTTAGAGACGAACGGAGAATGGTTCAAACCGTTGCACGTTTGGTTTGAATTTGGTTTGGCAACGAATGGTTGCACGTTTGTTATTTGAAGAACGACAAAACTATATCGAGCTTGAGTAATTGGAATGCTGAAAGATTGTTCAGAAGTAAGTGTATCTATGTGATAAAAAATGAGAAAATATTAAAGTGACTGCTTATTTTTTGGAAGAATATGGAGATGTGAACGAAAAAGTCTCAGATATTAAAGAGACACAACTATCAGATTGCAACTCAAATTATGAGGAAAGTAATGAGGAGAGTGAAAATGAATTAGAATGTTTGGGCACAGGTAGTAAATTTTAGGCTTTGAATAAATGTGCATAAGCCAGGGCTTGGTGCGCCATAGCTCACTGAGCGCTCTCTGAGCATAACTTTTCTCATGTAAACAAAGCTCACAACCAGTGATGTTACATCAAATATGTCCGAATACTGTACCGTACAGTGAATTTTTCTATTTTTACAGTAAAATTACTGTACTTTTTAAAAAAAGCTTAATTTTTACTAACAAACAATAAAAAAAAATGAATACAGTTATAGTTACAGTTACAGTTATTACTTAAAAAATTATTCAACGCATTAAAAAACATTTTTAATTTTGGTAGGAACATATTTGGTTTTTTAACATACATATGTCCAAACATAGTTTTTTTATTAAAATCACAAGTAGTTTAATTTTTATAATTTTTATATGGTTTATTTTTTAGATTTATGAAAACATTTAATTTAAGGATTTTTTGATGATAAAATAAGAAGCATTTTCTTGCGATGTTTAATAAGCATTTTCTTGCGATGTTAAGTTTTTGGTAATTTTCGTGAACGCCAAAATAAACAATTTAATAGGTTATATTTATGTATGCATAATATTTGTCTTCATGATGTTCCTACATGTTTTTGTTAAGGAATTGAAAGTGAGTATCTTCAAAAACGATATTGCTGCAATCATAATTTTTTTTTAAGCTTTGGTGTGTAATATCCGTTCAAGTGTTTCCGTGTTATTTTAACCCGGCGGATACACATGTAAGTTCAAGTCCAAAAAACTCAATACATTCAAACATTTTTACTAACCCACTCACATTTTCGAACTTTCTTGCAGTGCTACTTGCAAGGAAATTTCAGAGATAAAGAATTTTGTCACTTTCTGCAAGTAAATGTCAGAAAGGGGTATAAAACTGACGTTTTTGTTGTGCTCTTGTGGATTTTTCCGGGATTTCCGCAATTTAATACAAGAAGCAACATTAGTTACATGTTTTCCTTGTTTTCTAACTTCTTCATTTCAAGCAATACTGCAATTGCAGGGAGAACCTTCGCATTCGACCACATTATTAAATTAACTTTCGCCTGCACATGTGGACGCTGAAGCAACTTGCAGCTAATTTTCGAATACACACTAAATACAAGACAGTCACAACACAAAATTTCACAAATTTTTACTTTTTTATCTAAAAGTATTTGTAGTTTTAAAAAGAAGATGATTCCTTTGACTGTCAACATTTTTTACACATCTTCTTTCTCTATAATCTTAAAAAAAATGTCTTGTCTCATTGTTTTGTAGGGAAGTGCTTCAAAAATAAATTAGTTTTATGCTACTCCTAGAATTTTAAAAATTTTTAGTTGTGACTGCTTTGTATTTAGTGTGCGATATATTCTCTACTTGCAAGTGACACACTCTCACGTGTGCCCGCAGGGTAAGTTAATAACCAAAATGTTCGCTGAACTGTGGTTTAATTACGGTAATAATGTTTGTTAATCATTTTTAAAAATGCGGAAACATATAAGAATTGTCTCCCATTTTGACATTGCAGGTTTGTTTCCTGCAAAAAAAAAATGTCTTATTAATATTTTTAACGTGTGGCACAAAAACGATCAAAGTCCGCAATGGTATTTTGATGAAGTGTTGTTGAAGGGATTTCGCTATGTTGCTATTTTTAAGAAATATTATTATAAAACTAGTAAGGAATGGAGCTTCGGCAGGGTACCGAAGCTAAAATACCTCCCGCGGCCGTACTGAAATATATCCGAAGCCTTTCGACGTCTATAAAATTTGTATGTATAATCTGCAAAAATATTTGCGTCATACGCTTAATTTAATTTTACCCTTAGCTGCCACATAGAGAAATTTGTAAACAAAGTAAAATGCCACACCCACTTTTTTAGTATAAAGACTCCACATTTTAACGAAGAATATATGCATGGGTTGTATAAACGACGTGGGCGGAACTTGGGTACATAAAGACGCGATGCCATTCAGTTTTATATATTTACGAAGGTTTTTAAATGTTGATGACGTCACTTTATATTGAAGGTAGGCGTGGTTTTCATCCGATTTTGAAAAATATCAAAGAGTGGCTTATGTTAAGTATCAAAGTTTGTATGTAAGATTTCAAAACATTTCTGCAATTTTTGCAGATTTTTAAGCGACTTAACTTTTTCAATAAAGCCACTTTGTATGGGAGGTAGGCGTGGCTTTCATTCGATTTTTCCAAAGTTCATAGTGAGGATTTATATTGGATATCAAAGCATACGTATCAAATTTCAAGGCATTTCTTTAATATTTGTGGATTTTGAAGAGATTTTACGGTTAAAATAAAATCACTTTGCATGGGAGGTAGGCTTGGTTTTCATCCGATTTGGCTCATTCTCGAACTTGATCTTCCTTTTTTAAAAAGAAGCTTATATTTAGAATTTCATTGCGATAGCATTAAAATTATGGCTGTAATCGTGTCGACAGACGGACATACGGACACACGGAAATAGACTCAGGAGGTGATGCTGATCAAAAAATATATATACTTTTCTATACCTGCCACGCCATCTTATTGGCGTTACAAACGGAATGACAAAGTTAATATACCCCTTACGCAGTATGCGTTGAGGTATAAAAATAAGGTAGGTAACTGCTAAAAATGTTTTTTCTCATTCTTTCTTTTTGTCTATTTTATTAAAATTACCGTACAAACCGTTAATTTTAGGGTAAAAATTCATAGTTAATGTATTTCATTCACTAATTACTGTTTGCCTGTACGGGGCTCAAAATTACTGTAAAATACAGTAATAACTGTACATGTAATACAAGGCAGAATTATAAGGAAGGGCCGATTTGCTTAGTGTCCTCACGCGTCCACAAAGAGTGGATAATGAAAAGGTTGGTTAGTTATCAAAACGACGAAATTCGTAGAAATTGCAACTGAAAAAAATATTTTATATTTCCAAAGTTGCAAACAGTGCGGTAGCGTGAAGGAAGTCTTAAATTGCAAAAAAAAACCTGTAACAATTTTAACCTAAAAACAACTGCGAAACGTGATCATAAAGAAATTTGAGATGCATACCTAATTTTGACATCTAGCCCGCTTTTTTCTGATTTCTACTTTATATCTCCCCGTCGGCCCTACCTTGCAACATGAGTGCTCACAACACAAGACAATCTAATTCACAAGATGGAAAGTGCTGCCAACTTTTCAATTCTAAAATCCACCAAAATGCGGAAAAATGCGCTTTTTACTCAAATTTAAAGACTTTCAAAATATATATTAATATATATTAAAAAATTAAATTTTATTATGATTGCCAATTATTTTTAAGAAATAATTAATTTCACAGTATTCACTTAAAATACTTTAATGAAACTTATTAAGCGAACCTTATGTCTAAAATGAGTTATGCTTTCGTATATTTGTAAATTGAATTATATTCTGCATTGCTCATTGCTTAAATTTTTGAAAAGTTTGTTCTTTCACAGGTTTGTGCAAACCTTAAAACTTGAAAAAAACAAAATTTTTAAAAGTTTTAATATCTAAAATTAATTATTTCACCTTTTTGAAATATGATGCAATCACAGATAGTTTAAGCGGCAGAACATACTGAAATAGATGATCAATTTATGTCGATTTATGCCGAAATATTTATTTTTTATCATATACTGTTGGCAGAACACTGTTGATGCTTTTTCGAAAATAAAGAATAGTACTTAAGTGTATGCTTTTTAGCTAATGTTTGGTTTTCACTACGTTATTTTTATGACGATATAAAACTAAATCATCTGCAATATCATCTAAATAAAACTATTCTACACTTTCTGTATATGTCAATTCGATTATTCAGTTTTTTTTTAATTTTTCAACATTGTCAAAGGTAGAAAAAATGCTAACGTGTTGTTATTTTTAATTAAATTACCAACAAATGACCACAAAAAATGACATAGTGAAAACCAAGCATGAGGCAAATTTGGTGAAACCGAAATTAAAAAAAGGGCACCAAAAAAATTCAACTGGCACCAAACCTTATTTTTCTTGCGTCGAAATTTTTAAAATACACCAAATCTGGTGGGAAAAAGCACCAAGTTGGCAACAGTGGTGATGGCCTTTGTCGCTTTACGCTGCACCAATTGTAACAAGACAAAATAAAATGGGACTTAGTTCATGGTAGAATAAGATAAGGTAGTGTTAGTAGTTAAAATTCTACTACCAGATTTTTTCGAATAAAAGCAAAACAAATAACAAAATATTCTATGTATTTAACAGCTGCGGTACCCAGCCGCTCCGAGACGACACTATCTTGTTAAATATACCTTGACTGTGTTAAAATGCCCAGGCCTGTCATAAACACATCTACTTATTCGCAAAAGTAGTCAAAAGTCTCACAAACTTACTCACACTACAATCATCACTACAATCATCACTACAATCATAATTTGCAAAAGTCGAAACTTCTTAGACTGATGACTTTCCAAAGAGCTGCGAAAGTTTGGTTCATTATATAAATAAAACATTTAATATAAACACATAAATATGTTTTATATAATATAAAAAATATAATATTAATGAAAAAAAAAACCCACTTTTCGTTGCGCCCTGTATATTGATTTTTATATGGGTACCTACCCGGGTACCCTATCAGTATTTAGAGGGTTATATTCTAAAAATCTTTAGAATTTCTAATTTTCAAATATTTTTTCTAACTTTTCTACATATAAACCAGCTCAAAATCGTTTTTTTAAGGAGAATATTATAAATTCAAGCTCGATCCAAGTACAAGAAATCTTGTTTAATCTAAATAATGTTAATTAATTAAATATAAGAATTTATGTAATAAAAATTTTGAAAAATTGTATATCATTTTTGTATTTGTGTTACAGTTTTTAAATAAATGCATATCCTGAGGATGTAGAGGATTTTCTACGAAACGTTGGGAAAATATTGAAAATGAATGTTTATTTAAATATCATTGAAATTAAGTTGACCAAAAGAGCCCAAACACACAGTTTCACAAGAAACGAAGTTATTCGCATTTAAGAGTAAAAAAGGCACCCGATTACAATGTCAGTAACACAAAGGTTAAAGCCACGCTTAACCGAAGTGCGAACTTGCCGTCTTCGAAATATAACTAAAGTTTTTGCCGAAACAATCTTAACAGTTTTTGAAACCTTTATTAATACAAGTATTGAAACTTTCTTGCCATCAAGTACTTGAGTCGAACAGCCATGCCGTATGCCCTACTGAAACACGAATTTCTGAAATACGCGCCACTAAATGACTCTGGTAATTATATACATTTGTGTGCAAGCTCCATGGTCTTTTTGCGTACGCACACAAACACGCGTGCAGACACATACACATTGGATGCCCCCAACGACCGGCTTTGACATGCAAGCCGACTTCATTCAAAGTGCAACAACAAAAGTTTTGCTAAACGCTTGAAGACATCTTTTTTTTTCTGCACAAGCACACACACAGACACACATGCACAGATATTGAGACAAGGTTTTAAGGAGTTGCTTTTGCATTTGTGGCTTTCGTTGATGTTGCATGATTCTGTTTTTGTATTGCTGCAGTCCGCTGTTTGTATGTATGTCTGTCCGTACGTACGCATTCGAAGGCCTCCCATACTCTGATGATGATAGAGTTATTACAAAATTGTTACCCCATTCTTAATTTGTTTGTCGGTGCGCTTTGATGATGCCCACTTCCAATTAGCCAGAGCCGACCAAACTATTGAACGCATGAATTCCGAGTCCGACACCTTAAGGATATCGGCGTGTGCAAGGGTGTAAGTGGGGCAGAGCAAATGCATCACCTCAGAAGGTGTTTGAATGTGGCATAAATGAGTTTTGCAAAGGCTAACAAAAAGACCACCTAAGAGAGGAAAAATAAAGAAATAAAAAAAAAAACAAATTTTGCAGGGATCTCAAACGACGGAAGTCATGCTTTGGAAAATTAATGAAGTAATGGAATTCTGTTTTGACGTTTAACATTTTTTGTATGATGTTCTATATGTACGCTTGTATGATTTAGGAAAAAAAAAAAAATACGTTGGAAATTAATTATTTATTATCATGAAATTTTGAATCCTTAATAAATTTGAATGAAGTCTTTTTTTTTGATATAATAATTCTAATTCTATTTGCAATCAGGTTGTTCTTGAATTTAACTTAAATATCATTATTATTTATTTGTTTATTTATTTACTTATTTATTTATTTATTTATTTATAGAATCTTGACTTCCCAACATTAAAGATAGACATCTTTTTCATTTAAAATGTTGGTCACAAATGATTTTTTTATGATTAGAAGTTAAACATATATAATTAATTAAAAAAAAATAAACATAATTATTGCAAGGAACAATTTAAATTAATATATCATCTGACTAAGGCATGAAAGAGAGAATATAAGAGGAAATGAAGAAAAAGAGAAATGAATATACATGAAAGCAAATAAAAATATTTGTTGTTTAACAAAAAATGGGAAAAAATGTATCCTTAATGGTTTACCCAAGACACATTTTATGTGAAAAAGTACTTAAATAATTCTTTTCGAAATCTCGTTACATTGCTCATCTGTTGAAGTCTTGCTGGTAGATTGTTCCAAAGACGCACCGCAGAGATAAAGAATTGTCTTTCGGATACTAGTCTGTTGTACCTGAACGAAATTATGGCGTTATTTCGAGTAGAGCGAGTAAACCTTAGATTATCAAAAATATACGATGGCTCCTTAGTTAAAACAATTTTGTGCAACATTAGAATAGCGCGAAAGTGTAACAAGTTACTAAGAGACATTAAATACATTTGTTTTGCAAATACAGTCACGTGATCAAGACGACGTAACCCATACACATAACGAGCTATATTGTTAAATAGAACGTTTAATTTTTTTTTTATGTTGGAATCACAATTGCCATATATCTCACAACCATAGAGAAGCTGAGGAATTAGATATGCTTTAGCAAGTAGCAATCGTATTTTGCCAGGTGTGAAATATTGCGTAGGCCAAAGCGCACGTAACATGCTGTAGATTCTGCCTATAAAGTTATTGATATGTATATTCCATGACAGCGTTCTATCCAAGATTAGACCAAGATTTTTGGCGTGATCAACGTATTCATTAATAGAATCTTCTATTGTAACCCTTGGAAATGCAGAAACATCAAGGGCTTTCTTGTTTATGACCAGGCACTGCGACTTTTTCGTGTTCAAGCTCAAACCATTGTTCATCGCCCACGCACCTATTTCAGCCAGATTAGCATTGAGAAGAGAAATACTTGTGTGTGTAGAAGTGTTATCGCATGATATAAGTAAATAGTTGCACATCATCTGCACACATATGGATTCTACAATTTTTGAGAACTCGGGATAGATCGTTAATATATATAGAAAATAACAGTGAACCTAATACAGATCCCTGGGGAACGCCTCGTTCAAGATATAAAAACTGAGACAATGAGTCTCCAAAACAGGCAGCTTGTGATCTTTCACAAAGGTAGGAACCAATTAAAGACAGAGCTACTTTCGAAAATCCGTAGAGGTTTTTTAAATTTGACATAAGTATATTGTGATCAACGGTATCAAAAGCCTTAGAGTGATCGAGCAGAGTAAGAAAGGCTACTTTATTGTCATCTAAGGCAGAACGAACTTCCTCAGTTACTTCTAACAAAGCAGTCACACAACCACGTTTTTCCTTAGTTTCCCTTAAAGTCTCCCTTAAAGTCTTATTTTACACAGAGGACTGGATTAACTAAGATCAGATAAATGAGAGGGAATGCAAATTTAGAGCAGTGGCATTTAGCCATAGAGCAGGTGCTAAATTTTAATACACAATATAATAAAAATGTCCTGAAAAAATTAAAAATTTGTATACCGATAATGATTGTGAAACCCCTGATTACGAATTGCACCGTATAAACAGCAATAGTGAACAAGAGAGTTATCGGATAAAATCTTTCCTTTTCCCTTGTTTAGCAGAATTCTTGATGTGTTAATAGAAAGGGCTGTAAAATATTGTTTTTTTAAAACTAGAGCTCGATTTACTGAAATTTTCAGTACACGCACGTCAATTTTCTGTTATTTCTTTAATTTTTGAAAACGCCGCTTGTAAGGTAGAGCTTCTGCTGCTTGGAATAAATATCATTGAACTAGTTCAGGTGTTTCAAATAAAAATCTGATATATTGTACTTTGTTCAGTCTATGTTGTAGAAAATGTTAAAAAGGCTTCAGAACCTGAAGTGCTCCACAATGCCATTGACATCAGAGTAGTGGACCTTAGTAGTGTTGATGGCAGTGTTGTTCAAAGCGGTAGATTTGGCACCGGTAGAAATAGTTGTATAAACTTTATAAAATTGATCATTATATGAAACAGCTGAGTTTATGTGTTTTGTGGATGTGATTTTAGAAAGAAAAGTAAGTAATTTATTGGAATAAAGAATTTAATAAAAAATTAGATCGACTCAAAGCCCGTCACAATTCAACCGTGCTACGGTCGGGAAAAAACTTTCTCGAAGATGTTTCGCAGCTTTCATTAAAAAAATTTAACAAAAATCCGGGAGTCAATGGCTTAAAACTTGTGAATCACTTTGGCATACTATTAAGTATCAAGTATGGCAGTTACTTTAAACGCCTTAAGCCTGGAAAATTCGTATAAAAAAGATTTTTAAATGTGGGTTAGGCCACTATAGCAGTAACATATTTGGGTCAATCAAATAGGTGATTGGTTTGCTAGGTCAATCAACTGCAGTGTGTGAGTAAAAAATTGTTGGGCTCTCGGGGTTTTTTTTTTTATTTTTCAGAAAACTTTCCGAGATAAAATGAATAGGAGTTTATTTTTTAGCATTTCGGTATATTCAATAAAAAAATTTCATCAAGGTGAACATAGTGCGTTATTATCATTATAATAATAATTAAATAAATAAATACTCCATTAATATTAAACAGCTGGTTTCATAAGTATGTATATAAAATAAATGATATGAATAAACGAAGTTCCTGATTTTGTGTATCATCAGTAAATGATTTTATTTTATTTTCAAATTCGTCATACCTGTGAAAAAAATGTTCCATTAAAAATTGTCCTAAAAATGTTAGAAGAATAGTATCATTGCAATTTAACATCTGCTGCTTGTACACGTTCCATTCTTGTACATAAATTTCAGCTAGTTACCTATTTTATTTTTTACAATAATTCAAATTAAAAACTTTTTTAAAAAAAAACAACCGACTACAAAATCACTACAAAGTAAAAAATTATTATATAAATAATTTTCTTTATAATTTCTTGGTCATATTTGATAATTTATTTAAACATATTATTATGTATGAAATCTTATTATTTGAATTTTTTCTTATTTGTTTTATTATCATTAATATATTAATTTCTTAATGAATACAAAAGCTTTTAAGGTCGGCGCTAATAAAGGGTGATTTTTTTGAGGTTATGATTTTCATGCATTAGTATTTGACAGATCACGTGGGATTTCAGACATGGTGTCAAAGAGAAAGATGCTCAGTATGCTTTGACATTTCATCATGAATAGACTTACTAACGAGCAACGCTTGCAAATCATTGAATTTTATTACCAAAATCAGTGTTCGGTTCGAAATGTGTTTCGCGCTTTACGTCCGATTTATGGTCTACATAATCGACCAAGTGAGCAAACAATTAATGCGATTGTGACCAAGTTTCGCACTCAGTTTACTTTATTGGACATTAAACCAACCACACGAATGCGTACAGTGCGTACAGAAGAGAATATTGCGTCTGTTTCTGAGAGTGTTGCTGAAGACCGTGAAATGTCGATTCGTCGCCGTTCGCAGCAATTGGGTTTGTGTTATTCGACCACATGGAAGGTTTTACGCAAAGATCTTGGTGTAAAACCGTATAAAATACAGCTCGTGCAAGAACTGAAGCCGAACGATCTGCCACAACGTCGAATTTTCAGTGAATGGGCCCTAGAAAAGTTGGCAGAAAATCCGCTTTTTTATCGACAAATTTTGTTCAGCGATGAGGCTCATTTCTGGTTGAATGGCTACGTAAATAAGCAAAATTGCCGCATTTGGAGTGAAGAGCAACCAGAAGCCGTTCAAGAACTGGCCATGCATCCCGAAAAATGCACTGTTTGGTGTGGTTTGTACGCTGGTGGAATCATTGGACCGTATTTTTTCAAAGATGCTGTTGGACGCAACGTTACGGTGAATGGCGATCGCTATCGTTCGATGCTAACAAACTTTTTGTTGCCAAAAATGGAAGAACTGAACTTGGTTGACATGTGGTTTCAACAAGATGGCGCTACATGCCACACAGCTCGCGATTCTATGGCCATTTTGAGGGAAAACTTCGGAGAACAATTAATCTCAAGAAATGGACCGGTAAGTTGGCCACCAAGATCATGCGATTTGACGCCTTTAGACTATTTTTTGTGGGGCTACGTCAAGTCTAAAGTCTACAGAAATAAGCCAGCAACTATTCCAGCTTTGGAAGACAACATTTCCGAAGAAATTCGGGCTATTCCGGCCGAAATGCTCGAAAAAGTTGCCCAAAATTGGACTTTCCGAATGGACCACCTAAGACGCAGCCGCGGTCAACATTTAAATGAAATTATCTTCAAAAAGTAAATGTCATGGACCAATCTAACGTTTCAAATAAAGAACCGATGAGATTTTGCAAATTTTATGCGTTTTTTTTAAAAAAAAAGTTATCAAGCTCTTAAAAAATCACCCTTTATAATCAGACTTTTAATCAGACTTTTAATCAGAAGCGCCAACTTCAAAGCATTTGTATTCATGAAGAAGTTAATATATTTATGATAATAAAACAACTAAGAAAAAAATTCAAATAATAAGATATCATATATAATAATATGTTTAAATAAATTATCAAATATGACCAAGAAATTATAAGGAAAAGTATTTTTAGAATTATTTTTTACATTGTAGTGATTTTGTAGTCGATTGTTTTTTTTTTAAGTTTTTATTTCTTCCTTTTTAAAGAATATGATAAATTTTCGTTCTGTTCTGAAAAAATTTGTTCTATTAAATTCTGAAATTTGTTGGTTATTCAAATATCTGTCTCTTAAATTTAAATTAGATGTAACGTGTTTTGAAATTATTATATCCATTCTTGTAACGAGTTTTATTGCCCTGTTGTCAATATAAGTCGAGATATAGTGTTTTTCTAATATTGCCACGCCCCTTTTTTAAATAAGCGCCCACTTTCTTGAGCGTTATTCCCAATAATTGTGCCTACCCCTGTACTTTATTTCAGTACCCCAGCGTCAATATTAACTGAGATAGTGTTTATCTAGTATTGCCACGCCCATTAATCGAAAAACGCCTACTTTATTGACCGTAATTTTTAATAGTTCTGCCTACCCCTGTACTACAATAAATTTCAGTGCCCTAGTGTCAATATTATTCGAGAAACACTGTTTTTCTTATATTGCCACACCCAGTAGTCGAATACCGCCCACTTTAGTGACCGTAATTTGTACTGTGGGCCGTAATTTGTATTGACCGTAATTTGAAACCGACGAACTTGAGAACCTCCTCCTTTTTGAAGTCGGTTAAAAACAAGGAAGAAATACAAAGAATTAAAAGACGCGGGCGGAAATAGAATCAGCTGGTTTTTACAAAAAGGCGCAACGATCGGGCGCTTTTTTACTTTGCTCATACTATGATACAATTATAAGGTAGGGCCGCTTCGCTAAGTGCTCTCACGCGTCAACGAAGAGTGGATAATGAGAAGGAAGATATATGTCAAAACGACGAATTTCGTAGAAATTGCAAATGAAGAAAATATTTTATGTTTCCAAGTTGCAAACAGTGCGGTCGCTGGTGTTAAATTTGTGCTAATTTGAGTGAAAATATTATAAAAAAGTGTAATAAAAACTATAAAATGTGAAAGAAGTCTTAACCTAAAAACCAACTGCGAAACGTGAGCATAAAGAAATTCGCGATGAACAGCTGATTTTGACATCTATCTCGCTTTATTCTGCTTTAAACTTCATTCCTCTTCGAGTCGGCCTTACCTTCCCAGTGAACCAAAACTACCGTTTTTGAATTCATTTATGAACCTTTTCGGGTAGGAACGTTCATTTTCGGCACTCATAAATGAACGCTTTTTATATCATTCGTCGGACTAAAATGCCTCTCAAAAACGAACTTTATTTTGTTCGCAAATGAATTAAAAAAGAACCATAAATTATCCTCTTTTTTGTTCGGAAATGACTAAAAAAAAGAACCATAAAAGTTATTTTTCGGCACTCGGAAATTAACTCTTTTTGAATCAATCGCCGGACGAAAATGCCTCTCAGAAACAAACTGTTTTTTCTTCGGAAATAAGTTCAAAAATTAACCATACAAAAGTTCTTTTGTAAAAAACCGAAACGAAATTGAACCCTTTTTGTATCAATCTTTGAACTGAATTGCCTCTCAAAAACAAACCTTTTTTTGTTCAATAATGAGTTAAAAAAAAGAACCTTTTTGAATTATAAATTTTATTATTGCATAATACTATTTATAATTACATATCGATATTTTGTTAAAGAAGAAATGATTATTACTAAAATTAGAGATCGTATTAATCATTGGGTTAATAAGATTAATATACCTGGGCTGGAATTCACGCATTGTGTTCTTCATGATATTGATGTTTCAAAGGGGAAAAGGTGTGATTGTTTTCCAATTTGACAAACTTCCAAATTATATATGAAATATCAAAATAGTTAAGTTATTAATTGGGGAATTTATTTGATTACATTTTTGCATGGAATGTTTTCGTGGTTTTCATTCTATTTGGGCTTGATTTTAATTTTTGATAGAAATGTTGAAATGTTGAAAATTAATTTAATGTTGAAATGCATACGTGTAGCAGTACATCCATCTCGCACTGGCAAAAAAGTTCATATGACGTTTGTACGAAGGTTAACATTTTCATTTTAAGTTCCTTTATTTACCTGATTTTAGAATATAAAAAGTAACATTTATGATTCATTTGTGAACTCATTTATGAACAAAAAATGGTTCGTTTATGAGAAATTATTTCCTACTGATATGATAAAACAAATTATTTTTTGAACTCATTTCAGAATGCAAAAAAGAAACATAAATGATTCATGTCCGAACTCATTTATGAACAAAAAATGGTTCATTTACAAGGATTGATACTAAAATGATTCATTTTCGACTCAAAATAAGTTTTTAATGAATTTCGCAAAATATGCACAATTTTTCTTTATGGGAAAAGCTTTCACAAATTTAATGTTTTATAACAAGTCTTTTAAGCGACAAAATAAAAAAGAAAAAATTAAAAAAAAAATTCTAACCAAAAACGTTCGCAAAACTCTCACCTTACTCAAAACCTTCGCTTATGGTTCAGTGGGTTATAATTCCACCATAGCTCATACCAGCTCTTACACTCTCTTTCTTTTATTCAGATGTAAGAAACGAAGAGAATAAGAGCACAATGCTTTACTAACACCAGCAGGTAGCAAATAAAGCAATAAAAAATAACAAAAATATCACGTTCATACCAGGGATGATATTGGCTTAGCTGTAAAAGGGCCAGTATTTAAAGAAAAATCGGGCATTTTTGACAAGAATGGGGCCTTTAGTCGTGCTTCAATATTAAAGACTTCCTAACGGGTGGTTAAATTTTAAGGGCCGATGTTGAATGTGAACCACACCTAAACGTCAAGTTTTTTCTGCATTTCATTTGGCATTTCTCAATTTCAGAATAACTCAATTTGAACCATGGAAAGATACATAATCGAGAACGCGTTAAAGTTATTCAGGCTTATTATGAAAATGGGCGTTCAAATCAAAATGCATATCGTGCACTTCGTGATTTTTTCGATCAATTCAATCGTCCAAATGTGCGTACAATCGGAAAAATCGTTAAAAAATTTGAGCAAACCGGGTCTGTAGGAGATGTGAAAACACCAGTGCATGCTCGTACTGCAGAAAATATTGCTACTGTTCGCGATAGTGTGGCTGAAGAGTCGTCCACCTCAACTCGTCGTCGTGCCCAACAATTGCACCTCTCACGCTCGTCGTTGATAAACATTATGCATAAACACTTGCATTTACACGCTAACAAGGTGCAATTGACTCAAGAACTAAAGCCTCTTGACCATTTCAAGCGACGTCAATGGGCAGAATGGTGGCAAGAAATGGCAACAGTGGATGATAAATTTTCGAAGAAAACCACCTTCAGTGATGAGGCACATTTTTACCTCAGTGGATTTGTCAATAAGCAGAATTGCCGCATTTGGGCGGATGATAATCCAAGAGTGATTGTCGAAAAACCAATGCACCCACAAAGAGTGACTGTTTGGTGCGGTTTATGGGCTGGCAGCATCATCGGGCCGTATTTTTTCCACAATGAGGTCAGGCAGTTACTGTGAATGGTGTTCGCTATCGTGAGATGATAACGAACTTTTTATGGCCCGAATTGGAAGATATGGATGTGGACGATATATGGTTTCAACAGGACGGTGTCACTTGCCACACAGCTAACGAAACAATCGCTCTTTTGCGCGACAAATTCAATGGCCGTGTTATCTCGCGTGGTGGCGATGTCAATTGGCCGCCAAGAGCATGTGATTTGACACCGTTGGACTTCTTTCTTTGGGGTTATTTGAAAGAAAAGGTGTACGTCGATAAGCGAGCAACAATTCAACAGGTCACGGTGGCCTTTTGGCCGATATTTTGTTCCACACATAATTGAACCATACCAATATTATCAGAATAAAAAGAAATGACATAATTTTTTAAATAATTTGTGTTTTATTCAAAATCAACATCGGCCTTTAAAACTTAACCACCCTTTACATGGACCGTATGTCTGAATTTAAATGATCTAAGTGATTTAAGTGATGATCGTTTGCTTGGTTTTTTTATGATAAAATGGTTTGCCACTGCACGGAATGTTAAAAACACTAAGTGTATATTATTTTATCATAACAAAACAAGATGTAGACCTTAAACGGACATAAAGATATGGACATTCTAAATGTTCATAAAGTCTGTGTACCCTATGTCTACTTCTCAAGAGGACATAGTGTCCAAAACAAAATGAACAGAGTATACATGGACAATCTTAAGGTCCGTGGATGTTTTGTTATCCCATCTTAAATACATTGTACCAATTTCGCCGAATAAAGCTTCAAAGTTACAAAAAAAATCCTCAACATTTTTTTCTGCACCCAATATACAATAATAAAACTGGAACGCAACCGGATTTACAGATGTATTTTTTTATTTAAAACTACAACCGCTTTAGACATGAACATTGAAATGAACACAGCAAGTTTAACTGTCTTTGTATGTATTTCTTTCTGTGAACTCAACAATTACGGAAGCTTATAGTTTTAAATTATATTTGTAAATATTAAACGGTTTTTCTTGTATTACAAATATGAAAATATAAACGTTTCGTGAACATGCATTTTCCTTAATGTGTACTTTCATGCAGTTGATTTTAATAATATTACTTAAAGTATGAAATAAATCAGTCACGCCATTTCTAAAATCATTTTAGGTGCATATTTTAAAAAATTCGCTAAGGTTCTTAGCCACGAACTAATGCGATTGTATACTTGTATAGATGTATAGTTGTAACAGATTATTTATGAATGAATAAATGTAAGCATAGTTTTGTGATACCCGTATCAAGACGAGTTGAGTATGTTTAAAGTACATTGCGATGACGTGACTAAAATTTTTTGTTTGCTCACAAATTGTGTTCTAACGACTTTAGTTAATTTCCATTTATATGGTAGTTAACGATAGTTGTTAAAGTTAAAATGTGATGTTAAAAAAAATGTTTTTAAATAACACAGTGCGGTAAAATTTCAACTTTTAGCATAGCATTCAGAATTTTTAAAGATTAAGTATATTTTGAAGAAAACATTGCTTATAAATAAACTTTTTGCAAAGAATATTCACTACCAAAACTGTATTAATTTTTTTAATGGTTTTTTGTATGAACTTTCGGAATTCATACAAAGGAATAGTCAATAATTCATAGTGTGAAGTAAACCTGTCACTAATAGTGTTTGACCGAATATTAGATTTTGCCTTCCGTTTCGGCACTTTTTTTAACTTGCTGCTGTTTGGCCTCAATAAGGCCGCAACTGAAACAGAAAAGAAAATTTTAGTAAATTTTTCTTGCATCAGTCACTTAAACAAAGATGTGAATTCGCTTCAATTAAAATTTTAAAAGAGCGTAAAAAATTGGGCCTAAGCAGGTAACGATAAATGAATGATTTTGAACACATCATTTTAAAATTTTTCATATGCATTGTAATTCAAATTAAATTTATTTATATTCAGAATCTGAAAAGTTCTGATTTATAGTTTAAATCTAAATACTAAAACGTTACTATAAATCATCGCCTGATTAATATAAGGCCGTATGTTGCATATTGCTAGTTTTTGGGAAATCGAAGTCAAAGTTGCAAATCTAATAAGTCAATAACTCTGGTTTAAAAGTTTCGGAAACTCGCTTGTACAATGAATCTCATTATTTTTTTTTTTTTTGGCACACCGTTTTCGAGATATGGTATTCCATATATCTCCAGAACCAACAACAATAACACTGGTCAACAGTGGTTATGCCACGTGAACTTTGATAGCTAATTAGCTAATACTGTTTAAGCGTTCTTCCCTCATAATGAAAATTAACTTTTTTTTTTTTAGTTGTCCTCAGATTATTTGTGATTTCGGTCTTTGTGTTTTTACGACTTTGATCCTGTTTTTATGCTCTGGAATCCAAACCACTTAACGCAGGGTAAAATGAAAAAACTTTTTTATAGCAAATTAAACAGGCTTTACAGCAGGGTGTTTTTTATTTTTCTGCCATATTTAGTCTGTTTGATATTCAAGTTCAAAATAAAATTTTTGATTTTCTTGTTAAAAATTTTGACTTTTACAAGTATTTTTGTTTTATATATATAAAGCCATATTTAAAGCAAGTGGAATACTAAGAGTGCTAAATGCTACATATGACGACTATATGGCTTGTTCGTTTATTTTAATCCTCTCAGGAGAAAGTGTAGTTCCCGTTGTAGGAAAAAATCGATATGCTGATTTTCGTGATCAGGGACCTCCAAATAGTCAAAAAATAATTTTTTTATATTTTTTCCTGTCAAAGTTTATCCTTAGGCGATGTACACATATGTGTATGGAAAAAAATTTCGTGGAACTTTTTTTGCTCAGAATATCTCGTTCTCATATAACCAAATTAAGTGTTATCCTTCAAATAAATTGGAGTCTTTTGTTTTTTTTTGTCTTTTGTTATTATATTTAATTCATTCAATGTTTTCATAAGTATGTATGTATAAGAGAAATATCTGGGAATTATCTGAAAATCCCAAAAAAAGAAAAAAGTTCCATGTATGGAAAATACGTCAAGAAATAAATAATAGAAAAAAAAAACAACCGACTACAAAATCCCTTCAAAGTAAAAAATAATTTTAAAATTACTTTTCCTTTTAATTCTTGGTCATATTTGATAGTTTATTTAAACATATTATATATGTAATCTTATTATTTTAATTTTTTTCTTATTAGTTTTATTATCATAAATATATTAATTTCTTGATGAATACAAAAGCTTTTAAGGGCGGCGCTAAATAATCAGACTTTTAATCAGAAGCGCCAACTTCAAGGCATTTGTATTCATCAAGAAATTAATATATTTATGATAATAAAACAAATAAGAAAAAAATTAAGATAATAAGATTTCATATATAATAATATGTTTAAATAAATTATCAAATATGACCAAGAAATTTAAAGGAAAAGTATTTTTAAAATTATTTTTTACTTTGTAGTGATTTCGTAGTCGGTTGTTTTTTTTTTTGAATTTTTATTTCTTCCTTTTTAGAGAATATGATAAATTTTCGAAAAAAGTGTATAAACAACATAAATAAAATTGTTCCGAAAAAATTTGTTCTATTAAAATCTGAAAGTTTGTTGGTTATTTCAAATATCTGCCTCTTAAATTTAAATTAGATGTCACATGTTTTGAAATTATTATACCCATTCTTGTAACGAGTTTTATTACCCTAGTGTCCATATTATTCGAGATACAGTGTTTTTATAATATTGCCACGCCCATTTGTCGAATAACGCCCACTTTATTGGCCATAATTTATAATAGTAATGCCTACCCTTATACTAAATTGCAGTACCATAGTATCAATATTATTCGAGATATACTCTTTTTCTAATATTGCCACGCCCATTTGTCAAATAACGCCCATTTTCTTGACCGTAATTTTTATTAACTGTGTCTACCCCTACACTAAATTTCAGTACCCTAATGTCCATATTATTCGAGATACAGTGTTTTTATAATATTGCCATGCCCATTTGTCGAATAACGCCCACTTAATTGACCATAATTTGTAATAATAATGCCTACCCCTATACTTAATTGCAGTACTCTAGTCTCAAAATTATTCAAGATACACTGTTTTTCTAATATTGCCACGCCCATTTGTCGAATTACACCCATTTTCTTGCCCGTAATTTGTAATAATTGTGCCTACCCCTACACTAAATTGCAGTATCCTAGTGTGAATATTATTCGAGATACAGTAGTATCTAGTATTGCGAGATCTATTATTGCCACGCCCAGTTCTCGAATACCGCCCACTTTTTTACGGGCACCTCCATGCTTATGATATCTATCTGTTCCCCAAAAATTATGGCAATCAGGCATATGGTTTAGGAGTTATCGATGTTCATACATTTAAAAAAAAAATAAAAAAACCGACGAACTTGAGAACCTCCTCCTTTTTTAAGTCGGTTAAAAAGTGGCAATTATCTTTATTCTCTTGTGTGGAACTGGCGCAAGCACTCAGGGCAAAGCGATACATTGCATGCGATGCACTCTGCCTGCAAAATTCTTTCTGCTATGGTTCGGCCAGTGACTACCTGCAAAGTATCTAACTGTCATTCACCAGGCGTTTTTTCGGCTCCTTCTCTGCGGAGGAGGTTTTGTTTGGCCTACCCCGTTTGCTATTTTTTACACTAATCACTTTTAAACTCCAAGAGTTTTTTCTATCCTCAGGAAAGTTCTCTTTCCATAGGATCCAGGCGTTTACAGCGGAAACGTTTAGCATATGGTAGAAGATGCGCACGCACCATCTGCGGTTCGTTGGATAATTTTAATAGAGTGCCACCAGTGAGTCCATCTCAATTAAGGGTTTTGTTTTGCGGCAATAGCCGCTTACTTTACCTGGTTGTCCGATTCCGGCATATGTGGACAGCAAGTGGACACATTTGTTGTCATACCGACGAACCACCGACGAGTTGGTATTTGAAGTGACGATAGATAGACAAACCCTGGCCTTCTTTCTACAAAACTTTCTCCCTTTTAAGCTTCCGTGTCACTGCATTCATAAGATTTGGCCGCAAAGTTCCCAAAGTTGTCTGCGTAGATTTTACGAAACTTTCCCAAGACATCAGAACATTAGCGAATAATCACATTCCCACACTTGTTTATGCCAAGAATTTGCGAATCGTTTACGCTTGCGCCTTGGTAGAGCTCAAATTTATGGATGTATTTATTTGTGCGGGCCAGGCACAACATTTTGAATTCCCATTTCTTTGATTTCTTTCGTAAATAACTTTTCGGTGACGAGCGGCCTTTGAAGGGAATGGGCATCTCATCCTCTGCCAAAGCTTCTCCCGGATCGCAAGCTTTCTTTAAGTTTTCGTTTAAGCAGTTAATTATCGGTCGAATACGAAATGGAGAGAACATTAAAAAAAAAAAAAAAACATTCAAAACTTAAGAATTCACTGAATACCTTTATCTTTGTTCTCAATAGGAATTTCATAGATATTTCTGAAGTGTAAGAAAGTGCATAAATCCTTATGCGAGGGTACTTTATGTATGACATGACCAAATTTATGCCGAAGAAGATTTTCATTTCACCGACACTTGTACACAAATGAGCATCCTTTTGCAATGCATAGCGATTCGTTTATTCAACAATCAATTCCTTTTCAAAAAATTCAGCATTCCTTCGTCAAAAAATACCATAAAATATTCTAACGGCGTCTTCCCAGTCAAGTGTACTTTTTTCTATCCTTTGAATTTTTCTAAACAGCCTTCGTTATCTTTATACTGGTACCAAACAAGAACAAGAAAGGGTGGAATCACGTATTCCAAATCGATATCGACAGGCTCGATTATTCGCTTCCAGTTGAGCAATAATTTCGCCAGTACAGTCGACGTCCTCAACGAACATCTCTTCTTCATCGCTCAAATCAAAATTTTCGAAACAATCGTCGTCGTTACACAATTCATCGTCAGATTGCGCGACTAACTCTCGCATATCTATTGAGGACAGTCTTTTTTCGGATACTATATATTTGAGAAAGATTGTTGTTAGGAATGCGTAAAAGAACATTATGAGAAGAGAAAATTTAAAGAAAATTACCAAGAAAAGCGGGAAAATTCGTGGAAAGCCTTCGAAATAACAAGGTACACATATGTGCACATGCAGTAAAACACTTATCAGTGCTTCACAAAATGTTTCTCTATCGATAGATAACGATTAAATCTGTATCAAAAAATTAATATTTCCCCATTCACAAAACACGCGAGGCTTAATAACACTATTCAACACAACTTTGACATTTATGCTCGAATTACGCCAAAATGTGCGCCAAAAGATAGAGAAAGAAACAGGAAAAATAACAATATCCAAATTCCAGAGGTTTGGATTACAGAGCATAAAAACAGGATCAAAGCCCTAAAAACACAAAGTCCGAATACAGAAAAAATCTGAGAACAAATAAAAAAAAAACCCAGTTTCATAACGAGGGAAGAAGCTTAAACAGTATTAGCTATCAAAGTTCGTGTGGCACGAAAAAGTTGCGAAATTGTTTACTAAATTCCTTACAAACAATGGCTACATCATTTTTTGATTGAGTTGTCAGTTTCGGCGGAATCAATTAAATTTTGGGAGAATTTTCGTGTTTTCCAGAAAAATTTACAAGAATAAAAAAACTAATTGAAAATTTTGTTAAGAAATTAAAATACAGAGTTAATTGTAATATTTTTTTAAAAAAAAAGCTATTGTTGAAGAAAATCAATTGAGAAATAGAAAAGTTGTGCTTAATTGAATGAAAACACTCAAATTGAGTGATTGTTTATGTATTTCGACTTATCTTATTGTCATATATTTTTACATTGTATATTATCTTTTATTTTTAATTTTTCTTGTTTTTTTAATCGTTCACATTGTTTTTTGCATTGCTTTCATTATATTCAAAATGATAATCATTCTTGCTTTGCCGTTTATTCAATTTGGGATCAGTTTCTCTGATGAGAAGCTTATTTGCCTTCATCGGCTGGGCTCTCATCACGAAACTTTCAAAACGATCATCTTTCAAACGATACTCTTCAACGATATCGTCAATTGTTTGCTTCATATAAATGCATCACTGTCGTTTTGCCTATTGTTCTAAGGTTTGAAGGGTTGCTAAGGTTTGAAAGTCACTAGAAAACATATGTTCTCTACCAAAAAAGACATTTTCTTAATTTTTTTTTTTTTTTTTTTTTTTTTTTTTGTTGTGCTTCGACTTGATATTTGTGGCAAAAATGTAAGTATTGTTGACTTTTCAACCAAATACTTCCTTGCTAATGTGTTCAAAATCATATTTTAGGTAAAATTTTTAGCTCCTAAGCAAATTAAAATATGAATCAATTTCGTTGATGAACACCTGCAGCCGGCCAACAATTAGGTTAAATTTACGCAAGCTAAATTTATTGAAAATAAATTATTGGAACTACGTACACTGAAATATTGTAAGCACAACACATACCTTTTCATTGGAAGACATCAAGGATTCGATTTATCCCGAAGAATCCTGCGTTGTTGCAACAACTCAATTTGTTCTCTTCCATATCGGCAAACAAAAAAAATAATTAAATTCCGGCTCCAAAACATTTAAATTCATTAAATTTAATGAATCACTATCAAATCAAACGCACAAACGATACAAAATTATCTGAATAGCATTGATTAGCAATTCAATCGTCAAAACGATAGCATTGGCTTAGACATACCTGAAGCCAGAAAACGATATCGTTATGACGATAGCAAAATTTTTAGGTTATGTGATGGCAAAAAAAAAAAAAAAACGAAATGGCCATTTCAGCCCATGAAAGGACTTTGACCGAGCCGATTGTGTTGACCAATCTTATGACCAATTGTGTTGTGTGTGATGTGAAATGTTTGCACACAAATGAACGGCTTATGTTCTCAAGAAGTTTTTCATGGCAGTTTTTACTCTCTCAGGTTTGCCATTGTCTGCAAAGAGGTGACGGCCGAACAGAAAAATTAATTCAGTTGAAAAACCTTCCTGTGTCGGATGGAGGATTCGAACCTGGGATCTCTGGCGTAAGAGTGACACACTACCTACTTCGCCACGGCCGCCACAAATATGTGATGGTAAAGTATCGTCAAAACGATATCGTCAAACGATTCTCGTCATACGTGATGAGAGTCCTGGTGAAATCTTTCCCCATTTTCATAACTCTCATTGCCGAGATTCTTTGGTAGAAAATTGCAATGGGAGTGCAGAAAGTGAATTTTCAATGACATATTTACATTTTACACAATATTTTGCTAAGTATCAACGATCAAACAAAATGTTGAAGATTCTATTTAATTGTGGTGGACGTGGCATACCGGTGAAGTGCATGGCCTGCAAACCATAAGAACTCAGATTCAATCCCATCATTTGACACATAATGCTTTTTTTTTAATTTGAAATTAATATATCTGTCAGTGTACCTCTCTGCTGACAATGGCAAGTCTCAGTGAGTAAAAAACTGCCATGCAAAGCTTTTTAAGAATATGATCCCTTTGGAGTCGACATAAAACTTGTAGGTTCAGTTCTCGATCATTTGTGTACAAATATTTAATAACACACCCAACACAATTGATCATAAGAACCTCGGTCAAAGTCATTTAAAGGGCTAAAGTACACAATTCGTTTTTTTATATAAGAAAACTTTTTCGTAAATTACATTTACAATTTCTTGATATGCAAAATCTCATATTTTGTGTGACACCAAAAATTATTAAAAAAAAAAAATCGAAATTTTTTTTATTTGTAAAGGCCCCTGTTCATTTTTATATTACAAATGTTAGTTTTCAAATCAAACTTTAGCAACAATTTATCATATCTGTGTTTAAATCCTATTTAGTTATTGGAATTCTCTGGAAAAATATAAATTTTAATGCCAAAATATTTATGAAGAAACAGGTTACTATAACAAGTTCTCAACAGAACAAACCACCAGCAGACTAGACAGTTGGTCGCTCCACCAACGCATCAGTTATCTTCTGTGGCTTCTGCAGCCCATTAACTTTGAAAAACTAATGGAAATAACTTCTTAAAAACCAAAGCGGTATAGCAGTTATGAGCATTTCGATTCAAAGCAATGTTTTTCTACTATTTTGCATAAAGCAAAACCTCGAAAAGTGAAATGCATGACAAAAAATTCGTGACTACACTAATTCAGGAATATTGTGATATTAAAGTTCATAAATGTAATTTTTCTGAATAAAAATTTTTAACTTTTAAAAAATAAATATTAACTAAAATAAGAGAATGACGTTATTTCATTTTCATATAAACATTTAATTTTCATGTTAACATTCAGTTTCGGTTTCGGCCGAATTTCACACTTAACAACACAAAAATTGTTAACCTTGAAAAGTTAAACGATTTTTTTAAACCATCTCTTCAAATAAGAATTATATTCTTTTACACTTGAAGTCCCTTTTTGCACTTCTTTGAATACAAGTTGTGACAGAAGTAGATGTGATGCAGATAAATTAATTTCAAATTCATAGTCAGTGACACCAAATTACACGAAAGATCAGTAGAGCAACCAAAGGAGAAATTTTAGGGCTTAAAGCCCCTCCCGCCAAAATTATCGTAACAAAAAGAGGAATAGCACACAATTCAAGTGACTCACACGAAAAGTAATTACAAGTTTTAATCAACACAATGCAAACCCAAAATATAAAGTTCAAATCTATTGAACAGTAATCTTTGAAATCATCCATGTTTTATTCTTTCAGTATACATGTGTTTACATTTTTTTAGTTGTAATTGTGACCACTGGGGGTATTGTTGACATCACTTCGATTTGAGCATGGTGTGAGAAACAAGGTGGTAGCATATTTTCTCATTCTAATTGGTAGCGTATGTCTCTCAACAAAAATGTCCCTAGATCTGTCAAATACAGGTGATGGTTAATTTTAAGCATAAGCAAAACAAAGTTTGTGAAATTTGTGTGTTTTTTTGGTAATTTTTAATATACGTATACGAGTATTTTATATAAAAAGTGCATACACTCATTGAATGACCAACTATGGCGAACGGGCGCTTAGTTCCCTAGATAGAGCTGTGGTTGAAGTACTAATACTTTATTATAAAATTACCACACAAATTCAATTTGTTACTTCACAATATAATATTGAATAGAATTTATACAATATATACAATATATGCTTATTGTCTAAGCATAAAGCAAGGCACAAAATAAAAATTGATTTGACACTTATCAACAGTTGGGTCTGTCTCTGTCAAAATTTTTTGACAAGCGTTTGATTTATCTCAAACCTAAGAGTTAGATTTTTAAAACATCTACACCGAGAAAAAAAATCAATAGGTTAATCACCTAAGTCGGGTTGGGTAAAGGGAATTGTATGGGAATTATAAGCTTATGCTTATTCACCTAAGCAATTTATTGGTTAATACATTGCATTAAAAGCACATACATCGATACCCTGCAAAACAAAAAAATATTTTATTCACCTAAGCCCAAAAGGATAGATTTAATAATTTAATGATCTTTTCTTGTAATAAAACCACTTTTAAATTCAAAAACAACATAAAGCAAATTAAAAAACACACGTTAATATTCACACCAGTTAATTTTATTACATTTCATCAACAAAAAGAAAGGAAAACAAGAAGAAAAAAAATTTCTTTGCCCGCCGTGCGGAATCGAACCTGGAACTTTTGGTGCCAGTCCATCACTCTACCCACTGATTCAAGCAGCCTTGCTACTACTTGCTGACAAAACTGCAGCTATGTTAACAGATGCTGTATTAACAGATGCAGTATGTCGCAGTATTCTGTTGATAGCTATACAACATAAATCTCTTAAAAGATTATTGTGTTAAGCTGCAGCATAGCTTCAGTTGTAATTAATATTGAATAAATCACTCCGCGTAACGAAGGAGTTTGTGGTATCGGGTTGGTGTGGGTTCGAATCTCAACGGCATGCGAAGGTAAAATTTGTGTATTTGATATTTAATTTAATTTAATTTAATGTTCTTGTTATCATATACGTCAAGCAGCAAGAAAAGCCGAGAAGTCATTAATTTCTAAGAAAAAACGGTTGTCTATAAGAGAAAAATTTTGTGTAGTTGCCGAAATTAGTTAAGCAAAACATAGAACGAAAGGAGTCGGCAGCTTCAAAAATAAGGAAAATAAAAAAAAAAACAAAACCCGAAAAAAGTTATATATTTGAAATTCAATTTTTTTTTTAAGTAGTGAATAAGAAATTAACAAATACTTGGTTAATTTATCACTTAATAAAAATTTGCAAGTCAACATGTTAAACTTTGGCGTTTTGATAAAGTACTTGGGTAGCTGAAAACTGCTAAAACCAGCTTATAAATTATACTAGGTTTTTTTTAAATTTAACATAAGCTGTTTTCTCGGTGTATTTCCTGTATTTATTTCAACACTATTTCCTGACGCTACAAAACCACTGGATTTGGCGTTTTATAAGCTTTTGATAAACTAATTGGATTTATTTCTTAATGAATTACGACCTTCTTCCATAACTTTTAAGTTATGTGTTTAAGTTATGTTAGCATAACAAAATCTTTGAGTATTTAGAAAAGCTTTGATCTATCTTCGAATAATAGAACTTACTTTCCCTGAAAGTATGCTTCACAAATTAGAAGAACTTTAAGCTGCTTTCATATCATTTGTATTCTCGTACATGCAATTCTGGGTAATTTACTAATTGCATTCGTGAAACAAGTAGAAAATTAAGAGCTTAGTGGATCACAGCAAGAATCACGAAAAAGGCTACTGATGGGTTGGTGTAGCGGCCAACGAAACAGCTGTCTAGTCTGCTATGTGATTGATATTCTATAAGGGTATTGTTGTTGTTAGTTGTTTTTCCTTCAGTTGTTTTCTTTGGAAAGCAACATTGACCTTGAGCTCGATAAAAATATAACCTTTAATAATTGGATTTAATTAAGATGATTTGTAAGAATATTTTGATGATTTTAGAATGAAACTGAATGATTGGTATAAAGTTAGTAATAAAACTAACAATGGAAAAAAACAGGGTTTGAAGCCCTATAACTGTGCAATAAAGAAATATTCTATAATATATTTAATTTACCAATCATCCTTAAAACTCTTTCAGTCACATCGTGTGAAAATGAACGAACATTTTCAGTACTTCGCCGACTCAAAACTAATTTAAGGAGCATAATGTTGCAAGATAGATTAAACGGTCTCACATTGCTAAGTGTGTACAGAGATATGACGCCATCAGTGGATTTTATTTTAGATAAACTCGCTAAAAGTAAGCGTAAACTATATTTTCTATGAAACTATATAATTTCAAATTTGAAAATATAGTTTTGGTTTGTTTTGTTAATTTTAATCACAATAATCCTGTAACTAACGGTTTTTCTGTAAAACGCAAAAACTTGATCAGAATTTTATAAATTTTTAATTATTTTTTAATACGAATAAAACACTTTTTATAAGAACTTATTTTAGTTATCATTATCTGCATTCCCGTGGTCGTTTCTAGAGCTTGGCTCTATTTTATTCACAATGCAAAAACAAAAATTAGAACTTGCGATTTTCCTGACTCTATTTCTGATCTTAAAATGCTGGCAAATTTAAAGCATTTTTTTTCAAAACGAACATAGTTGGCAAGTCTGAAGTACTCTTCGACGAGTTTTCGTCTTACTACTCACACTCGTATTTGGCACTTCATCGCGAGCGATGCCAAATTGTAATAAAGTTGAACTAAAACTGTTCCATTGAGTTTTGATCGTATCCAATGTCATGGGAATGCAGCTATTATGTATGTTATCATTGTGGTGGAAATCTTTGTTTGTTTGTTAACTTTACCATACTTTCATATGCAAATATTACTCCCAAAAGTTGAAATTTATTACTGTGAGGTGAAGAAGTTGAATAGTAAGCTGTTGCTTGCCCTAGCTGAAGTTTTAACCAGGAACTATTAGTGCAAGTAATACCAAGTAAGTAATATTAGTGCACTCACTAACCAGTACACAATAGCCGCTATAGTTACGTTTTTTTTATATGTAAGCCTGACATATTTTAAAATTCCCCAAACAAAAAATCCTGGTTGCGCCCCTGTGAAGGATCATATCTTGTTGCACTGTGTGATAGAAAAATATTTTAAATATCCTTAAAGTCTTATATATTTTCTTGTCACAAATCATTGATGTCATTATTGTATTGTAAGCAAGTTTGTGATTGTGATACTTAAAATAAAGAAACGAACGCCAGCTTAGTCGGTATATAATCAGCAATACCAGAGAGCTACCCACTCTCGCCATTCTTTTAAAGAAGTAGAAAAAAAGAAGTGCATTCCGAACAAAGACTAGTTATTCCCACAACTCTATCGCTATATCTAAACTGCATCTTCGATCTAAATCATAGTTGAACTAATTAAGTAATGCGTCGACAAAGCTTTTTAATTTCAATTAAAGGCTTTCGCTTGTTTTTTAACCTGCTATTTTCTATACACAATCAAAATTTACATTATTTCATTTATTTTTTTTTTTCTCTTTCTACTTTCAACTTCAACAACCATATTAAAATTATCTGTCACATCAGCTTTAACTATAAGGCGCGCACATATATTGCTCCCCTTTTTTGAAAAGCCGAGTTTCAAACGGTTATCGCAACTGCGCTTTGAACAGGCACTGTTGCCAACTTCACTTTGTTGTAGCATTGTTCCAGTAATTATATTGCAATTAGGGATGCATCCGTAAGTATTTTTTGTTGTGTATATGCATGTGTATGTGTGTGTGTTTGGCTGAGTGTACAACAACATTGCACATTCACTTGATAATCATGTCGATCTGCGTGTCGTAAATATGAAATTATTTTTTAAGTACATGGAAAATGTGGAACCATTTTTCACAGTGATTCTTTTTATTTAATTTTTAACTTTTCTTTTTTTTTAAATTTATTGTAGTTGATGGATGTGCTCAAAGAATACTCAACATGCTGGTTGACTGTCTGCATAGAGTGTGACTAAAAATTTTTGGACTTTTAATTATTTTGTTTAATTAGATTTTATTTTGAAGCTTATGCGGTCAGTAATTTTTACAGTAAATATTTATGTCTTGAAATTCTGTCTCCTCTTTTTTTTATGAAGTGTTCTAATTTTAAGCTTAACTTCATTTGGAAATCTCGAAAGAATGGGTTAGCCTTAACTTTTTTAGAGCTTAACATAATAATGATGATCTAAGTCACAAAAATAAAAGTATAATTCAAAAAAATAATTCAAAAAGTATAAAAAACAAATTCAATATTCACATTAAACTTCTCACATTCCGTTTCTACTTCTGAATTCTCTGCAGTGTAGCTAACTAATTAAAATACTAACAAAATTACTGGCTTAAAAAAATACCCGTATTTGTTTAGATAAAATCTTTTCACATTTTGGCATTTCTGCATTCCTTAATTATACATACAAAACACCATAGACCTCGAGTCACCATTCAAAGCAACTTATGCATGCAACTGCCTCTTATGATATCCTTTATCAAAAAACAACATACTAGGCAGATCAGGTGCTCGTAAAATTTTAGGTAGACTTAAGCTAAAACGATCCTTTATGATTAAAAACAAATAAAAAAATTATGCTCGACAATCTGATCTTTGATCTCTTCGAAAACCTATACGCAAAGTTATACCGTAAGATGGGTGTTTCCTTCGCGCATTCACATCAACATAAAACATAAACACTCCGATGCTGATGACATCTTGTAGCAAGTAGAAGCGAAATTTTTGTTAGTTTTAGTAGTAGGATAGTCAATACACAATCCTCTATCTGCAGCATAGCTTCTGTTATAGTTAATATTGAATTAACAACTCTACATAACAAAGGTGTCTGGATTGGTGGATAGTGCATAGAGTATAAATTATTATCTAGAGATTGCATCAACTCTGCTAAATCTCTGGCATGTGTTAACAGAGGTTAACAGAGTTTTTTCTTCATGTTTTTAAGTGAAATAACTCTGTTGACACATGCCAGAGATTTAGCAGAGTTGATGCAATCTCTAGATAATAATTTACACTATATGGCTAGTGTATTGAACTCTTAACCGGTGGGGTACGAGTTCGTTCCCCACTGCAGGCCAAGAAATGTTTTTAATTTGATATTAAATTTTCTTGTTGTAATAAACGCAAGCAACAAGGAATCCATCAATTCTCAGGAAACGATGTCGAAGAAAAAGTGTTGCTTTTGAGATTTCACTCAAGCAAATCCCAGAATGAGGCGTAAGAAGCTTCGTTTGAAAAAACATATATTTCCTGCATTGTCTTTGCATCCTATTTCGTTATTTAGGCGTTAATTTTGGATTTTGTTTTTCGGTACATATTTTTTATTTTTTGATACGTTTTAGTCCATATTGAACGCAACTTGTACACCAATTGTCAGTATTTTATTCGAAACCGTTACTGATTAATAGATTTTCAAAATTTTTAAGAAAAAATGATTTTCAATTAATGACTGACTGGTACTAAATATCGATATAAATAAAAAGTAAAGAAAAAAACGAAATGGCTACTTCAGCCCTTGAAAGGACTTTGACAGAGTTTCTCATGATCAATTGTGTTGTACGTGTTGTGAATGTTTAATGATCGAGTACTGAACCTACAAGCCTTATGCCGACTCAGAATGCCTTTTGTTCTCAAGAAGATTATCATAGCAGTCTTAGATTATCATAGCTCGCCTCTGTCTGCAGAAAGGTGACGGCCGAACAGAAAAATTAATTCAATTGAAAAACATTCTGCGTCAGATGGGATTTGAACCTGGGTTCTATGGCATACAAGGCATGCACCTCAACCAGTATGCCACGGACGCCACATATTCGAAAAAAAAATATAAAAAATTGTGATCACATCTTGAGCTGCGGCTTTAAAGTTACATAATATAGAGAAGAATTTTAGGAAAAATTTAAAAAAAAATCGAAGGGGTCGAACTTTTTGAAAACGTTGATTTTAATTTTTAAACGTTAATATCTTAGCGATAATTACTTTGCATAATTTTATTTTATTTTTTCCTACAGCAACATTTAAAGAAAAAAAACTGATACCATACTTTTTATTGATATCGATATTAATTACTACCCACTGAACCATAAGCGAAGGTGTTGAGTAAGGTGAGAGTTTTGCGAAAGTTTTTGGTTAGAATTTTTTTTTTTTAATAACTCACTTTTTTATTTTGTCGCTTAAAAGTGCTTGTTATAAAATATTAAATTCGTGAAAGCTTTTCCCATAAAGAAAAATTGTACATATTTTGCGAAATTCATTAAAAACTTATTTTGAGTCGATATTGAATCATTTTTGTATCATTTCAGTAGATAAGACTTCCTTGCAAATGAACCATTTTTTGTTCATAAATGACTTCGGAAATGAATCATTTATGTTTCTTTTTTGCATTCTGAAATGAGTTCAGAAAAGAATAATTTTTTTATCATATCAGTAGGAAACAATGTCTCATAAACGAACCATTTTTTGTTCATAAATGAGTTCACAAATGAATCATAAACGTTACTTTTTATATTCTAAAATCAGTTAAATAAAGAAACTTAAAATGAAAATGTTAACCTTCGTACAAACGCCGTATGAACTTTTTTACCATTGCGAGATGTACTGCTACACGTATGAAAATTTTCAACATTTCTTTAAAAAATTAAAATCAGGCCCAAATAGAATGAAAACCACGAAAAAATTCCATGCAAAAAAGTAATCAAATAAATTCCCCAATTAATAGATTAACTATTTTGATATTTCATATATAATTTGGAAGTTTGTCAAATTGGAAAACAATCACGCCTTTCCTCTTTGAAACATCAATGTCATGAAAAACACAATGCGTGAATTCCAGCCCAGGTATATTAATTCTATTAACCCAATGATTAAAATGATCTCTAATTTTAGCAATAATCATTTCTTCTTTAACAAAATATCGATATGTAATAACAAATAGTATTATGCAATAATAAAATTTATAATTCAAAAAGGTTATTTTTTCAACTCATTACTGAACAAAATAAGGTTTGTTTTTGAGAGGCAATTCAGTCCAAAGATTGATACAAAAAGGGCTAATTTTCGAGTGCCGAAAAATAACTTTTATGGTTCTTCTTTTTAACTCATTTCCGAACACAAAAAAAGGATTATTTATGGTTCTTTTTTTAACTCATTTGCGAACAAAATAAGATTCGTTTTTGAGAGGCATTTTAGTCCGACGAATGATACAAAAAGGATTAATTTATGAGTGCCGAAAATGAACGTTTCTACCCGAAAAGGTTCATAAAAGAATTCAAAAACGGTAGTTTTGGTTCACTGGGTTATTTTTGAGAGGCAATTCAGTCCAAAGATTGATACAAAAAGGGCTCATTTTCGAGTGCCGAAAAATAACTTTTTATGGTTCTTTTTTTAACTCATTTCCGAACAAAATAGAGGATAATTTATGGTTATTTTTTTAACTCATTTGCGAACAAAATTAGGTTCGTTTTTGAGAGGCATTTTAGTCCGACGAATGATATAAAAAGGGTTCATTTATGAGTGCCGAAAATGAACGTTTCTACTCGGAAAGGTTCATATATGAATTCAAAAACGGTAGTTTTGGTTCACTGGGTAGTCTATCATTTATTGAAAATTTAATGCTTAAAAATATAAAAAATCGATTACCAATAACAGTTTAGAATATTAAGCTGATAGCTGGTGTCCTTTTGGACACTGGTTGCTGGTTGCTTTTAATACGTACTGGCCAGTGCCGCAGACAGCTTTGGGCTCGGGGGGATCCCTAAAAAAATAATTAGCTTCAAAAAATTTTCTTTTGAATATCCGAGTCCAGGGTGTTTTGTGACGCCGAGTGTCAGTTTCACAGCCCAACTTTTTCTAAATTTATGTTTGATAAACATAAAGAAATTTTTATAGTCTTATATTGAGCAGTAAATAAGAAATATGACTCCACGACCCCATTATGCAATTCAATCATAATGTCATTACATTAATCAGGGTAATTTTTATTAATAGTCTTAATCTTAATATAAAATTTTTGCTTATTATTGTAGGTAGTTATTTTAAAGATGTCAATATATTAATTTTGTAAGTATGGGAGGCGCCACGCTCTTAAATTTAAATTTGTTTTAAGCATATTCATTAAGCTCACAATGTTTTCGAATGGAATTGTACAAATTTTGGTACAATATAATGAAAAAACTTTATGTATATAATGCATTTAAGTTTTGGTCAAGGTTTTAATATAAGCGACCCCAGTGTGCGACTGCTACTTATATGCCTTGGCATAATTTATCCCGCCTATGCAGTAAATATTTACATACTAACGAGCTCTGTTAACAAATTATTTGCATTTGATATAACTTAATATTTTATTGAAAATTGATTTAACATTAATACATTGACATGAAATTGATATAGCATTTGATATAACTTAATACTGTATTTATATTTTAATAAATATTTAAAAAAAAGTAGACATCAAAATGAACTTTAAAAGATTTTATTAAACCTTGGCACAAAAATAAATATTCATGGGATGTAAACTAATGCTTTTTTCTAAGACTGTAGCTTTTTTTATCGTTTTCTATTTTTTTTGTTTAATTTATACTCTTTCACCTGAGTTGGTTTTTGTTCCCATAATTGTGTGAATCTGTAAAGCGCGTATTTGACTTCCTTTGCGGCAAATGTTTTTTGATCAATTGTTAATTAACCACAAAACAAGTTGCAAATTGAACTTATTCACTTTATTGGCAATTGTCTGACTCTATTGTTGCAGTAGTTGTTGCAGTTGCACTTGTTGTTGTTGTTGTTGTTGTTGTTGTTGTTGTTGTTGTTGTTGTTGTTACATTAGTACTCTTTTGTTGCCATCGTTAAGGCTGTTTGTTGCATGCATGGCACCAACAGCGAAAGGAAATCATCATTAAGCATTAAATATAGTAATATATGAATAAAAGAGGCTCAGCAATAGCAGCCGCAGAAACATGATGTTTTGTTTGCTACTGTTTTTTGCAGTGCCAACCAATATAATCACACACACTCAACAGCAGCAACAACTGCAAGATTAACAACATTAATATGTTGGTCAGCGAGAATGAAAAAAATATTTTTATAACATAATGCGATGCTTTATGCAATGTCTGTCCATTAAAGTAAGTATGTATGTATTAAATTATTTTTTTGTGTCTCCATCTGAGTGACTGTCGTTCCTATCCGTTTGTTATGACAACCGGAAACGCAATTTAAGCGCCACATTTTGCAGTGACTACTGTTTGTAGAGTGCTGTGATTGAAGGGATGCTCAGTTGAAGTTGAATGGAAGCGAATCTTATATAGGTTTGGTAAGGAGACTGAAATAAAATTGGCTTAGTTTTGCATACCATTAAACAAGATTTTATTTAAAATAAAAAAGTTTCTAAAAATTCGCGACTTGACACCACTTTGTGAACTGTAGTTAAATTATAGCAAAAAATTATAGCTAACCATAACAAATCTACAAGCGAGGGCTTGGCGAAGAGTTAATAATAGTACAAATTAGATTTTTATACACCAAAAAAAAAAAAAAAAAAAATACTAAAGGAAAATTATTAAAAAATACATGGATCCCAAATAATAGCCCACGCTTTATTGCCGATAAACGAGTTATGCAAAGAAGCTCAGGAAGTCAGCAATAAACATTTCAAGCACTTCAGCGAACATTTTTCTCACAAATGTGCTATAGAAAAAGCGATTGAAGTTATTTTAAATAGATTTCTGATAATATCAGCCCCTGTTTTGTCAAGCAAAACCAGAATAAAAGAAAAGCATTTCCCAAGAGAAGCACTACTCGCTTTACTCATATTTGGAACTTTGTGTAATTAATGATGAAGGTGATGATGTTTGTAATAGTTGTGATGAAAACGAAGATATTAGCGAAAGTGAAGATTATGATGATATTGATGAAGAAGAAGGCAAAATAATTTTTTTAAATCAAACCAGGTATAATATTAATAGTATAAAATTTAAAAAAAAATGTTATTATTGAAATGCTTTTTGGAAGATATAAGAATATAATGTAAGAAGCTATTTTGCATGGGAGGTGAGCGTGTTCAAATCCAATATAGTTCATTTTCAATAATTTTTTGTTTTAGGAATTAATGTGTAAGTACCAAATTTCAAGTCCATAACTTCAAATTTGTAGGTTTGAAAGAAATGTTTCAAGGTTTTACTTATTTTGAATTAAATCTGAATGAAGTTTGCTTTCATTAAATGTCTCTGAAGTATATAAAATTTTGTTTTTTTTTTAAAGAAAACAAACTATCAGTTTATAATTTGAAAGCCCGTGCGAATTAATCTTTAGTATACATAGCATAGTATCTATAGTATCTATAGTATACTCTGCTGTGCAATCCGTTAAATTTTTTATCAGATTTTTTAAAAATTATAAAATTCAACCTACATAAGACAAATAACTTAATTAAAAGAGTGAAACATAAGAAATGGAATTTCTTCTATTATATTAAATTGCAGAAACAAACAAATAGCGACCATAATTGTTTTATAGAGATCACAAATTCGCAAAACATAGCAGCTCATTTTTCAATTGCCTGAATTAAATTTTTTTTAGAAAAAATTAGAATTTTGCCATTAACTAAATTCTTGTGCCTAGTGCTCGTTTTAAATTAATTTTTCACTAGCTGAATACCCGGCTTAACTCGGGAGTTGATATAAATAATTTTCGATTTCATTCGTCGATTTGAAAAACTTTTCGCAAACTTTAGAAGAAATTTTGTGTGCATCTTTCAAACCGGTAACTTTTGAGAAATGAGCAAAATGTAGCTCCAACATTTGAAAATTATGAGAAAAAGCTAGGGAAATCGTGAAAAAAATATATATATAAAAATATATTTTCAAGTTTCATATTGTATTCGATAGATTGAACATTTTTTTAAAAAAATCAGAGAAAAAACGAATTTTTCGCAATTCGCGAGGAAACTGAACAAAAATTAAATATACATTGAAAATAGAAATTGAAATGTCAAAACAATGCCAACTTACGATGCAACTGACTTGCGCAAGTGTTGATGCGTACTCAAATACCACAGAATTCGGCATCAGCTGTCCTGATTTGCGAAAAAAAAAAGTGGAATATAAATACACATAAAGAAGAAGAGAAGATATTTATCACCCTTCGTGCTTTGCTACGCCTTACTGTATTTTGTAGTACAGCGCCCTCTGAGGTTTAAGATATAGCAAAATACATCGCGCCAAAAGATTCAACGCACCCGAAAACCACTTATAGAAATCATACTTATCGGATGAGTTGTTTTGAGTTTTTTGCGGTATTTGTAAAACAGCGTCCTCTGGTTTTCGAGATAGAATAAAAAAATGAATGGTTTCGGAGACAAACTATAATAACAAAATTCGTGGAACCCGATCGCAGTGCCACCTACCGGCTCCAATTGCGAATCTGAACCACCCAGGAAAATTTCATCAAAATCGGCGCAGCCGTTTAGGAACAGTTTAATAACATGCACACGTACAAATTGTACAACAGCGTTCTCTACTCTTCGAGACAGAGCAAAAGAGATAACGCCAAAACAGTTGCCGTACACAAAAATCATTTCATACAATTTTTCATCCAAATCAGTGCCCTCTGGTGTTCAAGACAGAACAGAGTAGATAAGTCATAAAAACTCACCGTATCCGAAAACCTCTATATACAAATTTTCGTGCAAATCGGATGATTGGTTTCGGAGATAATCTATAAAAACAAAATGTCTTAAAAACGATCGCAGCGCCACCAACCGGGTCCAATTGTGAATCTGAACCATCCATGGATTCACTCAAACACACACAAATAATGTCATCTAAATCAGTGTAGCCGTTTAGGAACAGTTTAATAACATGCACACGTACAAATTGTACAACAGCACCCTCTTGATTCGAGAAGGAGCAAAAACGATGGCACCAGAACCCTTGCCGTACTCGACAATCGCTATTTACAAATTTTCATCTAAATCGGATGGGACGTTTGGAGTTTTGCACGATGTCCTAAGATTTGTACTAAAGCGCCCTTTGGTTTTCAAAATAGCACAAAAAAGATAAGTACAAAACACTCACCGTATCAGAAAACCCCTATTTTCCAATTTTCATGCAAACTGGATGCACGGCTTAGGAGTTTTTTGAGGTTTTTCAAATATTTTTCTACAGCGCCCTCTTGTGTTCGAGAGAGAAAAGAGAAGATAAGTCAAAAAACTCAGCGTGTCCGAGAACCTCTACATACAAAATTTCATGTAAATTGGATGAACGGCTTTGGACCTCTTTGCCTTTTTTAAAATATTTATACTACAGCGCCCTCTGGTGTTCAAGACAGAACCTAGTTTATAAGTAAAAATCGGATAAGCGACTTATGAGCTTTTAGACGTTTTTAAAATCTTTGTACTACAGCGCCCTCTGGTGTTCAAGATAGAACAAAGTAGATAAGTCATGAAAACTCACCGTATCCGAAAACCTCTATATACCAATTTTCATGTAAATCGGATGCACGGCTTAGGAGTTTTTCGAAGTTTTTTAAAATATTTGTACCACAGCGCCCTCTGGTGCTCAAGATAGAACAGAGTAGATAAATCATAAAAACTCACCGTATCCGAAAAATTTTAAACACAAATTTTCATACAAATCGGATGAACGGTTTCGGAGACAAGCTAAAAAAAAGAATGTCCAACTTTTTTTACTGTATAAAAAGTAGCCTATATATTGGCCGGGGGTATAAGGAACCTAGATGTCAAGTTTCATTTAAATCCAATGGTTTTCGCGTGATGCTCTAATAAACAGACAGACAAAAATTTTAAAAATGCGATTTTTGGACTCAGCGTCGTTCAAAATGTCCATCGCAAAAAGAATTTCCAAATAATATTCCATGTACAGATTTTTTTTTTTACAATTTTATGTATATACATATGTATAGATAGATAAATGCCGAAACATAAGTTAAATGAACTAATGTTATCTTCCAGCAAACAACTGGCTTCGAAAAAAAAAAATTGTTTCAATTCCGGTAGCCAAATTCATGCAGAATAAACACTTTATGACAACGAATTACAGAAACCAATTTAACAAATGAAAAATAAAAACGCTCTGAAGAATTTTAATAAAAAAGAATAAAATAAAAAATTTGGGAATGTTAGTTATACAACCTAAAAGAGACGAAAATAAAATTAAATATAAATATAGCTGCCAAGCGATGGGATGGCGACGCGTCGCTTGGTAAGCGATGCGGTTACATAAGCTCAGCCAACTACAATTTTAACCGAATGATTCAAGATTGAGGAAAATGAGTGCCAAACTGAACTTAGCGATCGCTGAGTGACCGAATGAACACAGTAGCGACTTGGTGGACTGACTAGCTGAGTGTCTGGCTGACTGGCTCCTTGTCTGATTATGAACCGATTTATGCGTACGTGCTTCGCGTGAATTCAATTTATTCCGAAGTTCCAACATGTAGCGTGCGAGAATAAAAACAGTAGCTTCTTTGCTGAATGACCACATGATTGGAAGGTCGTCCATCTTCGGCTTAACAAGCGCCGCAGCAGCGAAGCATCAGCAGCAGATGCAGAAGACGAAGAAGCGTGTGATTAGGTTTTTTGCAGCACCTCTAGCTAGTTACAGTTGAGCTGCAGTGAATTATTATGAATGATACGCATGCGCCAAACGTTGATCATATTGTAATCAAATCCGGGTTGAATTAATAACGAATAAGAAGAAGATGCGCAATGAAGAAATATAAAGAAAAACCTGACCGTAGTGGAACCAACGCAGTAGCAGTACGCATTAGTAGATGGCTAAAATTGATTTAGCCACCTCAGGCAGCTGACCTTACTACTGTTTTTACGCTTTAAGCAGAATCTCATCAAGCTCGTAATGACAACAATTGATCAGCAATCAGCGCGCATGGATCACAGCGACTAGAAGACGTCTTGTGTAGCTGTGGCGATGCACACACACACACACACACAAACACACTGAACTGGTGAACTGTCCATATATTGGTCGTGCAGTATTGGGCCGTATTCGGTGTGAGACAAACTGTTGTATTTCCATCTATATCGAGGTCATTGTGACTCGTGCTTTGAGCGAGACTGATTGATCGATTACTTTATTTTCATCATCTTGGTAGAGTTGAAATTGGGTCAATATTGTCTCTATATATGACACTATAGTCGACAAACCTCTGACATGAACTACATTTAATACCTGTGTCAAGCTTAACGCACTCAACATCGATTTAAAAGCTAGGAAAAACCGAAAGAGTCATCAGAAAGAAACCGTTAATGTTAGCCAAGGAGAGCTTTTGGTCAAAATGATCCAAGCAAACTGTTCAAAGTTGATGTGTAACAAATATAAGAAGCGCTTGAGCACTACCCACGCTTGAGCGACGATCTAACTTCTTAACCCTTAAATGCCTGGTGGTACCACGAGGAACCAACCTCTTTTACTATTTTTTTCGAATATTTTCCATTTAATTTTTGTTAATTTTGTTGTATGTTATTGTTCTATGATCTAAGCGCCACCATTTTTGATTTGACTGCAGCTGCTTTTAACTCATTTGACAAGTGTTTTAGTTGGTCAAGAGATAACACCTCAAACAAAAAAAAAAAAAACTAAATTTTAGTGAATTATAAATTTAAGGGACATTGTTTTTTTTTATATTTGGCGTCAACGCGATCGAAAAATTTATTTATTTTTTCAATAGTGTGTTTAATAAGCAACGTAAGAATTGAATACAAAAATTGAGTAAATTTTCTGCAAAAAATTATCAAAAAAAAAGTTTATAAAAAGTGTATGACCAGGTAATTTGTATGTACAGGAAGTAAGATGCACCAGTAAAAACAATCGTAGAACAAAAGTTGTTCAGAATTCAAAGTTACATAACATATATATTTATTTCCTGCAAATCAAAAAAGTTGGTCATTTAAGGGTTTATTTTCATATGAATGTTTTAAATCGTATCCAGGGCCATAACAAGGATATTCTTACGGGTGTTTTTATTAAATTAAAATCAAGTATATGAGACATTTTTTCCTTGACTATTTATTTGCGTAGCAATTTTTTACTTCTTTGAGGTCGAAATAAAACTGGTCACATCGATTTCAGTCGTTTTCGGCTTTTCTAATTTTGAAAATGAAATTTTTCGTTTTTGATTTTTGCATTCGAGTGAGCGTTAAACGAAGTTTAAAATGAAGTTAAATGAAGAAGAAGGTTTAGAAGTTTTGGAAAATTTCTTCATACCACAAAAAACTTTATCTTTTTATTATATAGCAGAGATATATAAGATTGCAATCATTTCACATTTTAAGTTTTTTGATATTGTTCAAATTGATTGCAATACATAATTCTTTTTCGGTACTTCTGACTTGTATCTTTTTAAGATTTAATCAGTTGGATAGAGGCACCTTCCCAATTAAGAGTTCAGACATTCCAGGTGCATATCCGTACATTATTATCAGTTTTTCGTTTGCGGTAGTCGTCATCAGATTTGGGGAGCATTTTTCTCATATTTCTTATTGGACTTTTCATTGCCGCACAACCAGTTTGCCGTTGCCCAGGGAACACCATGTGGAGGTTTGAGCCGACTTGAGACGACTTCGACTTGGATAATGCTGGCCTCACCAGGTTGAGGCAGTCAAACACGTTACGTTGTTGAATATTTGAATTTCTTAATCATTTGTCATAATTTGATTGCAGTCTCGCATTCACTTATGTGGCAGTAGATTGAAATCCCTTGATTGAAATCTTTTTAGAAATTTTTCGTAAGGCAGTTTTACCCTGCGTGTACTTTTTATGCTGAGTACACGCAAAATTTACGTATATTTCGAATTAAACATCTGCACGAATACATCCGAACGCTTACAAGTCTTAACACATATATTTTCTCATATCTTTCGAATACTCCAACTCGAAAGAATACTCCTAAGACTCTTTAACGATGAATATATCGATCCAATATGCGTTTTTGTGTGGAAATACATAGATATTTTTATTTGTTTTATTAACTTATTGAATAAATGGCTTTGTTAAATATTTGTTGCAGAAATTAACTATCTTGATTAATTTTTGGCATATATTTGAATTTTGCTTTTTTTTAAAGTGCAAGCTATTTATTTCTCTATACATGAAATAAAACCTATTTAAAGGAAAGGAAACAATTAACTATATCACTTTGACCCACAATTTTCGATTCTGAGAGCTGATCGTTTAACAATCATCCGTCACTCAGTTCCACACGCAAAAGAGTCCCTTTTGTGTCAATTTAACACACTGAATTTTTAATCTCCACCACAAGTTGAAAAATGTATTTTTTGACCAAATATTGACTTGTATCGATTATATTATTTATTAAAAATTAACGTATTTCAAGAAATACTGGTTGATGAACTTATATTTTTTTATATTGATAGCGATAATATACTTATATTGATAACGCTGTTTTAACATTTATTTGTAAATTGTGACAAATTGGCACAAGGGATGGATTTGGGTTAAACTAAAGTGTACTATTTTTGTGACAAATAAATAACTTCCCTGCTTAGGTTAAATCAGTGAAAGAAAAAAAAAAAAAAACCATGAAAACATGAATTTCAAATTGTTTTGATTTCCCGAAACAGTTAATTCTAAATATATTTGGATACTTGTATTCATTGCTGAATATTCAAATAGAAAGTCTGTAATAGACATCTGCACGAATACATCCGAACGCCTCTTCAAAACATTTTTTTGAAACACGTATACTTACACTCTATCATTGGCAGCAACCAACTACTAGTGAGTACACTACAAAACAAAAGTAAAACATTCAAGTACTGTACTCAAAACCGAAATAATTTCAATATGAAATTTCCTAGCGTACTTGTGCTCGTATACCAAGTACATGTATATAAGTTAGATTAAATAAAAGAATGTGAAAATAATTCATACAAACCTTAAAAAAAATAAACTTAAATTTTTTAAACTTCAATACTTGTAAAATAAAGTGAATAAAATAAGCTAAAAATAAAGTTAACCTTTTTAGACATGATTTTTTAACTTCTTCATATCTATTTCGAGCTGTACAGCAAAATCTACTTGGTGTACTTACTATGTTTTGAAAAGACAAAGTAGTCTGCATGAAAAATAGCTATGCAACTAACCCAAAGTTGTGTACACACTCTGTTAAGGGGGTCTTCTCATTGAGCAACTTTTTTTTTCAACTTTTTTTTTTGCATTTATTTATAGCTTGGGTAGTTGTGAATATGCCCCTAAAAGGATTTTTAGAAATTCGAAATACTTTAGAAGATACAGCCTTTTTTGTGAAGCAAGGTCTGATGGACAAGAAGGTGATGGAGGTAATAAAACCAGCTTACGAAGCGCTGTCGGCAGATAATTTGCTTGAAAGATGCCTTGGATCTGAAACTCAGAATTCCAATGAGTCCTACAATTCTGTTCTTTGGTAACTTTCGCCCAAACACATCAACTCAGGCGCACGCACCATCGAAGTGGCCAATTTCATTGCAACGTGCCTCTTCAACGACGGTTTTATACCCATACTTAAAATTATGGGTTGATGGGTATTGCGATTGGCAAAAACGCATACGAATACGCACTATCTCGCAATGAAGACAGATTGAACCGATCAGAGACTCGAGCTGCGGCATCATCAAAAGCTGGCAGAACGGCTCGCAGAGCAGAGAGGGCAGCAGAAAGCAGTTTCTACGAAAAAGAGGAAGGTGGCCTGTATGGAGCTGGCATCGCCGACTAATATTTGTAAGTAAAAATTGTCAGCTCTTTAAAACTGCATTTAAACATTTTTGATTTTTTTTTTTTTCCCCAAAAAAATTACTTCAAACTTTAAACGCGTTTATCTCGAACCCACGTTTTTCGAACTGGCGGCCATCTCCAGTTCAACTGAACCGATTTTCATGAAACAAAATGGAATCGACGCAGAATTGTCACCATTCTCAGGTGAACCTCGACCATAATTTTAAAAATTTTTTACTATTTTTTTTTTATACTAAACTACAAAAAAAAAAACAAGAAATTGAAATTTTTTTTTTGAATGGCCGCCATTTTGTCAAAAAAAATCACAAAATTAAGCTTGAGGTTCACCCGAGAATTACATCTATACTGATTATAACCCCGTTTTTTTTTTTCATTTCAGACGCTCCGGAGACCCGGAATCGTGGCCGCCGTGACGACACCTTTTTTTTTCACCACCAACTTTAAAGTCTCATTACTTTTTGAACAGCCCACGTATCGAGGCAAAAAAAATTTTTTTATTTACTTTGAACCTTTTGTAATACAATAAACAAAAAAAGTTTTCAATTATTCTTTGCGTTTTCAAATAAGAATTTTTTTAAAAAGGGTCCAAAAAACGGGTTTTGAATGAGAAGACCGCCTTAAATCAAATTGACGAAAGCTTTTTTTTACTCTATACTAACAAAAAAATGTATCAAGTCAACCTTAGAATTTGTTAATATGAGCAAACATTACTTTGATTCCAGGAACGTTACTGAAGCAAACATTTTATCAACTTAACTTGTCAATGTGAACAAATATTTCTTTAAGTGCAGGGACATTCCTTATGCAAAATATTGGAGAAAAAAAATCCGAATTTAGTTTTAATATTTTATATCATTACACTATTTATTATTATACTATTAAACTTACAACTAATTGAAAAATTACTAAAATAAATGTTGTGAAATTTATCGTATATGTTGGCGATTTAAGAAAAAATAGCATGTTATTAAGCGGGTTTTTTAATTGAGCAGGGGTCAGGGTCAATAAAAATATTTTACATAAGATGTGTTAAATTCTCTGTTTCAATTACTTCTTTCGCTTTCTTCTTAGTTAAGTGTCTTACCAAAAAAAAATGTTGGAAGCAAACGAATTTGTTTAATTTCTTTATAGCACTTAACTGAAAAGAGCAAAAAATATATTGAAAAGTAAGGAAGTAATGTAGTATGTTGTTCCGACAAATGATACAATTTGCGTGCGATTTTCTCCCAAGAAAGATTTTCAAGTATTCTGCTAAGAGACGTGCGCGTATCGATAATGCGCTTAGGAACGAATTACTTATTTGCATTTGAATTTATTTCTTTGCACTTATTCACTAGAATCTCCAATGCTTGTTCTTTCAACACATTATTCGAGTTGCCTTTGCTACACCGAGAAAAAAAGCTTATGTTAAATTTAAAAAAAAACTAGTATAATTTATAAGATGGTTTTGGCAGTTTTCAGCCACCCAATAACTTTATGAAAACGCCTAACTTTTACATGTTGACTTGTCAATTTTTATTGGGTGATAAATTAAACAAATATTTGGTAATTTTTTATACACTACTTTAAAAAAAAAATTTCATTTCAAATTACATAACTTTTTTCGGCTTTTGGTTTTTTTTTTTTTCTTTTCTTTTTGAAGCTGTCGGCCCCGCCTCTCGTTCCGTTAATTTCTTGACTGAAATCGGCAACAACACAAATTTGTTTTTTATCTACACCATTTTTTTCTTAGATATTAATGACTTTTCGGCTTTTCTTGCTGATTGACATCTATTATACCAAGAACATTAAATTAAATTAAATTAAATCAAATACAAATACACAAATTTTACCTTCGCATGCCGTTGAGATTCGAACCCACAACCAACCGATACTACTGTGTATAAAGTCACTACACTACGCATTGAGCCAAACTCCTTCGTTACGCGGAGTGATTTATTCAATATTAATTACAACTGCAGCTATCAACAGAATACTGCGACATAACGTATAGAGCATCTGTTAACGTCTGTGAATCAAATATTTTTTTTTGGCAGGGTATCGAAGTATGTGCTTTCAAAGCAATGTATTAAACAATAAATTGCTTAGGTGAATTAACGTAGGTGCACTTATGTCAGCAAACAGTAGCAAGGCTGCTTAGATCAGTTGGTAGAGCAATGGACTGGCACCTGGCACCAAAAGTTCCAAGTTCGATTCACACAGCGGGCAAAGAGTTTTTTTTTTTGTTAATGAAATGTAATAAAATTTACTGGTGTGAATTTAAAAGTGGTTTTATTAAAAGAAAAAAACATTAAATTATCAAATCTATCCTTCTTTCGTGTGTCTAATGACGCAGCTGTGTTTGTTTTTTTGCAGAAAATAGCTCAAAACTATGCTTAAGCCATCCATGCTAGTTGTTTTTTAATTTTGTATTTTTGGATTTTGGGCTTAGGTGAATCAAATATTTTTTTTTTTTTTACAAGGTATCGAAGTATGTGCTTCCGAAGCAACGTATTAAACAATAAATTGCTTAGGTGAATAAGCATAAGTTTATAATTCTCATACAATTCTCTTCACCCAAGCCGACTTAGGGGATTTACCTATATATTTTTTTCTCGGTGTATAAGCATGCAAACGATTTATATTTTTCAATAAAATCTATACAAAATTCCGATTGCTTTACTGAAACCATGGTATGTTTACGCGGCAAAATAAAAACGAAATGAAATTGCTACAGCGGCTGTACGAACGACTACACACGGTAAATTCTAAGTACAACCGTCGCATACAACGACAGGTTGGATAAATTTTTCATTCGACGGCGCGATATTGGCCCAACCGTTGCATGCTAGCATATACACAATACAATTGTCGCATTGTTTACCAGCGGTTGGTACAGCCATTGCATTGCCGTTGTATCGTGTAGAGCCCCTCTAAGAGAGAAAGTTTTCACGCATTTCTAGCTTGAAGTATTTATATATTTGTGCTGTGAGATTTTACTTACAATAATTTTACAATAATTGTAGGAAGTCTGATCCCAGCAATTAATGTAGTTAATTCTCACTACTCTTTGTAAGATTGTTCCCGGGTTGTTCAATAAGTTTCCAGACTCACACATAAATGGCGGTAGTACGTCTGTCATTTTATTTCTCTAAAAATTGTACTTCTTTCTTATGAACACGCGTAATGTGTCATGTAGATCAGGGATGCTATTTGGGGCTTTAAGGGGGCTTTTAGGGCTCTTTTGGGCCCTTTTGAAAAATTCTACTAAAAAAATATCATCGAAATAATATGCTATCTATGCACAAATTTTAAATCTATCTCAGTAAAATAAGTTCTGTTGAATTTATAAATATAAGAAACACATTTTAAAATTATAGCTTTGGGAAAGATAAAACTTAAACAATTTTTCTCAATTTTTTTTTATCTAAGCTATATAAGCCTTTGGTTAGCTAGAGAAATAGTACACTTGTAAAAATCTCTTAAGACTGAAAGAAATTTAAAAAAGAACTTCTTATATTTTGAACAAAGCCACCGTATTAGTATTATATAGCATAACCACATTTTTTATTATTGATTGAAATCTACTGGGTGAATTCCTAACAAACATTTGGTATCTACTATAATGGAGGGAGTATAAAGATTTTTGCGGGTGTCAAAAGAATGTCTAAACTTTCTAACTGATTTTACTTTTAATAGTATCCCAAAATAATTCTATAGGCTTAAGAACGAAATTTTGAGGTGGACAGCTTCATGCAGGACACAAAATAACGAACCCATAAGGCTACATAATCTAGTCTTAAGTAGTCTTAACGGATTAAGTCCCTAATGCCGTAAATTTTCAATAAATTTTTATACAGCTTTTTTTCATATTACATATCTATACACAAAAAAAAAAATCCGGTGCATGATATTTAAATAAAATTTCAATTTGCATCAAAATTTAAATAAAATTAATGTTTAAAAAGTTGAAAGCAATATTTTACAAGAAAAATTTGTTTATAAAATCGGTAAAATACTCATCCTTTTTCAGTCTTATATTTTAAGACATGTAGGGTCTAGAAAAAAATTATGAGCTTTTTTTAAAAAAAAAGTGGACTTCAGAAACTGTGATGGAACATTGTTTGTCATCTTATTCGATGTGATTTTACTTAAGTTTGCTGTTGCAAAGCTTTATGTTCCAAAACATTTATGAAATTATTCTTTGGTAAATAAATTCAGCCGAATAGACTGAATATATTTTTTTGGCAGAAGTGAACATTTTCTGATATCATGTCAATATCATGCCGCGTCATTAATTTCTGACATTCTTACGCATATAACCAAGAACTCGAAAGCATACTCCTAATACTCTTTAACGCAAGGCTTTAAAAATGCTTTGCTATTTGGAATTGTATATTCTAACTGAATAAATTAATGGCTTTGTTAAAAGTTTTCGTGGAGAATTAACTATATTGATTATTCTATGGTTTATTTTTGACTTTTGCAAGCAATGCGTAAAAGTTCTTCGCAAAATCTTCGGTCCTGTTCGAGTCGGCGATGACTATCGCATCCGAATGAACCACGAGCTTTATGAGCTCTACGATGACATTGACGTAGTCCGGCGTATAACTGTGCAGCGACTACGCTGGCTGGGTCATGTCCATCGTATGAACGACGAAGCTCCAGCGAAAAAGGTGCTCGAGGCGAGGGTCGCTGGTCAACGACGACGAGGGAGACCATGCCTCCGATGGATGGACCAGGCTGAGGAAGCCCTAACCGCACTTGGTGTATCCGATTGGAGAAGGCGCGCGCAAAGCAGAGGCGCCTGGCGAGAGCTGATGAGGTCGGTTGAAACCCGGACACGGGTTGTTACGACCAACTAAACTAAAAAAAAAAAAGCAATGCGTATACCATCCCCTTATTTCGAAAGTGCAATGGGACATCCATGTATGAATTAAAATCCATTTAAATGAAACTTTTAAACTATATCACTTTCACCCAAATTTTTTGATTAAGGATTGAGAACTGATAGTTTGAACTAAAGTGTGCTATTTTTGGGACTGACAAAAAACTTTCCTGTCTAGGATGAAACAGCGAAAGCAAAAGAAAACACCAGAAAAATTCGAAATGTTTTGATTCCGAAACTTTTAAATACAAAATACAATATTTTTAAGAGTAATATGAAATAAACTGAGCTTGTTGAGATAATTAAGAATTATGCTATTTTTGTGATCATTGCTGAATAATCAAATAGGAAGTTTCCTATATAACATAGAATTACCATTTAATATCTTTAAAGTTTTTTCCTTTTATGACTAAGGCAATATCATACCTGATGAAGATCTGAAAAAAAAACGAATAGCCATTTCAGCCCTTGAAAGTACTTTGACCGAGCTTCTTATGATCAATTGTGTTATGTGTGTTGTGAATGTGTGTTTTCATGGCAGTTTTTACTTTCTGGGTTGTTGAGTTTAAATGTGGTTGTACAAGTCTTGTTGACGATCCACGTCAAGCACATCCAAGAAGTTCATCAACACCAGAAATCATAGCGAAAATGAACTGAGAGAGATTTGGTAGAAGCCGTAAACATCGCGTACGTTAAATGAAAGGATTTAAGAAGCTGTTGGATAAAAAGCATAAATCAACGTATAATTCAACACTATGGGTGAGGCTTGGGTTTACCACCATAATCCTGAATCAAAACAAGAAGCTAAAAAGTTGTGTGAACCTGATAGTTCGGGTCCTAAGCTAGTTCGTGTTAAAAAATCTGCAAAGAAATTTATGGCATCAGTTTTTGGGAAGCAAAAGGGGCTTTGTGTGTGGATTATCTCCAAACTAGAAGAAAAATGTGTTCTAAATTTTCAACCTTTTCATCAGCTCTACGCAAACATTCGTGAAAAAACCTATTAAAAAAAATAAAAGTAGTTTTTCATCAGGACAACGCATCTGTTCATAAAACTCAATAAACCATCACTTTAATTAGTGAATTAAAGTACGAATTATTGAAACATCCAGCCTTTTCACCAGATCTAGCTCCCTTTAACTTCTGGCTGTTATCATATCTCAAAAAATGTATGCTTGAAAAACGATTTTCATTAAACGAAGAGGTGATAGTACCGACAGAAAAGTATTTAGGAGACCTTCCGAAACGACACTGGGACAATGGGACAATGGGGCGACAATGGGATCCATAAATTAATCGTTTGAACAAATGTATTAAGCCTTTGGAAGAATATACTGAATAATGTAAGGCGTTTCTAGTCTAGTCTAGAAATTAATTTAACAACCTGCTATATATAACTTGTTTTTATTTATTAAAATTGTCTTTGTAAAAGCACATAAAAAATTAGTTAATGTTATTAATATAAAAAATATCAAGAATTTTTGATTTATTATATATTGTATTTAAATATTACAGTTAATATTAGGAAAATTCAGGCCTTTTGCTTTACTTAAGTAGACAGAGTGAAAGATAATCGGAGAATTTAGCTTAAAATGATAAAAAAAAGACTGAAATTCTGAAGTGAAATATACAAAAATTTATTTTTTGCATTATAAATAGCTCCACGCTATCAATCACTATTTTAAGATTTCCGATCATTAACAAAACAATAACTTTCAATGTTTTTTGATAAATCATTGATTTTGAATTAATCAATTTATTGCCTTTACGGAACACTTGATAGATAAAAATTAGTTTCAAAAGTTATTTAACGAGTTTTTGGCGACAGAGTCTTAATATCTAGTCATGTCAAATCTTCACATTATTAAATTTTTGGGTTCCAAAACTAGACGTAAATAAAAAAACAAAACTTTTGAGCCAAAGCAATAGAAGTAACATATTACCGTTCTATGTAAAAAATGTACAGAAAAATTGTGAGTAAGATGGAAAAAGTAAAGAAAGCAAATATTTCCTACCTTGTTCTTCATCAAAGTTTTTGGTCGATAGCTGAAAAAGCGCATCCAAAGGTGTATCGCTTGACGTCTTCTTGCTTATTCCGCTTGGATTACTCTCCGCAGTTGTCTTTGCCGTCGCAGAGCTTCTCTCAGCTTCCGGATGCGCTTTATCATCATCTTTAACATTATTGCTATTGCTCTGTACATCAACATCCGGTGAATAGCAGTCACTGGCACCCGTTGAACTTGAACGTGAACGTTCCGAACCATCTTCGGAGGGTATGATCGTTGGATCCATGCTCATTTGTCGCAAAATTTGTGCCTGAGCTTGAAAGTGTTCCTGCAGCTGGCGCTGATAGTCCCAAGAGAGACGTTGTTCATAATGCATTAGTGTAGGAGGCAGAAATGGGCGAAGTGGGAAGCCGTGAGGAGCACGTAAAGGATCCCAGTGATGCAGCACTTTGCTAAGTGGCGCTGGAACATCAAGGAGCAGTTGGGGTGGTGGTGCTAGCGGTTGCAAACGTTCATGCAGCATGTTGACCGCAGGCAGTAGGGCGACAGATGATTGCGGGGTGCTGGATTGGAGTATTGAGGGCACTCGTGATATTGTCGATTCAGTATCAGTAGCTTGTTTCTCCGTACAACCCAAGATGTCAGCAATAGAGAAGCTCTTTACCCGTTCAGCACTAGACTTACGGCCGTTAATCATTTGGGCAGGTTGTTGGTGGAAAGGGCTGCGTGTGCGTTCCCCTTGTGAGGGACGTAGGCGTTTCATGTTAATGGGACGAAAGCCCTTCGATGCGTGATAGAAACTAAAGCCTGTTGGTGGAGGACTAGGTGAGCCGACCGAGATTTCGGACATAGCTGGACTACAGGATCGCATGACGGGGCTTTCGGAGCGCAACATCTTGAAGCACGCTGTCGATGGAGTTGATCTGCGTTGGCTGTCTTCGAGAATCATTAAAATGTCTGGCTTCACAAATTTTTTGATATTTTTTTCACCATGTTTCTAATGCGTCAAAATTCACTAAAGTTTGGCTGTATACATCACAAACACTAAACACTGGGACCAGTTAAATATTATACACGCGTAGCAATCAATTGGTGTCCAAAACACACAGTCAAAATAACGCGTTTTTGAAACTAACAAAACGCGTCGGTAAACAAAACGTAATAATTCGCGTAGGAAAAACGTGCTTGTTTGGGAATATTTCGAAAAAATGGCTCGTGGCGAGAGCCGTTTTCAATTCGTCTGCTTCAAACCACACGCTAAGCAGGAGAGCAACTGTAAAAACCATAAAACAGGCAAGCTGTGTGCGCTCCAACGGCGACGACGACCGAGTATTAAGTGGGTCCATAACTGGTTTGACTTTAGTTTCTTGCTCTCTTGTGCTCTTTTGTGCTTTATGCTCTGGTGTGACGTCATCAACGTCGAGTCGGTCTAATTGGAATCTTTGGCTATACCGCCTTTGAGAGCGTGGCAATAGGGCGTTACTCTACCAATTCCACCAATCAGCTATCGTCGGCTAATGACTTAGCTGTCAAAGTGCGCCAACACTTTGGCGTTTATTTTTGCCCTCAACTCGTATCTTCAGCTGTCAACGAAACGTCATGGATGTTTTGGGTTGCTTTTTTGGTCGCTATGTCGTTCTTTTTCGTTCATACTATTTAGCTGCTATCTCTCGTTCTCGCTTTCTCTTACTCTTCCTGCCTATCTCCCTTTGGAACGTTCATTTTGTGTTAAAATTTTTATTATTGTTCTGTTATGAAGTTCCACTTGGTTGCCTTTGTTAATTATCATACCCGCTGCATTACTTCCTGCACAACCCAACTATTTCATCCCCCCTTCCATCGTAATTCCCTAGACCTTTTCGCATTCTCTCTCTCTTTGTTGGTTGCGCATTCAATTGTCATCAATAAAAATATCATGTCTAGTTTTCTCCGCCATCGTCAACTCGGGTTGTTTTTGATGGTTTTTGATGATTTTTTCTTTTGGTTTGTTCTTCTTATTCTTTGTTGTTTGTATTCTTTTGCTTATTTGTATGTTTGTCTTGCTTTTTATTTTGTCGGCTATTTTCGCCTTGATGTATATGTTGACTGCAGTAATTTGCAAAAGTGTTTAACTCCGAAGGTGTCTTCGTTGGCACTTTTTTGAACTGGGCAGGCGGAGTGGGCTGGTTGCGTTATTTGTGTGATAGTGGGGTGGAGTGCGGACATGGTTACGAAGTGTTTAAATTGATTGCAGTAAATCACATTTGTTTGTCAAGTCGTTGTGTCTCTTTGAAATGTTCTTCTATTTTACAGCACGGTTTTTTTTTTTGGTGGATGAGAAGGTCTTGAATCTGTGTTTGGGTATGTTAATATATCGCGTTTGTCGTTTGTGTCTTTTGTCATGTTGTTGTTCATCAATTCAATTTGATGGAGCGTTCGTTCTCTTTTCTATAGAGTTGTGCCGTATTTGTGCCGTATTTCCGCAGCTTTTCGCACTTCACTCCTTTTGCGGATTGCCATCATGCGCTGCCATGAAAATGTAAACTTGATTTAGCCTCTAACTGTTTGCTGTTTGCTTGGCTTTAATGTCATGATGACTTAAGTGAAATAATGTAACGACTTAAACAGGTATCGATAAATAGTCGGCTGTCAAAATTTTATGTTTTTGCAGCAGAAATTTGTGACATTTGTATACATTCGACACGAAAAAGCTTAAATAGGTGCCTTTTTTTATTTAGATCGTAATTTTGTTTAAGTTTATTGATTTAAACTGACTTCTGTCTAATGGAAATAAATTTGGGAATTAAAATAATGGCAAGTATGTGGA